>JAUAME010000011.1:30063788-30391288 GCA_030820535.1 Quercus parvula | reverse complement strand
ATAGTTTGTAATCCGTGTTGAGCCGAGACTATGCTTTCCATTGTAGTCTGGTCAGAGGCTGAGGAGACTACAATCTCTTTGCATTTGTCATTAATTTTTTTTTGTCTTGCTTGGATCATCTTTGCTACCACCCATAAAAAGAAGACTGCAATTGCCTTGCCAAGCCACTCCCTAAGATGCCAAGATATTGTTAACTAAATATTCCTTCATAACTTACTAGACCGATGGACATATTAAGCACCTTAAAATTTCTTCCAAAACAAATGCAAACTATAAATGATATGACAAACAACTTACTTGTATGTGATTAGAAAAGTAGCAGCAATGACGACAAGGGTAGTTACTGGGCTTTCCCATGTGAAAATTTCTTCAACCCAAAGTAACACACCTTTAAGTGGCTTTAGTAACTCCTAAATATCAACATTAGGACCACCCATGAGTTTCTTTTAAGAAGCACATTTAATACATTTGATCAATTAAAAAACGTACTAACGTTTTGTTTCTGCCTAGAAAATAGGATTGAACCAAAGTATATTAAATAAGTTTAAACCAGCCAAACTTATTATTGGTTGGCCTAGACCAGCCAGTGCATGACACATAATGTTAGGTAATGTTCATTTCTTTCCTAAAACTTCAAAGTGTTGTAGCTCAATTCCCCCAACCCAAAACCCTTTTTTTTTAAAGGAAAATAAGTATAAAAATGACTGCATATCATGACTTTTGCATTTTTACTACTTACCCAGCTTCTATAGTTTGTTGTTATGTACTTACCATAAAAATAAGGGTACTTTCAGTGATTCCTTCCTCTTTTAACTCCTTAGTGGTAGATTTGGCAATGACAATTTTCTTTTCTTCTTCTCTAGCTTGATTAATAGCAATCTCAAGTGAGGAGTTGTTGTCATCTAGGCCACTTGCAGACACATTTTCCTCACCAATTTCTTTTACTTCTACACTTGAGATGATTGACAATGACATGTTCATATTTTTGAGGGTTGAACTTGCACTGCATGGGTGTCCACTATTGATCTTCTTCAGATTGTCCACAAGTTCTTCTAGTATATAATCTCCCTTTGGTAGCTCATCAAGCAATGCAAAAATCAAGAATTTTGTTGGAGTAGGGGGCGATATTCTTAGCATTTCTCTTGCAGCATGGAGCTTTATGATACCCAATATTGTCCTTGCATGCATTTCCCATGCTTGTATTGGACATTCCACCTTATATTTTGATAAGAACCGGTGCATGAACATAATCTCCTTGATGAGTGCAAGCCAATGGTCTCGCCTTGTGGAGCTTGTCATCTCAGGAAACTCTAGTACAATTCCCTCAGATCTAGAAAATTGGCATGTAAGTAACGGTTACAAATCATGACTGCAAAAATTTAGATGTAATTGACAAGCTTGCCTATCTGTGATGCATTTAGGCATGTCTATGCATGAGGTCACTATTTAAAGGACAACGTATCCTTGTTTTTAACAATCTGGATAAAAATTATCACCGCTCCTAAACTATTGATTTGGATGCTCTAATGGCCCAAACAAGTTGCAGTTGTTTAGCAATAATGCGGTCCTTCGAAGAATCAATTATTGTGATACACAAATTGATACTACTACTTATTGTTTGTCATATTTTTCCCAATGAATAGGGAAACTAGAAGAGATGTGCCCCCTTAGAGCACCAACATATAAGCAAGCTTATCTACTATTGAGCATATGTGAGTTCCAAATTCCAATGTTAATACTTTTTAATGTATTTGAAAGTATTCTTACGATTCAGAGGACTCATATAGTATGGCCTTGTCAAAAAGTGGAGCACCCCATGGGCCTGTGGAAACTGGTCTCACACCATGTTCCTTGTTCTCGAAAAGGTCTATTTTAAGGGCATCTTCATATGTTACAACTCCAGAAGCCTCAAAGTAGAGAGCATAATTTGTTAGTGTAAGCCTACCTGGACAAACAACCTTCGTGGTAACTTCAAGCAATAATCATGTACATAATTAAATGTAATAACATTCTAATTGGTCACTAATAAAACAAAATTATGAGACAAACCAGGCCAACTTGTTGCTCCAATGTGGCGCACCACTCTCTGCGAGCTTGCAGTTCCCTCGACATGCAATATAAATTCATCATCCCCCAGCTCAACGCCATTTGGTGGCGCTTGTTTTTGCAAATGTTTTATGCATCTGCAAAAAACAAGAATTCCACAAGGTAATGTGATTTAGAAGTGCCATTTCAAATGGTGTATTATAGCACAATGATTTTTATTTTTATTTTAAAGAAAAATAAATTAGATAGTAATCTTCCATTCCCCTCAAAGAAGAAGACTACTTGAGCCTAAGAAGTGTATATTTCATAAAAGATGTACATACTTTGAGAGGCTACTCTTTTTTTCTTTTCATTTTTCTTAATCTTTAAAATAAATAAATAAATAAAAAAGCCAATTTCTCAACTAAGTAGTTTAAATTAAAGCTGTAAAAAAAATTTATATCTCAATAGCTAATAGAAAAATATGCTTTCAACTAAATTCATGTTCAAAACTCGCGGAGTCCAAAGAAATAAAAGTATATTATTGTGCATGCTCAGATGATCTATTCAATGTACCTTTATGATCACAACCATCTATACCACTTGGGGACAGAAAATTATTACCAATCTACCTTGTTAGACTTGGAGGGAAAGAAAAGGGGCATAAGAAGTCATATAACAACATGATATCTAAACGTAAGCCTGTTTTATAGACTTTGTGCCAGGTATAACCAGAAAAATGAATTATATTGACCTAAAATGGATTCAGATGAAAATCAGGCATGAACATCATTGTTATGTGGTTCCCCTGTCTGATGCAGAATTAGGTAATCCCTGTTTTCGACCAACCAATTTTACCCCTTAAAAGTGTTATACCTATTCTCCAACAGCATAATTGGTGTAGAAAAAATATTACATGAGGTTAAATTACTTGTCAATTTCTTTTAGAAATTTGTCGTATGCAGGAAAATGCAGTCGGTTGCCTGTGGGTGCTGTTAGAGTTTCGAAGGTAAATCTTCCATTAACAGGATCTGCAACTAATGGAACCAGTGATCCCAACCACGCAAATGCATCTTCTCCAACATTAGGCTCGTTATCAACCTACCAACATAGTGCACAAAGTAAGTCCAAATAAAATTAATTTGGAGATTTACTGATACCTATGTGGCTATATCATTAAAGTATCCCATTTTCATGTCTCAACTTTGCTTGAACTTAAATTCCATTAGCTTCATGAGGTATATTTCATGGCGTAGGCTAATTCTGAAGAAAAGTAATGCTTTCTTCATAGTAACAACAATTAATGAGGGGTAGCTTACAAGGAGTGGCATGATGTCTGAATAAAAAAGAGGAATATCATCTTGATCTTGAGTCACTTTTACGGATACCTTCCCCTCTTCTTTCTCCTTTGCCACACATTCCTACAAACACCATAAATCAACAACATAACTTAATAAATAATTGGGAGATATGAGCGGGGAAAAAGAAAAAGAAAAAACCCAGTGGTTAAAAAAGTCACAAAATATAAATGATGTCCATTTGTATTAGAAAAATAGAAGTTAAGATCACTTAAGTGGATTTATTGTGAAGATGATTGATATGTAGACTTTTATTGTGTAATTAGTATCTATTTTCTACCATTTAAAACTAAGCAAAACGTTTTAAACAAATGTGGCACATCTAGTCTTAGCCTCCCCAAGTTGAGCTTCATTAATCAAAATTGATGCTTGCCTAGTGCAACTCATCATTATCCAAAAGGTCTGTCAAATTTGTGGAAGTTTAACTTAAATTATTATGTGATGATGTGGCTTTCATATGGGAGAACGTATTGACCTAAGATACTATCTCCCACTGCATGGTTTGCCTTCAACAATGTTAAAAGTCTAGTAGAAAGGCCATGAACTGAAATTAAATTTAGTTTATTGTAGCAGCAGGAGAAAGGCATATCAAGCAAATGGCTGAACAAGCAGTAAGGTGGGGTTTGGATACAAGTCCACGTCCACATCCACGTTTTACACCGTAGCACGTTTTCAGCTTTTTTTTTTTTTTTTTTCCCCAGCCACAATTGTTGACCAAGTCTTCCGTAAACAGTGCACCCGTGCATTGTTTATAGGACTCATAAACTTCACTTTTCAGCAACTTTTTCATTAAAAATGAGTTTCACGGCACTATTTATACATTTAAAAATTATTTTACAACTACTAGATGATTCTACATTAAAAGGAATAGCTTTATTAGTTCATTAAACGTGATGGTGCTATAAATACAAAGGTCATCTTCACGAAAAACCAATCTACATATAACTTGTGTATGTAGATTATTATATTACATTACGCAAGTATCATAATTAACAGATAATTTCATGCTTCATCACGTATGATAGCTAATTAATCATAAATCAGAAGTACATATCAGTACGTACTTCTTCACATTATAAATTAATATAGTAATTAGAATTTAGAAAGAGAGCACACCATACAAGCCTCCTCATCAGTAGAGCTTGGCATCTCCCAAGCAAGCATCATGTCAAAAGTGAACCGGCTAAACGATCCATTGCTAATATTTTCTTCTATGTTTTGGCACATGTATGTAAGAGCCTTTGCACTGCAAAATTCCACAAATTTCCTTGAATAACCATTAGTTTCGGAGTTCCATCCAGCTTCAAACTGTTCCACCAACTTATCCATGCTAGTATCTAGTTTCCTGGCAGAGACCATATATATAAATATCATTTTAGTTATAGGGAATGGAAGGAAAAATAGAACGAACAAAAATCTTTTGGAAACAAATAGAAAGAAAATTAGGTTTTTCTTAATTTGTGTCAGATAAAGATCTAACCCAAAAGCTTAAGCTATTAATTAAATCCTTAAAAGAAGTGGGCTAACATGTCACGCACACACATTGCATACCAAAACCAATGGAGCTATTAGTTATCATTGCTGATATTGTTAGAATTAACTGACAACTAATTAATATATACAGTACGACTCAAGGAAAATAGTAGCCATGTTTGTGCTTTTGTTTTTTTTGTTTGTTTTTCTGTTTTTTTTTTTTTTTTTGAATTAGCCAAGTTCGTTCTTATACTTGAAAGAATTAGTATTAGTATAGTCACAATTAATTGAGGTTCTTTTTTTCTTTTTTTTTTAATTTTAATTTATTTTTATTTTTTATATACAAGATAGAATTTATACTCTAGCCTAATCTTAGTGTATATATGTGTGAAACTCCCTCCTAGAGACTTGAACCCGGCCCTTGCCCCCATACCTCACAAGTATTTATATTTGTAGAGTGACCATCGCACCAAGAATACATGATGGTGAGATTCCTTCTTACTTGAGTGTGTATAGTCACAATTAATTAAGGTTCTTCTTAATTGACTGTGGCATATTGTGTGAGTCTCACATTGGATTGGGCTGGGCTTTATAGATATTTATGACTAAATTAAGTCATTTTGTAGTATATCAGCATTTTTGTGGAGTTGTTACAATATGTCACTATATGAAACGTTAAACATATATGCTTTATCAAATGCAAACAAGTCTCTCTCTCTCACACACACACACATATATATAGAGCAGACATATATGGTATAAAAATAAAAGGACACAGCTTGTGTCCAGTGAGAATTTCCACTGGACACATCCGGATTCGGACACGTGTCCACAATCTAACGTGTCCAGTGGAAACTTCCACTGGACACAAGCCGGACCCAAAATAAAAATGAATTATTATGAATTTAGCACAAAATAAACAACTAATGAATTAAAAAGAAGAAGAAGAAGAAGAAGATCGCCCTTTAATTAATGTGTGATTTGGGAGAACAACAATAAAAAATGATGGGTTGCGTGGACAGAAAAGAGCATTTTGAATTATATCAAGGGTTATAGGGAAAACCCTTCATAATGTTGAACTCTAGTTCTTTATATAGACTTGAATTTGATGAATTGTTAATTTCTCATTCATACACACACACATATATATACACATATACGTTCACACACACACACACACACACACACATATATATATATATATATATTTATATATAGAGAATTGGGTTTAAGTTATACCTGGTGTAACTTTAAGCAATGTTAGACCACTCAATATTTTTTAATTGGATATAAATATGGACAAATTCACCGTTAGATTACATTATCTTTGTATATTCTTTATACTTGTAAAATTTCAAGATGATAAAAAATTAATATCCATGTCATCAATCAATTATTAAAATTCAAATTTTTGTAGTTTAAAATAATACATAAAATATGAGTTTATAGATCAAATGGTAAATAGCATCTGATTGATATGAAAATTGGCATGCTTGTTAAGAATATATAAAACATGTAATTCAACGGTTGAATTTTTAAAATATTAATTCAATAACAAGTTATTAGGTGATATAATATTGCTTAGAGTTATACAAGGTGTAACTTGAAATCAACTCATATATATATATATATATATATATATATTTACATTATATAGTAAATGAAACTACTGCAGTGATCGGGTCAACAAGTTGATGGAGCAGGAGCACCAAATTAAAACTTATTCATTTTCAAAAAAATATAGATAAATATAATAAAAAAGAAGAGAGAGAGAGAGAGTTACACACAGTGCACATCTGTGGACAACGTCGTTGGCTATGGAGGAAAGGTGCTTCTTCAGATTGGCCATATATTTATAAAATTAAGACGGTTGGTTTCATAAAGTTTCAAGCTGCGCGCAGCGATTAAATTGTGCAAATTAAAAACCGAACTGAATGAATAAAATCATTTTAAGCAGCAGCAGTAGTAGCTTCCTTCCCCTTTTTAGTAGGAGAAAAAAACTGATGACTTATTCATGCTTCTCTCATATTTTGCCACGTTGCCCATAGCCATGCAACACAACTGACAACACCTCCTGCTACCCCCACGTGTCACTATTTGAGCTTCGGCCCGAGCCCAAATCAAAAGAATATTTTACACTACAAACTCATTTTTTTCCAAATGGTAATTTTTTTCTATACGGGCTGTTATTTTGTACGAGTGTATACTTTTTCCCTCATAGAGGTAGACGGTAGACCCCATGATAAGTAGGGCCTACCTATTTGTGAGAGAGATGGATTATACTCTCAAAATACACAAAAGTTTTGATTTTTATATAAAAAAAATATTTCATTTTTTTAATGTTTGATTGCAACTTTTTTTTTTTTGGGGGTGATAAAAGTTTGATTGTAATCTTAAGGGTTCGTTTGGGTCTAAATTAAAAAGTCGGCTTATTTTACTATTCAGCTTATTTTTATTATTATTCATGACTCCACTACACTTTTTGATATTATTCATGAGTTTCATTTTACTATTTCAATTAACTTATATCTTTATCTACAGCATTTTCAGTAAAAAGTTTTCAGTTTCAGTAAAATAAACGGATCATAAACATACCCTAAATGAGTTAGAAAATAATCTCATAACTTTCCTTATTTAGTTTTTTGTGTAATAACAAAAATTTAGTAGAAAATAGTCTCTTAAAAATAAGTTATACTTTTTATTTTGATCAAAAATATTTTTCCTTTTAACTCTTTTTTTTTAATGCTAATAAATACTGAAAGACATAGAAAGCTATCAACAAGATTTTTTCATCGAAATAAATAGAGTGGAAAATTGTTTTCCTTATTGTCAATTTTCATTAATAATTTGATAGATTTTTTTTTTTTTAAGAAACTAAATTGATGGTATAGGGCTTTTAATATTTAACTAATTCCTAAAATACTTAAGTCTAAAATATTTGAAATTCATAAATTTTGTCAATATAGACAGCAAAACATATTATATATGGGGAAATTAGTAATTAAGATAGACAATAGAGGTAATAAATAATGTGAAAACAACATAGTTTATGGAAATTATCAAAATATGAAAAGAACAGCAAACTATTTAATATCATATGTAAGGACCAGTTTTGGCTTGGACCTTAAACATGATTGGGTTTTTGCCCAATAAGTCCAAACAATAAATTTGTAGAGCGTGGGAAAAAGAACTAGCCTGATTTTTGAAAGGAGGTAACGATCATGGGTGATTTGGAAGAGATATTGAGTGTATAAGATATAAAAATCGTCATCGGCGTAGCCTAAGTAGCTCGATCGTAGTAATTTAATCAAGAATCTAGAGTTCTTCTTTTAGTAACTTGTTTCTTAATCTTTTTTGCTCTAGGTCTTTTTTTGTTCCCTCCTTTTTCTCTAGCCACATTCTCATGTTATATACCATGATTTTAGTATCATCCTTACCATACACGTGTAAATTTGGTTTTGGAAGCTTCTCCCTGTCCCATCTCACACTTCCTTGAACTTTCTACTACCAGCTGTAAGACTGCTTGTTTACTGTTCAGGTATCACCTCCACATTAATGCGGCCAGAGAGTTAGCTGGGAAGCATTTAATGTGGAGGTAACAACTTTCGTAGATATTTATTATATTCCTCCCTTATCCCTTATCCAATATTCAACTCCTCGTCATGAAATTCCCTTAAAATAGTATTCAAGAGGATAGGAAGGTTTCAAACCACCTTGGATAAGGGTTCCGAGGTGACTTTTCACCTCAGATAGATTTAGGATTCATAAATAACTTTCAGTTCTTCTTTCAATGATATTTCTGTTTCTACCTTAGTTGACCATCCTCAAACCTGCTGGCATCCTCAGACCGAGTCATTGGGCCATAGGCCCAGTCCATACATCCTCAACAGTACTCCAGAGATAACTGGTCCCCACAATAGCCCCTCAAAATCTTGCTTTTCGACTCCTCAAGAGGAAAGAAGGATTTTGATATCCTCGTCCCATCCCTCCTATGATCTTGTTTCATTTAACTGAGTCCCAAGAATGCCTTTTTACCTTCTTAAGGCACGTCTCTGACACTTCAACACTCAAAGTGCGCCTTTATTTAATTTTGACGACTCCCTTGTCTCCCACGTTCAACGACAAGATGGAAATCTAACGGTGGAGGGGTTCTCTTAATATACGAATGGGAAATCTCCCGCTCGCAATTTCTATACCGCTATAAATAATCTTTCAAATCAATTCTTTTTTACTTTCAACAGTTACATGATTTTAGAGCTCATACATTGAATTTGTCTCTCTCTCTCTCTTACTCTCCCGTGCGCCTACAAATACAAAAACTTTGTCCGATGACCACTTTTCAAACCTGTAAGTTTCCTTGAACTCATTTAGTTTTCATTTCGACTTGCGAAATTTTCTTTAAGGACTTCTTAGAAAATAGGTAGATTCAAATACCTAGTTGACTCCGAGGAGGGGATGAAGAATTTTAGGACCAAATACAACATTCCCCCACACGTGGGTGTTAGGTATGCTGCCCAGGGGGAATGGTTTGATGAAAGGAAGACAAGAGAGGTGGTCATCCCTATGATTGCCTTCATAGAGGGGGGAATGACCATTCCTATAGGTACCTTCACTAGGAACTTCCTTAGGTTTTTTAGGCTTTCTCCTACACAGTGTGCCCCAAACATGTTTAGGGTGTTAGGAAGTATAGAAGCCTTAAACGAGAGGATGAACCTAAACCTAACCCACCATGACATGAACTGGATATACAAAATGCACAATTTGAAGGGGCAGGGGTACTACCTAAAGTCAAGGCATCCTAAAATAAGGTTGATCAAGTGCCTCCCTATATCAAACAATGGATTAAAGGATGATTTTTTGATTTTTTCTAGACAGTGGCATGACGGTTTACCTTGTCCAATTAAGGAAGGAACACTAGGTGGGGGGCCAACTGCTAAGTTTTATGTTTTGACTTTATGCAATTCTTTCATTTCCCCATGTTCTTTGCTCTTACTGAAATGCATTTCTCTTGGTTTTAATGGTTTTGCAGAGAACAACTCCACCACACCTTTGTTTCGCTTAGTTAATAGGGCGAGCTTAGATAGGATCCTACAATCCGAGGTGTACGTCAACGAAGCCGACGGCCAACTGAGAGCAGCACACCTAATCCTTGGATATATGCCCATCTCCCGCATGTTCCAAGCTCCCAAGTGTGTGATAAAGGCTAAAGATCCTCGGCTCCACCGCATTAGTGTTGCCTACGAGGGGTTCGTGGTTCCTGAAGGCATTCCACTCCCCAAAAGTACACCATCCACCCAATCGCTTCCTGTTGCCACTCTTTCAGTAGGAGTATCATCACCCTCACCCATTCTTCAAGAAGAGGAGGAAGGAGAGGAAGGACAAGAGTAACAAGGCTTTGTGGACCTAACTGAGTCCGTAGACGAGTTTGAGATGTTTAACCAACCTTTGTCTCCCAAGAGCCCACCAGAAGAGATAGGCATTCAAAGAAAACCTCAGAAAAGCTTGCTGGAGTTGATAGAGAACCAGCCAAGAAAAGGGGGGCATGGGAAATTTGCTCAACCCAAGTTTCCACCTCCTCTGCCGAAGTCCCCTCCTCGTGCTCCTCAGCCAATCCTACCCTCTAGGATTGAACAGGCTGACCCTAAGAGGAGGAGAGAGCAGAAGGGTAAGGACGTGATAGAGACTGGAAGACCTCATCCAACCAACGAAGAGGAGGCTCAACAAGCTGCAAAGCAGCAAAAAGTCAATCATGCCCCCAGCCAAGGAGCATAAAGGACAGAGATTCAGCCCCCAAAACCCCAAGCTTGGCTCCCAGCACCCATGCTTAGCGGTGAGCCCCTGATGGATGACGCATCAATCAGGGACTTCAATGGGGGCATTGGATGCCATGTCGCCACAGCTGTGGAGCAAACTTTACTGCTTCCCAGAGATATGGTAGAGTTTCGAGGTTTAAGGAGGAACGAGGTCTTCCTTAATACCAAAAGATATATTGGCATGGTATGGAGTTAACCCCCGTTGTTGTCTTTCTTTTTTAAAACTCGTAACTACCATGCATATATATATATATATATATATATATTTGTTATGATACTAATCCCCTTTTTTTAGGCTATCCAAAACACTTTTAGGCTCGAGGAGATCACCAACTCCTATTACCAGCAATTGGATGATGAAAGGAAAAGAAGAGCTTCAGCCGTGCAGACTTTAACTATTGCTGAAAATAGCAATGTCGAGCTGAAGAAAAAACTAGCCGCCAAGGAACAAGCTCGGAAAAGTGCAGATTTGGCTCTAGAGGGTACTGAGAGGCAAGCTGAGAGTCAAAGGAAGTTGGTGCGCAAAGCCAATGAACAACTGGCCGCTTCCAAAGAGCAAGTGGCAACTCTAAGGAAACAACTTGAGGAAGCTCAAAGGCTCAGAGATCAAGCAGAAAAAGCCAGAGCTAAAGTAGAAAAAGCCAAAGCCGAGGCTGAGAGGGCAAGGGATGAGGCCAAGCAGCACGGCTATGACGTCGGCGTGGCAGAAACCGAGGATGCCCTAAAGGCAGAGGTTCCCGCCGTATGCCGGGCCTATTGCGCTCAGACCTGGGAAGAAGCACTCAACCGAGCAGGGATTGATGCTTCTTCCAAGCTGAGAAGGCCGGAAAACGTCTTTTTCCCTTCAACCATACGAGCTCCAGGCTCTGTTTCTGGTCAAAAGGGTGTAGCCCCTCTAGTCACCTAGTCGGCCAAGGATGCCCAGCTTCAGAATCCTCCCCCATCCAGTCAGCAGGAGCAAGCCAAAGAACCTGAAACTCCACATGGCGCCTCCTCGAACAAAGTAGCAAAGGCTCTCCAGCTTGAGGCAGCTTCTCAAAGTTTTGAAAAATAGCTTGTCTCAACTACTTTGCCCGTGGGAGGGGCTTCTAAGGAGAAGGAGAAAGAGGTCCCTCCTGAGGCAACTGACAAAGCCCCTCAGTCCAAGCTCCAGATAAAGCTTAAGCCATAGTTTTTTTTTTTGATTTTTTTTTTAGGATAATGAGAGTTGATGTAATTTCATTTTTTGTATTTGATGGCAAATTTTATTAATATACGTACTTTCTTTTTTGTTTCAATTCATATATGTTATTACTATTTCATTCTTCATTTGTGTAACCTTTACTTTGACTATTCTCTGCTTGCACATAAACATATGTTATAAAGGAGCAAAATTTTTGGAAACAAGGGAAAACTTAATTTTATATACCTTAACTTATACTCCGAGTAAACTATAGTCACTAATTCCCCTCATTGCCAAAGTGCGCTTTCAATTTATCAACTTTTGGTAAGCTTCCAAATTTGAGGCACCATCCCAGCGTTTAAATAACAGGCAGGACATGAATATCTTGAAGTACTTCTAGTTGATATTCATGAAGTTTAATATGACTTATAAACTAGGTCATAACTCCGTTCAAAGAGTAACATTTTGTTTTTAGGTTTGTGGTCTAAGGATCTTAACATAAATTAGCATCCATTGAATATTTCCACCAAGTTTGCGGTCCGAGGACCTGACATAACTTAGTTTCTATTTAATATTTCAATAGTTGTCAAAAGATATTAATTTTCACCAAGTTTGTGGTCCGAGGACCTGACATAACTTAGTTTCTGTTTAATATTTCAATAGATGTCAAAGGATATTAATTTCCACCAAGTTTGTGGTCCGAGGACCTGACATAACTTAGTATCTGTTTAATATTTCAATAGATGTCAAAGGATATTAATTTTCACTAAGTTTGTGATCTGAGGACCTGACATAACTTAGTTTCTGTTTAATATTTCAATAGATGTCAAAGGATATTAATTTCCACTAAATTTGTGGTCAGAGGACCTGACATAACTTAGTTTCTGTTTAATATTTCAATAGATGTCAAAGGATATTAATTTCCACCAAATTTGTGGTCTGAGGACCTGACATAACTTAATTTCTGTTTAATATTTTAATAAATGTCAAAGGATATTAATTTCCACTAAGTTTGTGGTCTAAGGACCTGACATAACTTAGTTTCTATTTAATATTTCAATAGATGCCAAAGGATTCGCGATACATAATTGGAATAAATTAGAAAGGAATCAAAAAGCGACTGTTCTTATTAATAGTAATACCTTTTTAGGTTGTTTACATTCCAAGGATGGAGTACAATTTTCTCATCTAAATCTTCCAAGTAGTACGCACCTATTCTTGCCACTGATGTGATGCGGTATGGTCCCTCCCAATTAGGCTCCAATTTTCCCCAAGCGGAGTTTTTAGTATTTCCTGAGACTTTTCTTAACACCAAGTCTCCTGGGGCCAATGGCCTTAGTTTTACATTCATATCATAGCCTTACTTAAGCTTGTTTTGGTAATAGGCCAGTTGCACCATTGCATTTTCTCTTCGTTCTTCAACCAGATTCAAACTCTTCTTCAACAGCTTATCATTGCCATCTGAGGAGAACGTGCTTGTTCTCATCGTTGGAAAACCATTCTCCAGTGGGATTACAGCCTCAGCCCCATACGTCATGGGGTCTCACCTGTTGACTTTTGAGGCGTGGTTCGATATGTCCAAAGGACATGTGGTAATTATTCTATCAATTTTCCCTTTGCATCATCCAGTCTCTTTTTAAGTCCGCTCATTATGACCTTGTTGACAGCTTCGGTCTGCCCATTTCCTTGTGAATAGGCTAGAGTGGAATATCTGTTCTTTATACCCATATCATAACAATATTTCCTGAAGGTTTTGCTATCAAATTAAAGACCATTATCCGAGATGAGTGCATAAAGAACCCCGAATCGAGTTACAATGTTCTTCTAGATGAACCTTTTGACATCAACATCTCTAATGTTAGCTAGTGGCTCAGCTTCAACCCACTTGGTAAAATAGTCCGTACAGACTAGTAGATATTTTTTATTTCCTACTACTTTAGAGAAAGGTCCCACAATATCCAAGCCCTATTGAGCAAATGGCCACGAGTTAGAAAGAGGATTGAGAACTCCTCCAGGCTTATGAATATTCAGCGCGAACCTTTGACACTGATCACATTTCTTAACATATTCCTGTGCCTCGTTTTGCATGCCCGGCCACCAGTATCCCTGAGTGATAGCCCGATGAGATAGGGATTGTGGGGGAGCAAAAACTTGGGCCCTTGCTGTGGGCTTAAGTACCACATTTTATCAACAATGCGTCCGAGGAGAGGAAATCATAGGGAAACCTCGTGACTAACAGTAGAACGTGTAAGTGTCCAGGGATATTGATCCGAGAGGAATATCCTCCTCGGGTCTGGCATATGTCGGTGAGGTGGACCTCGGCTCCCCCTTAGTCCACCTTCCAGGAAGTTCCAGAGGTGAAGATAGACTTCCAATGTACACGAAAGGGATAAGAATGCAGAAATATCTTGGGAAAAAGCTACTACCACCGCATTAAATGCATTACAGCAGCTTTCCTGGCCGCATTTATGTGGAGAAGACCTCTGAACAGTATTTTCAATCACCTTTATCCCCAGAAAATCAAAAAGTTGTGGGGGAAGAAACAGAAACTCAAGTACCAGGCTAGATGGCAGACAAGTGAACGATAAGATCGAACAATGAAGGACTATATAATGGAGTGAAACCTCCAGAAAAGGGGGGGGGGGAAAAAGAAGAACGAGAGAAAAAGAAAGAACGAGAGAAAAAGAAAGAACAAGAAGGAAGAGTTACTGTAGCATCTAGAAGAACACAACCTAAAGAAAAATATTTTATCTAAGAGCCTACACCTCGGACATTGCATAAAGTAACCAATTCATCCAAAACTTGCTCCTCGGACCTGAGATCATCACTTGCTTGCGTGTTTTATTCTCCTCGGCCGAATTCCTAACCTTCATTAGCTGTTGTGAGACCCTTTATTGGCCTAATTCTTTCGCCCACTCTCTTACAAATTTATTGTATTGGGCTTATTGGGCCCATCCCTTGTTTTTACCTGGGTTTGGGCTACGATTTGTGACCCTACAGGGATCTTCCTCCTATGTGACTCCCACAAACCCCTTCATGTAACTCCTCTAGGAGTGACTCTGATGCCTCAGGGTGTACATAAAGCAAATAAGAACCAGAGAAAGAACACTTGTATAATTTTCTATCCTCGGACAGCCAAAATCGAGGAGCTTTTCTTCGTACTTTTTCAGCTTCAGACTTCTCTTCAGGCAGTATATCTCTTTCAAGATATAATGATATGGGATCCATTTAGCTCGGACCTAGATTGATCTGGTGGATCCGAGGCATATTCTTGTGCAATGACGTGGGAGTGCATAAGTCTTCAACAAGTATTACTCGGGGCAAATCCTGGGCCGATGATGTGGCGAGGGTTGCCAAAGAATCTGTATGGGTATTTCCACCTCTAGGAAATTGCGATACGTCAAAGACTTCAAATTTTACTTGTATATTCCTGACTTAGCTCAAGTACTCATGCATTCTTGGATCTCGTGCTTCCAAATCACCTCTTACTTGGCCCACCACCAACTTTGAATCTGAATAAACCTTCACCGTTTTTCCACCCATCTTCTGGACCATTATCATTCCCATCAATAGAGTGTCATACTCTGCTTCATTATTCGTAGCCGAGAAACCCAACCTCAAAGATTTTTCAATGGTAATCTTTTCAAGTGACACTAGCACTAGCCCCACTCCTGATCCTCGCTGATTGGCTGCCCCATCCACATACACTTCCCAAGGCGTGAAACATTGGACAGAGATTATGCCAACTGATTTTTCATCCATGCCATGCTTTTCCACATTCATTTCTTCAAGACATTCAGCAAATTTAGCCACCAGGTCGGCGAGGACCTGTTCCTTTATAGAAGCACGAGGCATGTATTTTATATCGAAAGCCCCTAGAATTGTGCCCCATTTGGCAACCCTTCCAATATAATCTACACTTCTGAGTATTGACTTGAGTGGAAGTTGGGTGAGCACAACCACAATGTATGCTTGGAAGTAATGGGGTAGTTTTCTTGTAGCATGCACCACCACCAATATAGCCTTCTCCAGCGGCAAGTAACGCACATCGACTTCATTAAATGACTTGCTCACATAATAGACTGGCCGTTGTATGCCACTGTCCACCCGTATCAGCACAAAACTTATGGCATAGAGGGTCACTGCTATATAAGCAAAAAGAACTTCATCCACCACTGGACTGGACATGATGGGTGGGCGAGATAGATATTGTTTAAGTTGCTGGAATGTCGCAACACACTCATCAGACCACTCAAATTCTTTCCATTTGTGTAGCACAAGGAAGAAAGGTCTGCACCTGTCTGTTGACCTAGATATGAACCAATTCAAAGCTGCCATCATCCCAGTAAGTTTCTATACCTTTTTGGGATTCCGAGGTGGTTGCAAGTTATTAATGGCTTTGATTTGGACTGGGTTTACTTCAATTCCCATGTGGGTCACCATGTACCCCAAAAACGTTCCTGAGCCCACTCCAAAAGAATATTTGGACGCATTCAGATGCAACTTGTGCTCCTTTAAGATTTCGAAAATACTTGTGAGATCTCCTACATGCTCGGACACCAACTTACTCTTCACAACCATGTCATCGATATAGACCTCAACATTCTTGCCCAACTGTGGTTCAAATATTTTGGTCATCATTCGTTAATAAGTTGACCCTGCATTTTTCAAGCCAAAGGGCATCACATTGTAGTGATAGTTCCCTACAGGAGTAACAAAAGCTGTCTTCTCCTGATCATTAAGTGCCAGGGGTATTTGATGGTATCCTTGAAAAGCATCCAAAAAGCTTATCCGAAGATGACCTACCGTCGCATCCACCAACTGATCTATCTAAGGCATAGGGAAATGGTCCTTGGGACAAGCCTTATTAAGATCTGTAAAGTCCACACACACACGTCATTTTCCTGTTTTCTTTTTCACCACTACTGTGTTAGCCAACAACTGAGGATAAAATACCTCTTTGATAGCCCCTGCTAACTTGAGTTTTGTTACCTCATTCTTGACAGCCTCTACATGTTCCTAGGACGAACATCGAGGTGGCTGTCTTCTCGGAGTGATGGACAGATTAACATTCAAATGATGACAAATAAAATTTGGATCTACCCCAGGGGCTTCATAGGTGTCCCATGTAAACACATCTACATTTCTCCTCAAAAGATCGACTAACTGCTCATTCTCCAATAAGGGCATCTGAGCTCCAATCTGAAAAAATTTCCCCGGATCATCCCCAACGACCACCTTTTCTAGATCTTCACATTTCACTTCGTTCGACTGTTTCACTAGAGAGAGATGCCGGAGTTTTTAGCTGCTATGAGTTGTTTTCAGCAGTGGCCGAGGTGTCAACCTCAGGCTTGTGCTGAATGGCTGCTACCAAGTACTGCCTAGCCACAGATTGGCTTCCTACTATCTCAAGCACTTGGTCCCCAGAGGGATATTTTACCTTCTGATGAAGAGTGGACGAAACAGCGCCCAAGGTGTGAAGCCAAGGTCTGCCCATAATGGCCGTGTAAGGAGAGAAAGCATCCACCACAATAAAGTCCACTTCAACCATATCTGTACCAACCTGCACAGATAATCTGATCTGCCCCTTAAGAACAACCATTTTGCCTTCGAAACTCACTAAAGGAGAACTGTAGGTTGCTAGATTCTCAGGTTTTAAGCCTAACCCTTTATAGAAGTCAGGATACATGATCTCAGTTGCACTGCCCTGGTCAATCATAACCCTTTTCACATCATATCCACCAATTCTAAGCGTGACTACCAAAGCATCATCGTGTGGTTGTATGGTTCCCAGTTTATCTACATCTGAAAAGCTCAACACCAATGGGACATTCATCTTAACTCTCTTCGGCATTGAATTAGAATCTTCACCCGAGCGACAAGATACTGACATTATCTTAGAGGGACAGGATCCGATCCTCCCTAGGGCAGCGAATATGACATTTATGGTGCCCAAAGGAGGTCTTGGATCAGCATTTCCCCGAAACGCCATATTCATTTGACTTCCTCGACCACTGGAGTGATGCAAGAGATGCTTTAACTTCCCCTTTAGGACCAATTGTTCCAAATGATCCCATAGATTTCTGCAATCCTCAATAGTGTGTCCATGATCCTGATGATATTGGCAGTAAAGGTTTTGGTTACAATTTGCAGGATCTCCTGCCATCTTATTCAGCCACCTGAAGAATGGTTCGTTTTTAACCTTCTCCAAAACCTGTTGCATCAGTTCACGAAATACAACATTAACCGCTTGACTGTTGGCGAATCCAGACTGCCCTGCAAAGTCTCTTCGAGGTCGATTGTTCTGGATCCGATCCGACCTGGAATCCCTCCTCTCCTAAGGGATCACTTTCGCCTTTCCTTTTCCTTGTAACTGATCCTCCTCAATCCTCCTATACTTATCAATCCTATCCATCAGTAGACGTACACTAGTAATAGGTTTACCAGTAAGAGATTTTCTCAAATCATGCTCAGCTGGTAGACCAGCCTTGAAAGTACTGATAGCCACATCATCGTAGCTCCCGTCTATCTCGTTAAACATCTCCCAATATCTATCTGAATAAACTTTCAGAGTTTCAACATCTCGCATGGACATAGATAGCAAAGATCCTAAAGGCAATAGAATCCTGCTACATGTGATAAAGCGAGCACCAAAAGACTGGGTAAGCTTCTTAAAGGAATCAATAGAGTTTGACTTCAAGCCATTGAACCATCTCATCGCCATCGGACCTAGGCTAGATGGAAAGATCTTATACATCAAGGCTTCATCCCTAGAATGAACGGCCATTTTCTGACTGAAATGACTGACGTGTTCCACTGGATTCATTCGGCCATTATAAAGGGAGAAGGTGGGTTGATGAAATCGCCTAGCGAGACTCGCACCCTTTATGTTTCGCATGAAAGGGGACCTAGCAACTTGACTCAACACTTCGTTCATGGCATTGTTTCCAAGGCCTTTATGGGTTGGGCTCTTATTCTTACACTTACAACGATATTCCTCATCGCCAGAGAAAGTCTCATTGGGCGGAGTTCTGGATCTTTGCCTATATGTAGCATCATCTGTATCTTCGGAGGACAGCTCAGAATCAGGTGATAAGTGCCTTCGCCATGCGCGACGTAACTTTTTCTTCAGTTCATCAATTTCACGTTGCATGTCCCTTTCACCCTTCGCATGGGGGACGTAGCTCTTCCCTTGTTACTGACTCTTGCTGGTATGCGTGGTATGCATGCTTCCTTCATGATCTTCCCTTTGTTGAGGGTTTGCAACTGAATTATTATGTTGAGAGCCCCCCGATTCTACCTAGTGCAGATTAGCATTATCCTGATGTGGGCCAATCAACGGTTGGTGCGAACCTAACTCTTCCATTTCCAACACTAAACCAGAATCTCCTTTAGATCAGATCAAGTTCTTCCTATAGACAGCGCCAATTATAAGGACCAGTTTCGGCTTGGACCCTAAACAGGATTGGGTTTTAGTCCAATAAGCCCAAACAATAAATTTGTACAGCGTGGGAAAAAGAACTAGCCTGATTTTTGAAATGAGGTAACGATCATGGGTGGTTTGGAAGAGATATTGAGTGTATAAGCTATAAAAATCATCATCGGCGTAGCCTGAGTAGCTCGATCATAGTAATTTAATCAAGAATCTAGAGTTCTTCTTTTAGTGACTTGTTTCTTAATCTTTTTTGCTCTAAGTCTTTTTTTGTTCCCTCATTTTTCTCTAGCCACCTTCTCATGTTATATACCATGATTTTAGTATCATCCTTACCATACACGTGTAAATTTGGTTCTGGGAGCTTCTCCTTGTCCCATCTCACAATTCCCTGAACTTTCTACTACTAGCTGTAAGGCTGCTTGTTCACTGTTCAGGTATCACCTTCACATTAATGCGGCTAGAGAGTTAGCTGGGAAGCATTTAATGTGGAAGTAACAGTTTTCGTAGATATTTGTTATCCTCCTCCCTCATTCCTTATCCAATATTCAACTTCCCGTCATGAAATTCTCTTAAAATAGTATTCAAGACGATAGGAAGGTTTCAAACCACCTCGGATAAGGGTTCCGAGGTGACTTTTCACCTCGGATAGATTTAGGACTCATAAATAACTTTCATTTCTTCCTTCAATGATATTTATGTTTCTACCTTAGTTGACCATCCTCAAACCTGCTGGCATCCTCGAACCGAGTCATTAGGCCATAGGCCCAGTCCATACATCCTCAACAGTACTCCAGAGATAACTGGTCCCCATATCATATCATATTATATATAATAAAAGTTAGGCTTAAACGCTGTAGTTGCGCCATGTGGTTTCACCAAATTGCAGAAATTTTATTAAAATTTTAGATTTTTAAAGAACTAAAAAGGAATAATATACTACGAGGACTCTAATTCATTTTTATCATTAAGTAGCTTAGTTTAATTCCATAAGTACAACAAGTAACCTGCAATTTGCAATTTTTTTTTAATTAGAACAAAGGTTTTATTCCTCGAATAGTCCTATCTTTAAAAAGTGGCAAATTTTATGTTACTTTGTCTAAAGATTTTAATCATTAATATTATTGTTAACAATACTACAAATCACTTATATTGCAGATTCATTAGATATAAAATTTATATGCTAATAGTTTGATACATGTAACTACAAATGACATTATAGCACAATTGGTATGTTAGAAGATAATTTTGTATTAAAGTGCTATCATTTTATATTTGATGGTAAGCCAATGCAATTTATTCATTTCATTATAATAATTACTTATTGGATTATAATAATTATATATATTCTACCGGTTTTAACATAAAACCGTGCCTACTAGTATTAAAAAAAGAAAAAAAAGGTGGAACTAGAACATGGTGGTGTACCAAAGTACCAAACTCGTTGAAAGGTGAAGCGGTAAAGCAAAGCAAAGCCCAATTCCAATAGTATTCTTTAATTTCTCTCTCTTTCTTCAGAGAAGAGAAATGACGAAGGGCTCTGATTCCTCTTCTCTGGTTCGTCTCAATATTGGTCAGTTCTCTCTCTCTCTCTCTCAGATCGTTTTCCTTGCATAATAAATGAGAACCTTAATTCAATTCCCTCTCTGTTTGGTTGCTAAGAAAACCCAAGAGAAGAGAAGAATCTAATTAATTTCGGTTCCCGAAATAGAAATAGTTGTGTTTTACTAATTCCAACAACGAAAACAGTGACAACTAGAATTAGTGGATTGCAGGAGGGAAGAAATATTGTACAACTGTGGATACCTTGAGTCAGCGCGAGCCCGATTCAATGCTCGCCGCCATGTTTAGCGGCCGCCACACCTTGTGCCAAGATCCTCAAAAGGTATGTATGTATGTATGTATATTTTTCATCTGAGGTGCTCATCAAATCTCAGTGCCATGTTTGTGTTTTCAATCCAATGTCCAATTAGTCTTAGTGGCATCAACTATTGGATAGAAAGAGGGTTTGATAGCTAGCTTTGATGCTATTGCCAATTCTTAAATTTGATAACATTATTATTACTATTATTATTGCCTGTGTTCACTCACTTACTCATCCCCAACCCAATCACTATTCACTACTCCAAATTACCTAAAATGGCATGTCTAACAACTTAGGAAACTGTAGCTCACTGTGAAGACCTTCATCATCTACGGTCCTGAGAAAAAAGATAAATGAGAGGATTTTTTACAATATGATGGGGAATTTTCTAATTGTGACAAACTGGTAGGGGCACCTAAATAGTCTAGACCCTTTTAGAATAGAATCACCCATACGGCGGCACAAGAGTAAACCATAGTACATTATTTGCTTTAACATTCTCAAATGTCATTTACGCTAAATCACAGCTTGTCATACTTAATTTGTCTCATACCAACTGTGGAAAAGGTGTAACTAATCCTATATACTTTGATGCATTTGTTTTATGATCTTTTCATGGATGCTGTTTTTTCCAGCGTCTACCATTTTATATTTATTTATTTGGTCATTGTCTAGCGACAACGGTTGTTTCTAAAATCAATTTTTGTTTTTTTTTATTCATTTTGGATTCTTGTAGGGATATGTTTTTGTTGATAGGGATGGGAAGCATTTTCGGCATATTCTTAATTGGTTGAGGGATGGTGTTATTCCCACACTGAAAGATGGTGAATATTCAGAGCTACTCCGGGAGGCAGAGTACTATCAGTTACTTGTAAGTCATCCTTTCATCTATTTGGTTGATTTCCAATTTTATTTATTTATTATATATATAAAAATTTTAGGTTGATGTCCTTGGTGTTTTTCCAAATCTATTCTGCTAATTGCAAAACTTCGAAATCTTCCAGGGACTAATAGACGGAATTAACAAGAGGAAGGAAGATGATGAGTTCAATACTGAATTAACCCGCACTGATATTATCAAGTGTATACAGTCCGAGAGAGTTAGATTTCGAGGGGTTAATCTTTCTGGTCTTGATCTTTCAAAACTGGTAACTGTACCTGCTACAGAGTACTGAAATAATTTATTGCTAAAAACACTTACGTTTTTCTATATGCTATAATTTTGTTTGAATTTATCCTGATGAAATTTCCATTCAACAAATTTTCTATTCTAGAATTTGGTTTATGTGGAGTTGTATTTTATCAGTATTAAACACTTGTGTCTACTTTGTACCTTGCAATCGGTGAAACAGCCATGGTGCTCACTTATAATGGTTGGAGAATTAGTAATTGTACCATCTTTATATGTTTGCCTTGTATCTAAAATTGTGGAAGATGAGAGGCTCCTAGCGATGGGGACAAAACTAGATGGTTTGGAAAGGTTTGCAAGAGACGGGGAATCCTAATTCTAAAGTACAAATTTTAGATTCTATCCCTATGTTCCTTAGTTCTCTTCTTTGTAATTAGTTCTTGTTTGCTCCGTTTGTTTTATTGTTTTCTCTTTTGTATTTCTCTTTGTTTGTGTCCCTCTCTGTACTCTTTCGTTGGCCTCATGTTTTCTTGAGGTTCTTTTAATATATTTTTCTTACTTATCAAAAAAAAAGTACAAATTTTAATTTTGGACTAGGATGATGCTGCAAAATCCACCTGGGATTTATTTAGCTAGTTTGATTGCTGGAAGTTTTATTGTATTTGGGTTTTACGTTAAATCTGAGTTGCTGCCAGGTTATCTTACTTTCTAAAGTGTTGTATTTGATTTAAAATCCAGGTACTTTTGTAATTTTTGTCATGTTGGGTTTCCAGCTGCTTTATTTTAAAAGCAGTTTGTAGCCAACTAATTAAATAATCAATGTTTCCAGAAATTTTCTACAGCCATTGTCCGAGTGTGTGAAGCATTCAAATCCTAGGATTGAATATAGGTCTTTTATCCGCCTTCTTTCTACTCCATTTTCTGATTATAATAACATGAAATTCTAATTCTTTCAGCCTCCACCAAAACCCCATTTTAATTTCCTTAACCTTAACCCTAGTCCAAGATACAACTCTATTAGCCCATTTTTGTTTACATCACCTAGCCTTTATACTTTATACACCTCTTTTCATCCCTGTAACAGCTACAGCACTTACTTATGTGGGTAGAAAAATTATTAATTGAACCTTGTCTATAGACGTTTTCCTTTTTACTTAGTTTGAAATCTAAATCTTGCATATCAATGTTTAATGTTGTAATCAGTTAGAGACATACTGCTAGTTGTAACATTGTTTAATCAATCTTTTATAGGATTCTGAAAGATTCAAAAATATTATTTATGAGATGTTGCTCCATCTGAAAGTCCTTTTTTATGAATGTGCAGGATCTGTCACTTGTGGATTTTAGTTGTGCATGTCTGAAAAATGTGTTCTTTCTACTCCATTTTCTGATTATAATAACATGAAATTCTAATTCTTTCAGCCTCCACCAAAACCTCATTTTAATTTCCTTAACCTTAACCCTAGTCCAAGATACAACTCTATTAGCCCATTTTTGTTTACATCACCTAGCCTTTATACTTTATACACCTCTTTTCATCCCTGTAACACCTACAGCACTTACTTATGTGGGTAGAAAAATTATTAATTGAACCTTGTCTATAGACGTTTTCCTTTTTACTTAGTTTGAAATCTAAATCTTGCATATCAATGTTTAATGTTGTAATCAGTTAGAGACATACTGCTAGTTGTAACATTGTTTAATCAATCTTTTATAGGATTCTGAAAGATTCAAAAATATTATTTATGAGATGTTGCTCCATCTGAAAGTCCTTTTTTATGAATGTGCAGGATCTGTCACTTGTGGATTTTAGTTGTGCATGTCTGAAAAATGTGTTCTTCTCACGTGCAAACCTTCTATCTGCTAAGTTCCAGGTAGGTTTATATTTAGTGCTGTAAAGGGCAATCTCTCTGTCATTAAAGATAACTTCTAATTTCCCCAAGTAAAATATTATCATTCTCAACAGGACAAAGTTTAGCTACAAAATTGGTTTTAGCCTAAGGCTATATAACCTTACTCAATAAAATAAACATTGCTACATATTTTGAAAATCTAACCGTTGAATTGAATGTTCTTTACACTTTTAATATATATGTTAAATTTTATATCAATCGGATATTATTTATTATGTGATTTATAAGCTTATATTTAATTCATAACTTTAAACTACAAAAACTTGCAATTAAAATAGTTTATTGATGACATAGCTATTGATTTTTAATTTTCTAGAAATTTGCAAGTATGGAGGATATAAGGAAAAGATGTAATCTAATGGTGGATCTGTTAAAATTCATTTTCAATAAAAAGATATTAAGCAAAGAGATTACAATCAATTTTGTAGCTAAACTTTGTCTTTCTCAACAGCCTTTGTGCTTTTTATATGCAAATTTTAATATATTTGGGATTGGTTTAGTTTGGAAGATTAGTGCCCAGCATGTTTGATTTCTGTTTAACTTGAAGTTGGGATTCTTTATTTTGTTCATATATGTGTGAAATTATCGTATATGGTAGTTCCTTTATTTCACCACTTTGAAAGTTGCATTTGATAGCGTGTTTTTGTTTTTAAATGAAATTATTTACTTATCAAATGAAAAAAATTTGCATTTGATTATCACAGGATGTGGATGCTGAGGGCTCCAACTTTCACAATGCAACTTTGCGTGAGTAAGACACTAAAGCAATTCTTTATGGTTTCAATTATATATTTGTACAGATGGCCTTCATAATGATTTTATCTTGCCTAGGAAAGGTGTGGATTTAATGGGGCAAATCTTCGTGGAGCTTTATTAGCTGGAGCTAATCTTCAGAGTGCTAATCTACAAGGCAATCTTTTTTCTAGTTTCAAATATGCTACTCTTTTCATTGATGTTAATGCATTAAAATTGACAACCTATGTTATCATTTTATTTCGTATTAGCCTGAAACTATAGTATTACTCTATGTTCTTAATTAGGAATTGTTAGTTGAGCAGAACTACATTTATTATTATATTACCTTTAGGCTTTGTTTGGTTAGGGTGATTTTAGGAGGGATGGAAAAGGAGATGAGAAAGTGGAGAGAAAATGGTATTTTGGTGTGTTTAGTTGGAGAAGAAAATGGGCAGGAAAACCGGTGGGGCCTGGGTGTTTTTTCCCCGGTCCCACCAGAATGCAATCTCCCCAATTCAGGAGAAAACTCGAGAGAAAATGAGGGACAAAAAGTTCCGCCTGAGAGAGACCAAATTACCACGTGCAACATTCACTTTCATTTTGTCATTTTCTTCTTTTTTGACCACACGTTTTTCTTTCCTTTTGTCTTTTTCTGTTACTTTTTATTCCTTTTGGCTGTTCATCTGTTTTTTCTTTCCTCATCCGTTTTGGTTTTTTTTCCCTAATCAGTTTTATTTTTCCTCCGCTGTTTTGGATTTTTGTACTCTTTTTTATTTTTTATATAATGAAATTCACATCCATACACAATTTTTCAATAAAAATATAATTTGTTACTCTTTTTATTTTTTATTAATCTAATTGAGGTTTTAAAGTAAATTTATACAAGCTACATTTTCTATATCAATTTTCTTCTCAACCAAACAAAAGAGTTTTCCGTCCCTCCACCTTTCCCCCACTCTTCCATCCCCTCCCAATTTTCTATCTTCTCACTTTTCCATCACCCAAATGAACCCTTAAAGATGACACATTATCGTACTTATCATAAAAAAGAAGAAAAAAGACCCAGTATCTTGATTCAAACAACTATTAATGAACCAAGCTTTATTAATACTTTATAAAAACAATGGTGTGTGGGTTGATGAACTTTATGAAAGATAGAATCTAGAACAAACTATATTTTGTAACTCCAAAATATAATTGTAATCTTCACCCTAAGTTCTTGTTGAATATAGCCTCCTTTGTCTTTAGTTACTATAAAAACTCAATTTCCTTTCTAGCATTTGAGATTTACATGACTTCACAAATTTAATGTGCAAAGGAATAAGTAAAAATGACTTATTTTGTGATACCCATTTATGGCAAGAGATTCTAAGGATTGTGCGGATTTGAACGGTAAGGATGCTGGAAGTGTTTTTTGTGATGGTAAGAAAAAATATAACTAAATAAATACATAAATTAACACATATTATCTCCATGGGTAATTTCTGATAGACATAACAATATAATAAATCTGACTGGGTAGTACAAATTTAAGTAAATTTTTAAAAGAAAAAAAAAGCAATAATACTATCACCCAAAATAATAATAATGACAATAGATAAAATGAATTATAATATAAATAACTAGACTCATAGGTGCAGAATATCATGTTCTTCCATCCTTAAAATTTGAGCACATACTTTGGGAAAAGAGATATGGGTGTCTTTGCCTCATTTTCCTCCATTGCCTCCCAGGTCATCTATTTTGTAGAATGATTCCTCTGTAACACCTTGTCTATAGGAAAATTCTTGGTGCAGAGGACTTGCTCCTTTACATCCCACATCACAATTGAAACTTTTACATAGCCTCACACATTGAGAATTTATTAGGGGTGATTTGGCCCATTCGAATGGTTATAAGGAACTTCAATTGTGGTTATAAGCATGTTTACAAGTTGTGAAGGTTGGAGTGGGTGTTTTGTGGTTGTGTGCTAAGTTCCATATCATATGTGTGCTAAGCTGATCTGGCCTATATAAGCAGGTATAAAAATCCCTAGTTTGCTTAATCTTTCTGACATATGATGCGGATATGCTACATGTCTGATGTCTCGAACAAATTGGATCAGAATCAATTTGGTATTGCCATGTGGCATGGGGATGTAGTATGATATGGATTACCCTGTTGAGAATGTGGAGATTTGGTAGATTGTGATGACCATCATGGCAAAGGATGACAGGGTATAATAAGGGTTATGCAAATTTGGAACATGAAAGTGCTACATGGACGTTTGGTAAATTCCATGGCAGGTAGTCCCTTTGTCTCATTTTGCTAGTCCTACAAGCATGACCTTTTAAACAAAATGGGATGGAGGGAGTATGTATTTGTTTGATGTTGACTACTCCGTTTATGACTAGTCCTTTTAGAGCATAGTAGATGTAGTTAGCACATCCCTGGATCCTAATGTATTTAATAAAAGCTATAGAAAAGGTAAAAAAGAAAGGTTAAAATATGATTTTGGTTCCCATATTAGGTGTTGGTACCCGTGCAACTTAGTAGAGATGTGACTTTAATACTTCTTTAAAATAAGTTATATAGATAGCTATCTAGAGGTTTGTGCCGCACTGTTTGATGTGGTGTATTTGGCAGGAACGGAATGCTAGAAGTTCTGAGGGCTATGAATGGTTTATTCTCAGGATTAAGTCTTTTTTCTTTCTTACTCTCCTTGAATGGAGTCTAGTGTTGCCAAAATTTTCTTGTTTTTCCCTTCCTGTTCTTTTTGATCATTGTATTTCGGGCTCTTGATTTTATGCCTCTATAATACATTTCTATTGAATTGGGTTGACTATCTTTTTAATAAAGTTCTTACGTTACCTATCAAAAAATTAAAAAACATAATGGTCCTTAACATGGATGTCACGGGTCCGGATCCATATGCTTTGGTTTTGTGAGATTAGCATATGGCTTAACGTACCATATTAGCTTTAAGAAAGTTATGTGAGTGAGAAAGACATTTGACATTGTTTTATGCTTACTGATGTTTCATAGGGTAAGGGTAACATTGAGGTGATTTTGAACCTTCAAGGACTAAATTGAAACACTCAATAGTTCAAGGATGAAATTGTTCTGGGACCAAAATTGTATTTTGATGAAGAACAGAGTAAATCTTCTTTATGGTCTGCTACTATTATTTCTATTGATTCAAATTAAATGAGTGAGAGAGTGGAAAGAAAAGATATAATAAGAAAAAAGTACATGCGGTGGAATGAAGAGGAGGAAGAAAAGTTTTGTTTCAACATAGTTACCACCATCGATGATCATCTTTCTCTAATACACCCAAACTAAATATATGCTAAAGCATTAATAGCCCATCACAACTTGGATTACATTTTCTCTCTCTACCGCACTTACCCGGGTAAGTTGAGACTGGAAAAGTATGAGGTAAATCAAACTCATCCAATATGATGAATGAGGGATGGCTGGATGTATATATTTTTTGGTTACATGGAATAAGAAAACACTAAAGTATTAAAAAGGGATAGATAAACTCACCACCAAAGCAAATCCAAAGAGATAAAGATATCACCACCCAAAATAATTTAGCTAAGGATACTAAACTGAATTGACGCACCACTCAATGGGATACAAAATATCACCACCCAAAGAGATACAAAAACTGAATCGCCACCCAAAGGAATCCACCCAAGGGATTAGAGTTAGTTAGAAGAAACCCATATTCTGAAAGTACAAAGGCTAATTTTTTGAAATACAATCTTTGATTTATTCATTTCAACTAAATGGCTTATGTAGTGCTTAGAACAACCTCTAATCATGAAAGAATGAAAATAACAATTAAAACATTACATTTTCAAGACCATAGTCATATTTGACTCATAGAAACTAGGAAAACTGAAACATGAAGGCTGAATATTTCCTAGGAAGCCCCAATTAAATGCTATTTGACTTCTCAAAGAAAATGGCTTATTTAATCTTCAAATATCTTCTGAGTTGGGAAGAAATTTTGTTCAAAATATGGGTCTTATCTGCTAGGCTTGAAAATCAACTTGGCTGGGCTTATGAATTGATTGGGTTGGGCTGTAGGCTTCTTTGACGCTTCTCATACCACCATGATTGTGGCTGCTGCATAATCTGCCACTTCGCTCCCATGTCATACTCATCCTATAGTTTAAATTTAGATCATCCCAAATTGTTTCATCCAACTTCTTGTGGTCTTCACTTGAAATCCATACATCTTCGAAATCTGATGTTCCTTGCCAATACAACAAGCATTGAGTGTGATAATCACAGTCATATTTGACTCATAGAAACTAGAAACAAAATAAAGACTTGTTTGCCTAGGAGAACTGAAACATGAAGGCTGAATATCTCCTAATTAATGCTATTTGACTTCTTGGAGAAAATGACTTATTTAATCTTCAAATATCTTCTGAGTTGGTGGGAAATTTCGTTCAAAATATGGGTCTTATTTGCTGGGTTTGAAAATCAACTTGGCTGGACTTATGAATATGATTGGATTGAGCTGTAGGCTTCTTTGGACACTCCTCATGCCAACATGCTTGTGGCTGCCTCATAGTCTGCCACTTTGCTCCTATATGTCATAAGCGCAGAGCCCTTCACTCCCCATAGGAAGCACAAAGCCATTCTAGTTTTGCCTCCTCACAAAAAACACTGAGCTCTTTGCCTTTGCACCTACCCTTGCCTTGATCTTCCCAGTAATATCTATGATGGGAAACCCTAGCCAATATCTATGATGTGAAGCAAATTGTTAGTTTTTGACATGTCACGAGAAAATGTTAGTTTTGACAATAATTACCAAAGTACGGTGCTTTCTGCCACAATGGGTAAGGTTTGAGGTGGATTGCTCAAATTGAAGGTTCAGGAATGACAAAAGGAAGGTGCTTGCTGCATTTTCCCATGGTTTGGGGTGGGAAAATGCAGCTTACCCGAGTTTATTAATAATGATTTATAATTTATGTTTTTCATATTGGATTTTCATGAAAAACATATGAATTAACCATGTAGTAGTTAAAATTCCATATTCTAAGTATATTGAAGGAGAGGAGTGAATGAGACTGTACCACAGTTTGTTTTATCTCACTTAAAACTTATGTTATATACGGAAAAACTTGATCCGAAATTAACATTTATTTTTCATGTTACAGATGCTTGTTTGATAGATTGTAGCTTCTTTGAAGCAGATCTGCGTTCTGCACACCTTCAGGTTTATAATTTCTTAATCTTTAAGCTATGTTGGACTTAAAATCCTTTGTTGCTTCTGTCCTCTTTTATGGTACATTAATTAATGGGCTAATAATGGGATGGAGGATGAGATCTTGTGTTCAAGATCCACTGGTGTGTGTCTAAATTTCCAATAATAATAATAATAAAAGACATATGACTTTGTTTCAACTATATGTTTGACTTAAGTCCCAAATTTTCAGTAACTTAGGGTCATAATTTTGATTAGGTCATTGAAAAAATAGTTGTACACTAATTATTATTATTATTATTATTTTTTGGATACACAGTTGTGCACTTTTAATTATCCTTGTGGGAACATATAAAGTGAAAACGTTAATGTTTTTGTTAGTTTATGGAGTTAAGGCAAGTTCAAGTCAATAAGATCTGGTTTAAGTGGAATTTCTTCTTGGAAAAAAAAATAAAAAGGAATATCTTCCTCTCATAATAATGGGATGGAAGGTGAGGTTGTGAATTTAAGATTTATTGGGTGTTTATATAATACCCATAAAAAAAAAAAAAAAAAAACAAAATATATATATATATATATATATATATATATATTGGTTCAGCCTCATCTACAAAATTCGGAATAACTTTTAGGAATTCAACTATCTTGCCCAAATAATTATTTGATATTTATTAGTATATATTGAATCGCAAGCACATAATTTGATTCTATTCACAGGAACATGTGGCCTTTTTCTGCAAACTGTTTCTTCTGGTATTAAATGATTTTTGTTTTTCTCTGCTTCGTGTTTACGATTAATTTCTGTTTATTTATATAAACATACATGCATGCATGCTCACATATATGTGTATGTGTGTGTGTTTTGAAATTTGTATTTTATATGATATCATAGTTGAAAAAGAGTTTCTTCTTTCTTCTTATCTTTTTTGTCCATGCTAAGTGTTGAAATAATACTACTATTTTCTGATCAAAACATTGATTCTGTGGGGTTTTCCGTTTTCTACTTCGAAGTTGTCATGGTATATTAAATTATTTACTCCATTAATATTTCAGAATGCCGACCTTACTAATGCGAATTTGGAGAATGCTAATCTGGAAGGAGCAAATTTAAAGGTAAATGTTTGATTTTTGCATTATCAAAATTGGTATTTTGTAAGGAAGGACTAGTAGACTGTTATGTAAAAAAATTTGAGAGCATATTTGATGTCTCTTTGTGGACTGGAGTGTTAAAAGAAAGGAGGGCTTGACTTGCAATGAGTTATAGCTCAACTGTCACTTCCTTCCATAATAATGTAGAGGATGAGGTCATGAGTTCAAGCCTTACCAGGTGTAACATGCCAATTTTTTTTTTTTAAAAAAAAAGGAAGGACTTGAAATTTTCTGCTACTGCTTTTCAACAATTTTTCCCTCTGTTTTAATTTGGAGAGGGGGAGCACTTTGCAAAATTTAATAGATCAAGACAAGAAATTTGTGACTGGCTAGATGGTGCCATTTCAGCTCCTTTAAGTAGGGAATGTCCTATATTTGCACTTCATACACATTTATGCTGAACAAGAGTTTCTTCTTTCTTCTCTCAACTCCTTTGAGTGGGGAACATCCTATATTTAACACCTTTGTATGTTCTGTTCGATGTAGTTTTTAAATAAAAATGTCCCTTCATGGTACCTTGAATATTATTGCCACGTGCTTATGTGTGTACCAGTACATGTAACAGATGATAATTACTTAAGTAAGCATGAGAAAAGAGGCAGTTACGTTATATTTGACAACAAATTTTTTTTTTCCTTTTTTTTTTATTGATAGTTTGTTTTGTTTTCTAATTTATATGTTCATATCAACTACGTGTTTCAGGGGGCAACATTGAGTAATGCCAACTTGAAGGGTGCAAACCTACAACGAGCTTATTTACGGCAGGTCAATCTTCGAGAAACAGTAAGTTGACATAAACTGGGTTTTAAATGTTGTGAATTTATTTAATATTCTCCAGTTATTTTAGAGGGTAAGATTTAGTGGTCAATAAGTTCTACCTAGACTAGCCCTTCCTTCCCTTACGAGTGTTAGGTGGAGGGTGAGGTTATGGGTTCAACTTACCAATTAAAAAAAAAAAATAGTGGTTTCATATTTTAATTTTTCCAAAAAACTTTCTTTAACTGTTAAAAATGAAATGACAGAAATTAAAGCTCAAAATATGATGATATTAAAATTGTCAATAGTAAAAATATTCATGCGAGAAGGATAGCCTGCATAGTGATGCATATTAGAGTGGGGTGCAAATGAGTTGAGCTTTGTTAATTCTGGTATTTTCTTAATATAATTGTTAATGCTAATCAATATTTGACATGCCTGGAACTCTGTGCATCTGTCCAATTTTCTGTCACAAAGTATATGCTTTTGACCTCTTGACCTTATGTTATTGGAAATTCATAATAATAATAAGATTGACATTTTATCATTTCTCCTAATTATATTAGGCCAAACTACATTATTGGTCCCTAAAGTTTAACCTTTGAGTGCTATTGATCCCTTAGGTTTCAAATAAGCACTGTGGTCCCTCAAGTTTATAAATGAGCACAATTCGTCCTTTTGTTAACAATCGTCAATTTCAGTGCCGATGTTGCTAAAAAAAACAATGACATGGCAATTTTGAGTGACATGGCACCAATATTAATATAAAAAATTTAAAAACGTTACTAACTCATTAAAAAAAACCTTGACCCTTAAGAAAATCGCCCAACCCATTTTGTGAACTGGTATTCTCAAATCCAAGAAACGAGAAAGAGAGATATGAAATCCCAGTGCCATCCAAAGAATGATCAAAATCAAACTCAAATCTCATCAATTTTTCCCTGCATTGTATATTACTTATCAAAAATTTTTTTTTCCCCGCATTGTAGTTGTAGACGTGGTCTATAGTAAATGATCAAAATCAAACTCTTCTATATCACTATTAATTATAATTAGGCTATCGGTTCTCTCTCACCTTTTAACGTAGTCATGAATCTTGATTAAAGAGGCTAAGTCTTTCTCTGCCAAAAAATTCCTTCAATTTCTCAGATGATATGCCCTTCTCCTCCTACTCTTCCTCTCAACAAGTTTGTTTTACATGTTTGGCAATAATTCCATAATTATGTACCTGAAAAATAACTCTCATAACTGAACCCAACCTAAAAAGCAATTCGAAAGAAAGATACATAGTAACAGATACAGTGAGAATTTTAATCATTCTTGGGCCTCGAGAAAAAAGTGAGAAATAGAAAATCAAATTCAAATTTGAGAAACAAAAAAGGAGAAAAGAATTCCCAAGAAATTTGATTTTGATTTGGGAATACCCATTTGCTTACAGGTCATAAAATGGGTTGGGTGATTTTCTAACCGGTCATGGGTTTTTTAGTGAGTCAGCAATGGTTTTAAATTTTTAATGTTAAAATTGATGTCATGTCATTTGAAATTTGCCATGTCATTATTCTGTTAGCCACGTAAGCATTGAGACTAACAATTGTTAACAAAAAGATCAATTGCTCTCATTTTTTAAACTTAAAGGACTAATAGTGTTCATTTGAAACTTGAAGGACTAATAGTGCCCAATAGGCAAATTTCTGAGACTCATAGTGTAGTTTTGCCGTTATATTAATTATCCTTTATGCATTGATAATTTTTCCTCAGCATTTGGAAGGCGCAAAGCTTGATGGTGCCAACTTGAATGGAGCAATCAGATGACATTGGACCGAAATTGTAAATTCCTAGAATAGGTTGTTACAGTCACTATAATATATGTGCAGCCTATCTTATTTTCATACCTTCTGGCAACACTGGATTCTCTCAATGAAAATATTGTGCAAATTGTGGGTAGTTGCTATTGTAATTTATTTAAATTAGAGCTCAGTGCAAAATATATATATTACATGCTTCTGGTGTATATTACAGAATATGCTTGTACAAAAGCATTTCCAGAGAAGAACAGTGTCACTGGGGTGGGTCAAGTGGCTTTGACAAGATGCCTCAGTGGCTTCTTTTGTAAGCTCAAAGATTGTAAACATGGATTTGTTATGGCTTGTGTGCAGCTCAAATGTCAGGATATGGATACTGAAGTTTAATGGTCTGTCTGTTGGCATGGTCATTGATCGGTTTGGGAGTAGGATAGGTTTTTGCTTTTAACTTCAAATTAGATGGTGGTTCAAAAGGTCAACGGCTTTCTGTCGGGGGAGATTAACAAAATATATGTCCTTTCATATTTGGTCAATGTTTTCAAGTTTTTGGGTAAATTACATTGACACCTTAGGTGTAATGAAATTAAACTTAATATATTCAATTTTCTAGAAATAACACAGTCTCAAATGATCAAATTATAATAATTGATATTTCCTCTCCAAATTATTTGGTGGAGGAATTTCAGCAGGTTCAATTTCACTATAATTGAAGTTTTAGAGTAATTTATCCTTTAAAAAAAATTATATTTAAAAAATTAAACCCAATAGAGAATTATAACAAAATAATTTTTGATTTGTGCTTCAATTGGGGTGTCGAATTGATGATTTCGTAAAAACTATAGTCAATAATTATTTGTTTTTCCCTTTTCTAATAAATTTCTAATAACTAAAATTAGGTAAAAAAAATATTAACCGATTTTTCACTTTTTATAAAATAGAAAATAAGAAATTATAAACAAATAAAAATAGCTAAATAATTTAAAAGCACAATAATCACCTTTTTTACTCTTTTGAGTATAAAACAGAAATAATTAATTGAGCACTATCTTTTAAGCTTAACAGCACGAAAAAAATTGTCTATTGAAAGAACTTGATCGGCACTTTCTATAACAGTTGCTAAAACACAAAAATGTTAGAAGTCATTTTCTTGTTCAATTACAACAATAAACGTCGCAAATCCCAACTCAAGAAACACAGCAAACACCATAGAGAAGCTAACAAAAGGAGAATTTCCACCCTCCTCTAATGGTCCAAGAACGTGCTTATCCGTGGAAATGTGTCATCATACATATTCCCACCTCCAAACACATCCCAAAACCAAATTTCCATGTATCTATCCCAACTACACCCACCTTTCCAATTATTATTGTAACGACTCAAGGAAAAACGCAAGCCACATCTACGCTATACCTCAAAAGAACTAGTCACAATTGAAACTCCTTGTAATTATTAATAAAGCCTAGATCTACCCAGTAAATACCCAATGTGGGACTCATCACACATCCACACACATCACACAATCAATCAAATTGGGGCATCACAATCACCCTCACTTAAATCCCTAACGTCCTCATTAGGGCCCACTTTGTGAGGTAGTGTCTCTGAGCCCACATGAGATTACCGGGTTGGCTTTGATACCATATGTAACGACCCAAGGAAAAGCGCTAGCCACATCTGCACTACACCTCAAAAGGACTAGTCACAATTGAAACTCCTTGTAGTTGTTAATAAAATCTAGATCTACCCAGTAAATACCCGATGTGAAACTCATCACACACCCACACACATCACACAATCAATCAAATTGGGGCATCACAATAAAGAATTTTCACAAACACATATGAGCATTGAATATAAGAATTACTTTTATTTAATTGTTTTTTTTTTTAGCTATATTGATTTAAAGTAAAGAATGTAGAAATATCACAAATAGATTTGAATATTGAATATATGATTATATATATATATATATATATCTATATATATATATATATATATATATATATATATATTTGAATAAGATATATTTTTGGTAGAAACTATGATTTCTTATATATGATTATGAATAATCTGACTATGAATTGACTCTGATACCCAGCCAATGGGTTATTCATTGATATTCTGATACCCAAACCAATGGGGGTTATTCATTGGTACTCTGATGCCCAGTCACGGGGATATAGCGTGACCATAGTCATAAGATTGTTAAGAATATGAATTACATTTGAATATTTGAACTATTTTGAGTCCTTAAAACTACATATGTAATTGTGGCAATGTTTGAATAGTTGAACTATTTTGAGTCACTAAAACTGCTTATGTGTTTTAGAACTTATTGTAAGTTATAGCTTTTGATATATGGAAAACTGACTATTTTCTAAATCATCTATGATATATTTGTAAGATTAAAGTATGTGATCTATGTGTAACTTATTATTTTAAGACTATGAATCTTCTTCAGTTATTTTAAAAACACATAGTATGTTATAACTTTTGAAGACTCATATTATATCTTATTATTTTATAGATCTATTGCTTGATAGAACTTAGTAGGATTTTAGTTATTTATTGAGTTGTCAACTCACCCCCCCCCCCCCCCCTTTTTCCCCTCCAATTTCAGATTGTGAAGAATAGCAAGTTTTGAGAGTTTTGATGTTATGTTGTGAGCAAGAAAAGAAGTTTAGTGATTTTGGGATTAAATGGTCTTCTAATAGTTTTTTTTTATTGGCGAATTGGCATTATGTACATGAGGTTTGGATTATGTTCCTATTAAATTATTGGAGATCTATTTCATGAAGAAATTGTTAAGGTATTTTGGATTTATTTGATTTAATTTTTAGAATAAATTTTAGTTGCTAAGAAGGCTTTGCACACTTATAGGGTGCTTACTTTATAAGCGTGCGGCTTTGCACACTTGGGTTCGGGGCGTGACAATTATAATGGTATCAGAGCTTAGTTTATGATCTTGTAGACTTTATGCTAGGTTTTGATTTAGAATGAAATCTGCGCCCTAGGTATTACAATTCCAGTTATTGTTTGGGAAGGTTATTAGATCATAGATAGTGTTCTTTTGATGACTTGATGAGAAGTGTAGGTGAGGTTCCATCATATGATGATTTGTTAGGTCATATTTGAAGGATTTGATATTTATGTATATGTGGTTATGCATACATGACTTATAAATACAAAAGGGAGGATTTTAGTTGATATACTTCTATGATCTTATACTAGTATTAAGTGAGTGTATTTTATTCTTGAAAATTTTGTAATTGATCAGATTGGTTATTAAAACTTCTTCTTCTCATTAAAAGGAAAAGAGAGTGAGAAAAGATGAAGCAAAGGAAATCTTCCTGTTGTTTTGTGACTGATCTTTTGAAAACTCATTTAATAGTTTTGCCTAATATAGTCGACTTACCTAAGGTTAGTTTGATTTGTAGGAGATTCTCAAAGGTTTAATTATTGAATGATAGTTTACTATATGCCCTATTCAGAATTTGGAGTGCTTGATCATTATTAGGGAACTGACTATTGCAGAACTTTATTTAGGGGTTAAGGTTTGATGTTAGAGCTATGATTCCTTGATTTTAGTTTATATGGAGTAAGGAAATTAACTGAAAGTTCGTAGTGTGAAGGAAAAATTAATTTGTGGTTATTGTAGTTCACATTATATTATATGTTATTATATAAATTCTAAGGGTGTTTAGAGAATTCAGTAATATATCGGTGACTTCTTTGGATTCTAATGTTAAGGACCGACTTTTTGGGATCATTGTTCTTGTTAGGGTTGACCTACATGGATTACCATAACCTAATTTATGTGTGAGGTAGTCCCTAAATGTTTTTGAGACCTGTTTTGTTACTTAGAAGTTTGAGGTCCGCAATTTCTTTTCTATGGACTTGGAGGATTGTTTAATATCCCGGGGAATAAGTTTTGATGCCAGAAATGTAATTCTTTGAACTTAACTGATAAAATTTAATGGATTGGCTCAATAGAAAATGAAGTGGATAGAACACAAGTATGTGGTAGTATAGAATTGGACTAGTGAACCATATTTTTGATTGGATATCGAAGGAGTTGGGATGGCAAGAGAGTTTATTTTGAAAGACTATTACAATTTGAATTATAGTCATTTGTTGTACCTTTTGTTTTATATTGGCAGATGGTTAGTGATTATAAATTGCAGTGTACTCTTAAGTTCTAGATTGCTGGGACTATTATTTGCAAAGTATATTTAAAAAAAAAAAGAAAAGGTTGAGATATTTCATGGACTGTTCCCTTCTAGCCGATGTATACTTAGAGATTTGTTTTCATAATAGGCCATATAATTATAAGGAACCCAGCTCTTCAATGAGTTCCAGCCCAAGAATCATTTAGAGATTAAAGGTGAATAAATGTTGCTTATTTGAGAGGATAATTTATGGTTAAGATAAAGGTTCTATGAAAAACCTTATATCAATGCTCAATTGATTATTTATGGAGATTTTAGAATTTCTTTTTCTTACAAAACTTGAGGAAGAAAAGATATAGTGATACACGCATATGTTGTAAATTAGTTCTGAACTTAGGAAGGATTGGAACATTGGATGCACTACTTAATTTTGAGGTATAGAATTAAACGGATGCTAGCATTCAATGGTCTATGGTGAATCTCAAAATTGTGGATTTCCCTTGTAATTTTTGGAGACTACTTGGGCCTTGGAATTTTGTTGAAATTAATAATTGATGGAAAATCAGTTATTGGGGTTAATCTAAACGAATGAGCTTTGGAACTTTTATTCATATTAAAAGGAACTTAGAGATCTATTTAGACTAGAGATATGTATATCTTAAAAGAATCATATAATTTTCATAATATGGTCATTCTTAAACTAAGGGTAATTGAGTAAGAGATTTTATAGTGATATTGTATTATGCAGTGGAAACATCATGGCTCCATTTGCTTTGTAAATTTTTATCTTACAAATCTTTGGAAGGAAAAGTCCATGCATATGTTGTGAAATAGTTTTGAACCAGGGTGATGAGTGATAAATTTGTATAGATCGATACAATTGTGGCTTTAGAGTAGCGCAATGGAAGCGTGATAATTTGTTCTGCTTGTGATGAATTCAAAGGATTGAATTGTTATAAGTGGGAGAGATTGTAATACCCAGGAAAAAAAAAATGAAGGTTATTTAAGTAAATTTGTTTATGGGGTCAATTTTATAATAAATATTTCTAAGGGTTTTTAGAAAATAAGGTTGAAACCCTAGCTATATATATAAGCTTATTATGTCAACGTATATGAAGAGATATTTTAGAGAGAGAAGACTACTCAAAGGACTGAAGTAGAGAATGATTAATTACACTCTTGAGGTAAGAGTTTAAGAAATCTTATTCTTTTGTCAAATTTAGACTTTATAAGGTATTAGAATATTTTCTTATATGAACTTATTATGTCAACGTATATGAAGAGATATTTTAGAGAGAGAAGACTACTCAAAGGACTGAAGTAGAGAATGATTAATTACACTCTTGAGGTAAGAGTTTAAGAAATCTTATTCTTTTGTCAAATTTAGACTTTATAAGGTATTATAATATTTTCTTATATGATAATTTTTAGCCAATAGTGAAACTATTTAATTATTCAAGAGTTTTAAGAAAAGTTTAAATTTATATTTCAGTCAATTAGACACTAATACCTACAGATTTTTCTGTGCTCAGCATTTAAAAAAAATATTATATATATATATATATATATATATACACACGCGCGCTCTATTGCGATAAGCGTGATGGGTCTAAGGGTCAACTTTCTACACAGTTTGGTTGTTTAAGAAACTGTGCCCGCATTGATGGAATTGGGGAAAAACAAAAAGGTCTAATAAGCGTGGGTTTAGGTTTGAGGTCTGGCAAGTAATAAATAAATAAAAAATAAAAAAGTAAAATGAAATGAAGAAGAAGAAAGCTGTAAAGTAAGTGCAGCACAAGTCCTTGTCTTTCCTAGCGTGACATAGTACTACTACTAGGTGCTATAGCCTTATCTTGTAAGGCATAAATGATGGAAGAGAATATATATATATAAAAAGAAAAATATTATGATTAGATGGAATTTTGGCGTGTGATATGCAGACAATTATGAGATTTTTTTTTTTAATAGTCTTTCTTTTGGTCAGGTATCGTTATAAGTCTTTCATGAATTATATGATTATTGACTAAATGATGCTCGTAAATTGTTAGGTGAGATTTAAGGATTTTAGAGAATATGTTAGGGAGAAGTTCTTGTAGTGGGCTAGTTGAGATAAGTAACTTTATCCTAATTGGTTTTATTTTACGTATTTTAATTACTGAAAATTGTTTACAATTGTTTCAATTTTATTTCTATTGTATTACCGATTTCAAGTAAAGAATTATCACAAATATATCTTATTACTGAATATATGATGTATTTTATTTAATTGTTTTTAGTTATACTGATTCAAAGCAAAGAATAAAGAATTTTCACAAACACATGAGCATTGAATATAAGAATTACTTGTATTTAATTGTTTTTTTTAGCTATATTGATTTAAAGTAAAGAATGTAGAAATATCACAAATAGATTTGAATATTGAATATATGATTATATATGTATTTGAATAAAATATATTTATGATAATTCTTTACTTGAAATCAGTAATACAATAGAAATAAAATTGTAACAACTGTAAACAATTTTCAGTAATTAAAATACGCAAAATAAAAACAATTAGGATAAGGTACTTACCTCAGCTAACCTACCACAAGAATTTCTCTCTAACATTTTCTCTAAAATCTTTAGATCTCACCTAACAATTTACAAGCACTATTTACTCAATAATCATATAATTCAAGAAAGACTTATAACTGAAGAAAGACTTATAACGGTACCTGACAGAAAGAAAGACTATTAAAAAAATTCTCTCATAATTGTCTGCTTATCCCACACCAAAATGCCATCTAATAATAATATTTTTATTTATTCATATATATATATATATATATATATATATATATATATTCTGCCACCATTTATGGCTTAAAAGATAAGCTATAGCACCTGATAGTAGTACTATGTCACACTAGGAAAGACAAGGACTTGTGCTACACTTACTTTACAGCTTTCTTCTTCTTCATTTTTTTTTTTTTTTCATTACCTGGCAGACCTCAAACCTCAACCCATGCTAATTAGACCTTTTTGTTTTTCCCCAATTCCATCAATTCGGGGACAGTTTCTTAAACAACCAAACTATACAGAAAGTTGACCCTTAGAGCATTCACATCAGTTTTTCTAAATTTTCTGTCTATTTTACACGAAAAAACCTACTTTTTCTATTTTACACTACCACCTATATAAAACACCCACATCAGTTCTTCTATTTTACAAGATATTTTAATAAAATATTCATCTTTCTCATTTTTTTATTATTTCTCTCAACTGCCTACCTCTATACGCGCGCTCTCACTCTCTCTCTTTACTCATTTTTCCTAAACTGAATACCTCTCTGTCTCTCTCTTTTCTCCCTTCTCTCATTCTTTCCCAAAAACGACCAACCTAGATTACTTCCTCACCGAGTCCTTTCTTCATCGGCCGATCCAGATTCTTTCTTCACTGGCCGATCCTTTCTTCACCGGCTACCCAGATCCTTTCTTTCTAAAAACTACCAACCTAGATCACTTCTTCACCGGGTCCTTTCTTCACCGGCCGATCCAGATCCTTTCTTCATCGGCCGATCCACGAACCAAGCTCGACGACGCAGATCCTTTCTTCACCGGCCGATCCACGAACCAAGCTCGGCGACCCAGATCCTTTCTTCACCAGCCGATCCACGATCCAAGCTCCGGTTGACCCATATCCTTTCTTCACCAGCGACACATATCTCTCTGTTGGTTTGTCTGTGTGGGTTTGTTTGTCTGTGGGTGTGTTTCTGTGTTAATTTATTTGTGTGGATGTATTTGTGTGCATCTGAGGAAAACAAGATGAGGAGCTGAGGTTGTTGTGCACAGAGAAGAGAGAGAAAAATTGGTGCGAACGGAAATTAATAAAATAATATATACACATGCTACAGTATTCGTGTAAATTTACACGGATACTGTAGCTCGTTGAAAATTATACATGGGTTTACACGAGTTTACAAAGACTGATGTAGTGTGTTTTTTACTTCAAAATGTGTAAAAATGGTCAAAATGTGTATTTTACACATTTATACACAATTATCCAAGAGCTGATGTGAATGCTCTTAGACCCATCACAATTATCGCAATGGAGCGTGTATATATATATATATATATATATATATATATATATTTTTTTTTTTTTTAATGTTGAGCACAGAAAAATTTGTAGGTATTAGCATCCAATAGACTGAAATATAAATCTAAACTTTTCTTAAAACTCTTAAATAATTAAATAGTTTCATTATTGGCTAAAAATTATCACATAAGAAAATATTCTAATATCTTATAAAGTCTAAATTTGACAAAAAAAAAAGATTTCTTAAACTCTTACCTCAAGAGTGTAATTAATCATTCTCTACTTCAGTCATTTGAGTAGTCTTCTCTCTTCAAAATATCACTTCATATACGTTGACATAATAAGCTTATATATATAGCTAGGGTTTCAACCTTATTTTCTAAAAACCCTTAGAAATATTTATTATAAAATTGACCCCATAAACAAATTTACTTAAATAACCTTCCTTTTAAATTTTTTTTTTCTGGGTATTATAATTATCTTATTCAATTAATTTATGCATTTTCCTTCTCATAATGTATGTATAGATAGATAATGTAAATATTAGACAAATGAGATACATTCTCTCACCTTTCACACACTTATTTTTTTGGTGGATAAGTTAGTATGTATTTGTTAGGGTATATTTTTTTCACACCTAATATTATATAAATAACATCTATTTATTTTCAAACATCACCAACAAATTATTGGGCTTCCCTAAATATTTTTGACAATTATTATGCTAGCCCACAACCGTTCTTTTTTCCATCACAAAATTGGGCTACAAATATAAAACGCTATAAGACCCAATATTTTTGTAAAGCCTAATCCCAAATTATTTACTTTATTGAGCAAGTTAAAATATCATTCTTTTTCGAAGCTCAAGAATGTTTATGCTTAGCAATATTTGAAAAGCCCATGATTCAAATACATGGCAAAACAATTTTATCAATGGAATTCAAATCCAAAAGCAAAGCCCATGACAAAAAAACTTAGTTCTCACTGGCAATATCAAAAGCCCAATTTACGTTGACACTATGTTATCAAAAGCCCAAGATTATTAACACTTGGCAAAAATACTATCTCATAATTATTTCACTTAAAAGTCCAATGATGAACAATGTTTCAATTTCTTAAATATTACTATAATCTATGGCAATTATCTGTTCTCAAAAATCATGGCAATCATCTTATAAAAGCTCATGAAAAGTAATTTATCTTAAAATTATGATATTTATCTCAAACCATATTATAAACCAATGGAATTTATATGGTAAGAACCCATGGTCACTATTTATATCACAACATTTATAATATTTATTTTCAAAACTCATGGTAACTACGGTTTGAGCAAGAATGTAATGTTCTTGCTCTGCTCAGATCTAGTTGATTTCTTACAACAAGGTTGTTCCTCTCTCCTACTAACTCTCTACCATCTTTTCTCAAATCTCTCATTTTTTGTTCTAGGGTTCTTGCCCCTAATACAGTTGCATGTTCCTCTTATAATCTGAGGAATATGGCTAAGTACAAGGACAAGTATCAAGTCATCATTTCGTTACTTTAGACTTTTGTACAGTGTGATATTATTTGCTAACTAGAGGATAGGAATTGCGACAACGTGGCACTGGGACCTGTGGGTAGGTGGCCTTGCCACTGCTTGGGAAATAAGTACTAGATATTGAGAGGGACATCAGGAATACTATAATTGATACACGTGTCTCTAATGTGGTCTAACATGCATTCAACTAATAAGGGGTGTCCTCATAACTTCTGATCTTAGATAGTCAATATCTCCCTTTATGCATCAGGTGCAAATTTTACTTCCTTCCCAAGGCAGTCATGCCTTTAGCACAGACCAAGACAAAATCCCTTAGCCAACGCTTCCTCTTTTTTTGCTCATAGCCATTGCATGTGTAAAGTCTAGATTCAACCACTTATGCATTTTCCCATGCTTTAGTGGTGTTATGTACAGGGTCCATTTAGGAACAGTTTATTGAGCTGAAATTGAAAACTTTTTGCTAAAAGTATAGAAAAAAAAAATGTTAAAAGTTAGCTGAATAGTATAATGGGATCCATGAATAACAAAACTAGCATAGTAATTGAGGGCCACGTAAAGATGGTTTTGATACCACCTTAAAACCAAAGGGAAAACATTGTGGAGAATTGGTGAAAAAAATGCGCAAGCGAGAGATTAAAAGAGAAAATACAAAGTTATGTGATTCTACTTAATGACCTATGTCATCGGGATAAAACTCTTGACGACTACTTCTTTGATATTAGCACTATATTGTACAATGAACCATAGCAACGTATGTATAGAAATTACATGAGTTAGGATTAGGTGTACCTAAGCTTATTACAAAATTAAGCCTCTTGAGCCAATACATAAAATAATATAGCGTAAAATGCAAAACTGGCCATCTAAGTTTCTTCAAATTTCATTTCAGTCCTCTAACTTTGCTTTTGTTCATTTCAATCAACTTTCAAGTTTATTCAATTAAGGCTTTTCTATCAACTTTTGTTATATGTTGTGGTTAGTTTTTCGATTTTATAAATTTTTCTTCAAATTTTTTAAATTAAAAAAATTCAATTAATGATTGAAAAATATTTTCCATTTTTTTTTAAAAAAAAATTTAACAAAAATTAACAAAAAGGCCTTAAATGAATATATCTGAAACTTAGAAGACTGAAATGAATGAAAGTAAAGTTAAAGGACTGAAATGAAATCTGAAGAAAGTTAGAGGTCAGTTTTGCATTTTAGCCAATAATATAAATACAATATATTATTTTAACACATAAAATAATATAAACACAATATTATGGCATCTTTTAACAAATAGATACCATTTTTATGTTCTTTGTATTAATTTACCCTTTAACTTATTTATCACTTTTTAATGCAAAAACTTTTATATTCATATTCTGGCTTCGTACAACGATTGTTCTGCCTTGCTACTTAAGATTTTTAGCTATGGACTATTTAAAAATGATATTACTTTATTCATGACTTATCAGTTACCACCCTATATTATGAAAAATGTCATGTCTCTTTTGTTCACTAATGAATTTTCCCATTAAAAAAAAAAAAAAGGGTCCATTTAACAGGATGCCCTTGAGGCATTTGTTAAAAAATCATTTCTGGAAAGTTTTTATACTACTTTTACAGGAAATATAAAAAAATGGTAAAAAAAACCAGTTATTTTTTCTTTTCTCATAAAAAATTTCTAAAAATAATTCTTAAATCAATACCTTAGAGAATTCATTAGCTTTTCCTATATAATAATAATAATAATAATAATAAAGAGTCTGATTAACGAATATTTTTAGGGCATTTGTTAATTGATTATTTTAGAAAATTTTTAATATCTCTTTTATAAAAATAGAAAAAGAGTAAAAAAAATCAATTATTTTTCTTTTATCATAAAAATTTTTAAAAATATTTCTTAAATTAATATTCTCAAAAATAAAACATGGAGAAGATTAAAATAAAAAGTGGGAGCAAATAAAGTTGGGTTTGATATCATCTGATTCTGTGCTGACTTATGGATTATTGGACACCCCCACTTATTATTGTGAAACCTAAAAACAGGATAACAATCCCAACATGTCGGCAAGTTTCAAAAACCGTTTACGTGTCAGGCAGCGAGAGTTTTTAAGACTAAAGAGACGCTCTTTTCGACTTTTTGAAAATTGGAACGGTTCTTTATGAACATAAATTAGAGGGATGGCCTACCACCGCTTTATTTTATAGTGTCAGAAAGAAGCGCGTGATTGTCTCCGCCTTATCAATGCCGTGGCCCACGGTTTTATCTACATCTCATTATCATATCTTCTTCTCAAAAAAAAAAAAAAATATCTAGAAATATCTCTACCCAAAAACTACACTTTTTCTCTTTTTTTTTTTAAATTCCAATATTATCCTTCCTTATTTTTACTTATTTTTTCTTTTTCTTTTTTGGTATTGTACCCGTCCAAGTTTTGTTAAATATTACCCTGGTTTTTTTTTTTGGCATGGAATTTCTACTTTGTAGTGTGTCTTTCGTGTTATCTCAGTCCTTTCATCTCTTTGTTTGTTTCTTAAAAAGAAATTTTTTTTTTTTTTTACTAATTTCAAAATTAATATTATTGAAGTAAAAAGTAACAATTTTTTTTTCCTCTAAGAATGACAATTTGGTGTGCTCAAATTAGGGGTGTCATGTTCTTGTCTCAAAACTACTATGTTTTACTAGTATTATGCTCGTGCGATGCATGATTTAATTAAGAATCACATGTAACTTAAATAAAAGATAACAACAACTAAGTTTTTTGTATTTATCTAAGAATTGATAGAGATGTGTAGAAAAAATCAATAAGAACAATTATAATTTTGTGTCTATCCATGAGGTGTTTAAAAAAAATTAGCCTAATTACACGCGCTTTGTGCGTGCGATGAGGGTTTTTTTTTTTTTTTTTTAAAAATTTTAAAAAAACATGTGTTTTTATTTCATATATATAATTTTTTATTTTGATAATTTAATTTAAAAGTGGATAAATTAATTTGAAAACCAACAGTAGCATGTGTGATGAAGCATTTTTTTTAATTTAAAAAACCATGTTTTTATTTTTATATATAATTTTTATTTTGAAAATCTAATTTATAAGTAAATAAAGTAATTTGAAAATCAACAGTAGAGTGATCCTATTTTTTAGGCATATTTTAGTGGGAGTTAAAGTTGTATTTTTACCGGATTGTCCTTTGGTTTTGTCTCTACTTAAACATAAAGGTGTAAAGACATTTTTAACAAAAAAATGAGGAATCCAAACAGGAGAAGCCCCTTAAATAGTAGTATAGATAAAAAATAGAATTAAATGTTGATATTAGTAGTTGTATACGTGTACTATGATTGTTTAAAAAAAAAAAAATTAATGTTGATATGAACCATTAGTGTGAAACCAAAATTCTAATCCCCTGGAATGCTCTACTCATAAATCATAAATGAAGTAGGTCTCTTATTGCTAATTAAATAAATCACTCAGAAATTATAGATAAATTAATAATAAAAGGATTAGATGAAGAATTTGGATTGTATTAAAATTGAAATTTTCATCAACTTAGAAATTATAAAAGAAGAAAATAAGAACAAAAAAAAATATATTTTTAAAAATCTAACAAAATTTCTACAATTTGGTGAAGCCACGTGGCATAACCACAGTTTCTAAGCCCAATTTTTATGCATTTATACAAACGAAATTATGTCTCACACCTATTTTGGTAATATATATATATGTGAGTGTGTGAAAAATATTTAAAATTCATTTGTAATATATTTCCCATAAATAAAAGAAAAGAGAAGTGGCTTTGTATTAAATAAAAGAAAGTTACACGTATGTCACATGCGAGACTTTTATCTATATTTTTCTAGTCATCACTTTTTTAGTGGAGTCTGGCACTTATTTTTATATTACACAAAAAATAGGATAAAAATAAACTACAAAATTGAAGAACTCAAATTTTATTGAATAATGGAATGGATTTACATTACATCACTTCTTGTCCTAATCACAATCTACAGAACATACAAGGCCTTGCTCTTAAATACATAATAAAGAAGGTAAAAAGAAATGAATAAAATTCTAGCTACTAACTTGAGATCTTGGTTCGAGAACTAGGTTATAGAGTGGGAAGATGTTAGGTACTCACTCTATTCGGAAAAGTCCGATTTTCTAGACTTAAGAGTTTGTTTGAGATCCACTTATTTTGCTGAAACTGAAATTTTTTTGCTGAAAGTACTATAGATAAAGATAAAAGTTAGCTGAAATAGTATAGTGAAACCCATAAGTAGTACCAAAAAGTACAGTAGAACTTATGAATAGTAGCAAAAATAAGCTAAATAATAAAATAAGTTGGCAAAAATAATCCATGCCAAACACACACTAAAGATGATCATTCATATACCCATAAACAATGAATGTGTTTATATTAGAATACAACATTAATTGCTAGTTTTCCTAGATTTAAGTTTAAATCTAAACCTAGATTCATAGATCGATTTTTGAAAGAGAATTTTAGATTGTGAAATTAATTGAATAGCAAAGTAGATCTCAGAGGTAAAAAATAATAGATCTATAATTTATATATGAGAAAATATATTTTTATCTACACAAAATATTAGAGAGATTTTTACCTACATGAGTTAAATGAAAAAAAGAAAAAAAGAAAAGAAAAAAGAAAGAGATCTTGAACGATCTCTCCAATCTCTAAGAGGAGAACACTAACTTTGGAGAAAATCTTGAAGAATAGAGCCTACTAAAAAATCTTATCTAAGGAATGTCAGATTTTTAGTAAAGTTTCAAGTGTTTTCCAAAATTAGGGGAAATTAAAGTTGCTGAAGGATGAATGTTCCTCTCTATATAATGACTTAAAAATTAAGCTATAATAGCTTAAAAATTCAGCAAAATATGTACTGGGAAAGTCCTAAAAAATGAGATTTGGATAGGAATTGAGCTAAATTTTCAAATCTACACATGTTTTAGTGTTTTGACCATATCTTTCTACTCAAAAATTCGATTGAGTTGAGATTTAAATAGCTGAAGGAAATTTCAATTCCATACAATTTTGACATAAATAACCTAGTCCAAATTCGGATGTTTACTATGCCAAAATTGCGTGAGTCTGAAAACTTCTACTTGATTAGCATGTTTTTTAAGTTATTTCCAAGCCTAAAATTGTATTTGGACGAATTTTTAATGTATTTTCATGATAAATTATGTTCCAAATGATAATTATGCTTCTAAAATAATTATCTTAATGATAATTACTTTAAAAAATCACAATATCTATCCAAATTAAATCTTCATCAGATTATCTAAATCAATTCCTACAACATGCTATATTTTCAGAATGTATACCTAACCAATCACACAATCTATTTAATTAATTTTAATTAGTGATCACTCAAAATTAATTTTAATTAATTTTTAGTGATGAGCTACATCCAATCGAATGCATGACAACTGTTAAAACTTGATCTTCCGATATCTTTTTCATCAACCATCTGATTGAGAAACTGAACGTATTGTTGTGATCGTTGAATCCTCAAAATCAATTTTATGACATGTGATGAATGAATTAGTGAATAAAATACAACAATGTTTTTGAGTATATGAAGTAACCATCATGCCCTCTTTTAAGGTTAAATTATGAATGCAAAATAAGGTATCTACAAATTAAGAGGATGACTCGACAACCATGGAGGAAAAGATCTAATAAAAGGAGATGCAATGACCTTGTTGGAGAGAGAGATAGAATTATGAGGAAAAAAATGCATAAGCTACCGTGCCTCCTAAATTTGGATTAAGCTCAATAGTATAATCTTATTTTGCCTAATAGGTACACAAAAACGTGGGTGTTTTTTTTTGGGTTCATTGGAAAAAATTTGGGTCTTAAGCTATTTTAGCACATCTAAATGCGAGTGATCCTTCGACTTTTTTTTTTTTTTTCTTCAAACAAACAGTAACTTATAGTTGGCCTAACCATAGTAAGAAAAGTTTTAGGCTAAAATGCAAAACTCAATTTCGGCCTTTACTTTCACTCATTTTAATCCTTTAAGTTTTAAATTTATTTAATTAATAATTTTCCATCAATTTTTGTTAAATGTTATGGTTAATTGTCTAATTATTTTTCTTCAAAATTTTTAAATTAAAAAAAAATAATGGCTGAAAAATATATTTCAAAAATTTTTTTTATAAAAAATTTTAACAAAAGTTGACTGAAAAAATTTAATTGAATAAATTTAAAACTGAAATAAATTTTGGCAAGTTTTACAATTTTATTTTTTATTTATTTATTTTTAAATATAGCTTTGAAATAATGTGGCCCACCTTATTTCAAAGCTAAATTTAAAAAAAAAAAAAAAAAAAAGGTGGCATATTTTAGACCTTATATTTATTTAAGCGGACACTATTCATTTTCACATTGAACGAGGAGATCCAAAAATATATTGGGGGCCTTGCTTTTAGTGATAAGACTTAAGAGTTGACGTGTACACGGAAGTTGGGTAACAATGTAATTTCCAAAAGCCAAACACGGGATGTACTGTAAGCCACTTGAATGCTCTTATATATATAGAGGAAGGTACCCATTGTATTCTTCAGGTAAAGATCATCAAGAAAAGAAAGATAAGAGAGAAACAGAGTAAGTAAAATACAATACCACCAACAACAACAAACAATGGCAGGAATTATGCACAAGATCGAAGAAACCCTTCACATCGGAGGAGGAGGCCAAAAGAAAGAAGAGCAGCACAAGGGAGAACAACACCATGCAGCAGCAGGAAGTGATCAGCACAAGGGAGATCAGCAGCACTACGGTGGTGAGCACAAGCCTGAACACAAGGAAGGTGTTGTAGATAAAATCAAGGACAAGATCCATGGTGAAGGCCAGGGCAAGCCAGAGGAGGGGAAGAAGAAGAAGAAGGAGAAGAAAGAGAAGAAACATGATGGCCACGACAGCAGCAGCAGCGACAGTGATTAGAGATCACTTTGATCATGAAACATGGATATTATATCATCCAGATCTAATCTTTTTAGGTATTTTATGTATGTACTGGAAATATGTGTGTTTTTAAACAAGTACGCACGTACGTACACGTGCACGTATATGTAACACACATTTGTGTGAGACGTTCTACCTAGATCTTCCGATCGTTTAACTTTTTGTGAGTTTTATTTTCTTGAAAAATCCGTGCGCTTTTATATATGTAAGTATAAATAAATTTGTGATCTTTTTTTTTTTTTGGTTATGGTTGAAATTTTTCTTTATGACTTTATAACCTTGAGAATAATTTCTATATCTTTTGGTTAGCTCAACTGGCTCTAACGTTGCTGATGGTTGAATTTGAATAGATGGTTGAATCTGAACCGATGATAAATATAGTGGAGGGCAAAGATTGAAATTCTTAAAAAAAAAAAAAAAGTTATCACCACTAGCTAACAGAGGCTGTAACTCTTTATAAAAAAAAAAAAATCCTGGATCTTCATGCTTATAATATAATTTTATATATGATTTTTTTTTTTTTGGTGGTGTATATATGTGATCTGATATCATAATTTATGGGGATATTTTCTTTGGCATTTTTAGACATCAGGATGGATTAATTAACCTTGATTTGTCTTCTCAAAAAAAAAAAAAAAAAAGATTAATCTTTATCTTGGTTCTTCAATGATTTGCAGTTATAAATTTGTTTACTTTCTTTTATTTTTTTATTTTATATTTTTCCGGACTCGGGAGTTTGTCTACTTTCGATAAAATCCAATTTGGTAAAGTATTCTATCGGTGGTGTTACAGGTGTACGGTACGGGGTCATTGAAAGAGCATGCATCGAACTCGATCTGTTTACTTCGAGAGAGGAATTAAAACCACCCCCCCCCCCCAACAAAAGAAGAAAAAAAAAACAACAAAAAAAAGCTTTAAATCATTTGCCTCTGCTTACGTACGAGTGATGTTATATGTAGGGCAAGCTCTGAATTAATGTAACACCCGTATTTACAATATGGGGCTATGGCATGATAATAAGGATGACAATACGATGTTTCTCTTTTGGTGACTAAATATATGTTTTATTATTTCAGCAAAATATATATGAATGTTCTATGTTTTTTTTGAGTCTTTTGGTTAAATATTGTAAAAAAGGAAGTTTATTGTTGTTATAGGTATTGTCTAAAATTATTTAGGTAAATGAGGAAAGAGACTGAATTTTGGTAACACCGTTGTCGAAATTATAAGAAAAAGTATGAAAAAGTACGAGAGAGAAGAAAGTTGAGTGATATGACTGGGAGGGAGAAAAAATGAATTTCGGTAATGATATTATTGAAATTCATTCCATTGCCCGTGAAGTGCTCCAGGAGTGCCTGAATGAGATTTACCACTAGGGAGTGCTTGAATGAGATTTACCACTTGGTTGTCAAGTGCTCCACAGCGGGAGTGTCAGAATGAGATTTACCAATTGTGGCAACCAAGTTGTTGAAATTGTAGGGAATTGAAGAGAGAAAATATGAATTGTGGCAACCAAGTTGAAAAAAAAGGGAGAAAAAAAAAAAAGAATTGTGAAGGCTGAAATCTGGGAAGAAATTAAAAAAAATGCTATGTTTACAATATTTTTACAACAAATCACATGTGATTAGTTGTTATTAGTTCAAATATGAATTTAACATTGAGATTACTTTTTTAATCCAACTATAACAATTAATAGTAATCTATCATTTAGAATTTGTTGTAAAAATGTTGTAAAAATAGTGTGCACATATCATTTCTAAAAAAAAAAAAAAAAAGTGGTCATTGGTTTGTGGCAATGGTATTGCCGAAATAGGAGGGGAAAAAAATTGTTGCAAATTAAGAATTAAGTAAGGGTATCTCTCATTCGAAGGGACGTAGACTACTCAAGAATTTTACATTGATTTTACGTCGTAATTTCTAATTGAATAAAAAATTCATAAAATAAAATCGAAATCTACAAAAAGAAAAAAAAATGAATTAATGAAATGTTGCTTGGTCTAAATTGGAAACTTGAGTAAAGAGTAGATCTTTTTTTTTTTTGGGGGGGGGGGGGGGGGAGGGTTTCGTTTTATAGATAAAGAAAATAAAATGGAAACTCCTTTCTTTATCTTTAGTTGGTGTAACTACTTGAGCCGGATGAAAGGAAACTTTCACGTCCGATTTTGAAGGGGGATATCCTATAGGATCCTACCCAAAATTTTCTTTTGCTAGGCCCATAGCTAAACAACCTACTTTTTTACGATTACGAGGTTCATTCAAATATGAAATCTAATCCGGGAAATACAGCATCCCACTTTTCTTTACTACCCAAGGCTTCGATGCATTTCGAAATCGAGAAATGTCTACTGGAGTAGGTGCTATACGAGAACAATTAACTGATCTAGATTTGCAAATTATTATAGATTATTCGTTGGTAGAATGGAAAGAATTAGGGGAAGAAGGGCCCCTGGGTAATGGTTTGTGACAATGACATTGCGAAATAGTGGGAAAAAAAAAATTGTTTGATTTTTGGCAACGACATCGTGGAAAAAATTGTAACAAGCATTGTTCATTGTCAAACTTTTGAACTCAGTAGGACCCAATTGGACCCTCCCCTGACATGAATAATTGCACATTTAAGAAGAAAAGATATCCATTTTGAACTTTATGTGTCTATGGTAGGTTATGTTTTAAATGGGTAATGACGTATGATCTCACTCTTATTTAGGCAATGTCATTGTCACAAATCAATGTTCACTTTTTTTTTTTAATAGAAAAATTATATTTGCACACTATTTCTACAACAAATCTTAAATGGTAGATTGTTACTAGTTGTTATTATTGGATTAAAAAAGTAATTTCAGTGTTAAATTCAAATTTGAACTAATAACAATTAATCACCTATGATTTGTTGTGAAAATATTGTAAAAATATTATGGATGTAGCACTTTTTTTTTAATTAATTCCCAGATTTCGGCAACCACAATTCTTTTTTTTTTTTCCTCTTTCCATTTTCGGCAACTTAGTTGCTACAATTCATATTTTCTCTCTCCTCAATTCCTCACAATCTCGGCAACTTGGTTGCCACAATTGGTAAATCTCATTCAGGCACTCCCACTAGAGCACTTCATCGGCAGTGCTTGGGCAGTGGAATGAATTTTGATAATACCATTACCGAAATTCATTTTTTCTCCCTACCAGTCACATCACTCAACTTTCTTCTCTCTCATACTTTTTCTTACAGTTTCAGCAACGGTGTTGCCGAAATTCAGTCTCTCTCCTCATTTTGCTAAATAACTTTGAATAGTGGCTATAACAACAATAAACTCCGTTTTTTACAATATTTAGCCAAAAGACTCATTCTCTTTTGCCCAATGGCTCTTTTTCTCTTAAAAATATGAGTTATTTACTAACTAAATTAAGGAGCTTGAGTATGGTAAGTGTGCATGATTTATTAGCAGATTTATCCATTCCATACTCTATATATTTCATTCTATGATTCCGACCAACCGGCAACCACCACCATTAACAACCCACACCACCTTCTATACAAACCGGATCACCGGATCATATATATATATATATATCTCTCTCTCTCTCTCTCTCTCACCTTCTATATATATATATATATATATATTATTTGACTCGGTTATACAACACATATATCATAATCGAATAATAAAACACACATTCGAAGTAACACATACTACTTTGACGAACACACCTAAATTCACAGAAGCAGCCTTAAAAAATTTTGGGTGGCTAATAGGAACATCGTATGTGGATGTGTTATTAGGCATAATCTTCAGCCCAATATCTCAGTGCTACCTCGGCACATAAAGATGATATATTTGATTTTTATGAGTTGTAGAAATCCATCAATTGGTTAGAAGTTAGAACATAAGTCGATAATAGCCCAAGCAGAAAACTTACCCATTAGATATTCATGGATGAGAATTAGCCATGAGGCCCGCCTAAGGCCTATATTTGATTTTTATGATTCATTCTCAAGGTGAAAGCAATGTACATATGTAATTACGCACGCATATATTGGAAAAGTTTGAAACGGTGTCATTCAAATTTGATTTTAAACCCATTATATATCTACGGTACACCCATGCACGGGCCACCAATGGGTTCTAAACTCAAAAGTATAATCCTCCTATAAATCTTTAAGAATAAATGGATGTACAAGTTTAGAGAACTCTGAATCACTTTCTTCTTAACAGAGCATGACTTACCAAGAGATCCTCCGAACTTTGGGATAGTAACCATTATATATGTGCACATAAATTAACAAAACCAATTTCGAGAGAAAAACTAGAGCCTAACGACCAATTTATATGATACAAAGAGAATCAGAATGGAGAGCGAGGCCGCTAGATTTCGCGGGCTCGCCTTTGTTTGTAGTTTCCAACACAGATCTCGCCATTCTTGGGTCTTGCCGCCGTTCATGGGTTCCATACGCTCCCCTCCCTCTCTCTATTTCACTCTTTGGGTTTGGTTCCGTAAGTTCTGACTTCTACAAAGAATTTGAAGTTGAAGAATATATATATATATATATATATATACTCCTTTGATAGTTTGATTGATTTTAAAGTTGCTTTATTTTATAGTCTCTCTGTCTCTATTATACACAGATCAAAGCGAAACGAAAATCCACAATAATGAATAAACAAGCAGGAGATTGCAGGGGATACGCCCTCTGGCTTCTACAAAGAATTTGAAGCTGAGCCACGGGCTTTCTCTCTTCTTCGTTTCTTTCAATCACTTTGGCTCTGTTAATTTAACTGAACTTGTGTGCCACGTGACGTTAGTTTTTTTTTGGTGAAAAGGATATGCATTAACAGAACTAACTGACCTCTAAACCAGAGGCTACATCACGGAAATAAAGAGTACCAGCAGAATCTAAATTAAGAAGAAGAGCTACATCAGATGGGGGATCCATGAAAATGGTAAAATCCTGCTTCAGAGTGACTCTCCTACGTGCTAACGCATCAGCACATTTGTTTGCCTCTCTGTAGTAGTGTTGAGTACGGTCCAAAGGAATCTTCTTCAACCCTTCTCTACAGTCAGCAACCAAGACACTAATACCATTCAGGTTTTCCACATCTTTCTTCGAAAGATCAATGACTAACTTTGCATCAAGTTCAATCACAAGCGCTGGAATTTTAAGAGAGATACAGAGCCGGATGCCATCTCTTAACGCCCACAGCTTCGCTGCAACGCTGGTGGCACAGCCAATAGCTCTTGCGTAGCCTTTCACCCATTCCCCAATTTCATTACGAATCAGCCCACCTCCTCCAGCTAGTCTGGGGTTTCCCATAGACAAACCATCCGAGTTTAATTTCAACCAATTGATCGGAGGGGGCAGCCACCTAACTTGAATTCTTGTTCTAGTTTTCATGTGCTTCTCAGTAATTCCCAGATATGCCATCTTGGCAGCCTTTTGCTAGGGTCTCGGCCTTCAAGTTTTTTGGAGTGGAAGACTACCTAAAAACTATATTATTCCTGTTTAACCAAAGCACCCAGACCGCAATGGGGAAAATAATAGCCCAATCTAATTCAGAGACACAGCACTGCCTCATCGATTTGCAATTAATTCTCAGCCACAGAGTATCAAAAAAGGAAGCAGCAAAGCTTGGAGGAGAGAAGGAATTCCAGAAAAGTTGGGCCTGAGGACAGTCTCTTAGAGCATGAGTAATTGTTTCAGGGGCTGCATTTCATATAGGACACAGTGGAGAAATGTTCATACCTCCGGCCAATCCTGTAAGTTACTGCTAAAGAAGGAGTTGCTGCCCTGATTCACACCCAGCTGATACCAAACCTGTTTTACCACTTCACAGTCACGAAGGGCATGTAAAATGGATTCACTAGATGCATGGCAAAGAGGGCATTGACTATCAGCTAGCATGCCCCTTCGATTGAGGCATTCCTTCACCTCAATGCTCTCATGACAGCAAAGCCACACAAAGGATTGGATTTTAGGCAGAGTCCTAACCTTCCAAATCCATTTACCCTTGAAAGAATTCGTGTTACCCTGTGATGTTGCTATCTTGTAAGCTGATCCAAGGTTAAAGATACCATGCTCCGATTCCTTCCAAGTTAACTTATCCTTTCCACAGGATGCCAAGGCAAAAGGCATAGCTTGAAGCTCCTACTTGACAGATTCAGGAAATTCAAAGGATGTGGTGGACCAATTCCACCCAGTAGCAGACACCACATCTTTAACCCTCAAATTTGCAATCTCCATGGTCATGGAACCATATATTCTTTGCCTCAGAGCTCCAAAATTTGACCAATCATCAAGCCAAAAATTGAGGTTACTGTCTCTACCACAAGTCCACCTCACTCATTTTTGAAAGATCTTAGAACCCTTTTTCATTGCTACCTAAACCCTCGAGCACGGAAGCTTATCTCTGTTTCTAGAGCTCAATCTTCGAGTGTTACAGTATTTTCCTTTTAGAACTTTTGCCCATAAAGACTCCCCTTCTGTATGGAACTGCCAATTAAGCTTAGATAGGAGAGCCAAATTCTTGCCCTTAGCTGATTGGATTCCCAAACCCCCTTCATCCTTTGGCTTGGTGACTTTTTCCCAACCAACTCAATGCATTTTCTTCATCGAATCCATTGAACCCCATTGGAAGTTCCTATTAACTCTATCAATGCCTTCAATAATTTTATTAGGTAAATGGGCACATTGCATCACGTAGTTTGGAATGGTAGAAGAGACATGCCTCACAAGGACAGATCGGCCCACCAAAGACAACAGATTGGCCTTCTAACTCGCCAATTTTTGCTTAACTCGCTCTAGCACAAAATTGAAATCTTGTGAAGAGGACCTTGGATTCTTGATGGGAATACCAAGGTATTTACCAAGATTAGGAGTGGATTGGAAACCCAGAATAGCGCAAAAATCCTCCTTACTATCCCTGTCAACATTTGGGGAGAAATAGACCCTAGACTTCGCTCCATTAATAGATTGACCCGATTTGCTACAGAAGAGATCTAACACCTCCCTTATGGCAGCACAGTTCTTCGGATTAGCTTTGGCAAACAAAATTAAATCATTCGCAAAGAAAAGATGCGAGAAAGCTACACCACTCCTGTTTGCTCTAACCGGTTTCCATTTGTTAGTACTACACTTCTCTTCAATGAGTTGGACAAGGAAGTCCATACAAAGGATGAAAATATATGGGGAAATGGGATCCCCTTGTCTAAGGCCCCTTGAAGGCAGAATCAGATCTGAAGCTCCCCCATTCACCACAATGGAAGTGGATACCGTCGACACATAACTCATTATCAACTTTATGATGTTATGAGGGAGGTTTATTTTGATCAACATTTCTCTAATAAAACCCTATTCAAGCTTATCATACGCTTTTTCCAGGTCAATTTTAACCTCCATAAAGCCATGCCTTCCCTTCTTTCTACTAATCGTGTGGATAAGTTCCTGCATAATGATGGCATTATCCGTTCCCCTTCTACTAGGAATAGATGCAAATTGAAGTGGTGAAATGAGCTTACCAAGCAAAGGCCTCAACCGAGCAACTAAGATCTTAGAGACAATCTTATACACTGTATTGCACAAGCTAATAGGCCAGTAATTATTAAGAGTTTCCGACCTAGGAATTTTTGGAATGACAGTAATGTGTGTTCTATATAACTCCTCAGCTATTTCCATAGCAGTAAAGATCTTTCTAACTTCTTCCACCACTAATGTGCCCACAACAAGCCAAAATCGTTGGAAGAACCTGGCATGAAGACCATCAGGACCTTGGGCTTTGAAGGCCTTGAGAGACCACAACCCTGCCTTAATCTCATCATCTGAAACCCCTCCCTCAATACCATCTCGCTCCTCATCGGAGAGACAAGCTTGCCAAGAAGAGCCAGTCGGGACATTAAGAGCAGAATAGCTATGGGATGTAATGTATAGCTCAGAAAACCCAGATTGGATCGCCTCCTTTACTTCCCTTTCAGAATGCAGCCACTCCCCAGAGCTGGACATAATAGCTGTAATGGAGTTTCTTTTCCTTCTGACCAGCGTAGAAATATGGTAGAAAGAAGTATTTCTATCTCCAAGCAGCTTCCAATTAGCTTTGAACTTAAGCGCCTATAACTCTTTCTCTTGGCTGAGAACACAACAAAGATCTACCTGAAGCTTCCTTTCCAAATCCATAAGAGACTCTGAAGGCTAGTCAGCTAGATTCTTCTGAATCCCTCCCAATCTAGCCATAATTCTTCTTTTTTTTCTCAAAGATATTCCCAAACTACCCCTTATTCCAATCCGATGCATCTCTGGAGAACTTCTTGATGGCTTCTTGGAGGCAAGCAGTCCTTGCCCAAGCTTTTTGGACCACTTGGGGAAAAGAGGGGTCCGATAGCTAGAAGCTTTGAAACTTGAAGAGCCTATTCTACCTTGCCCAACTGGTAGGATTTGTTTCCAACAAAATCGGATTGTGATCAAAGTGGCATCTAGTCAAATGAGTCACTCTGGCTTCAGGATATAACGAACACCAGTCAGTGTTGACGAACAACCTGTTAATTCTTTCTTGGATGAGAACATGAGTGTCTCTCTAGTTAGTCCACGTGAATCGTGAACCCGAATAACCCAAATCAACCATGTTACATTTATCTAGGCACTCTTTCAGTAAAAAGATCTACTGATGCTCACCTCTCTGCCTCCCAACTTATCAGCACTACTGAGAGGCTCATTAAAATTCTCTGCAATCACCCAGGGCATACTATGCAATTCCGCAGTGTGCATCAGATTATTCCAAAGAATTGTCCTCTTAGCAAGTCTAGGACTAGCATAAATTGCTAAAAATAGCCAGACAAGATTAGAAGCACGTACCTTAATAGTGACGTGAATTTCTTGCTCATTCTTGGCCAGATGTGTAACTTCCACCTTATCAGCATTCCACATTAGCCATAAACCACCAGCATAGCCAATCGTATCCACATGAATTGCTCCATCAAAAGGCAGCCGATCCATAATATTCTTAGCTTTCTCCCCTCCTAAACGAGTTTCCATTACCACAAAAATAGTTGGATCGTGTACACGCACCGGCTCCCTCACATGCTTCTAAAAATTGTGCTTCATAGCACCCCTATTGTTCCAAATTATAATCTTCATTACACAAAAATGATCAGGAAGAAACAACACTTCAGCAGAGATTTGGCATATCGCCTCCTCCTTCAAACTCTATTCTATCTGCCTCTGCCTCACATCAACTAACCTTTCACCGGCATTAGAAATCTCCAGACCACAGGTATTCCTAACGCCACCTTGGTGCTCAGACAGAGAAGGATGGTCTCCATCGAGACCTGGATGACCTGCCTGTTGCTTCTGACACCTGTAGCTGATAGCTCCATCTCCATTAGCCTCCTTTTTGCTAGACTCTCTCCACTTGGTGCACTTTTCTTGGAATCGGCCTTGTCAAGATCATAGCCCAACTCATTGCTAGCTGAAGCCATGAATGAGAAGTTTGGATCACTTTGTGTGCTGATCCCATTGTTGAGCTTGGCCGTAGAGACAAAAGGGGAAAGCTTTTAGGAGCTTCTGGGACCTTTTGCAGTCCTATCTAAAGTAATAAGTGCTCTGCTACGTGCAAAATCTTTCTTACTTTTGACCGACACACTTTGGGCTTAAGCTGTGGAAATTCCAACATTAAATGAGCCCATTTGGTTAGCTTCCATGAAATCAGGCCCCATAGCTAAGCCCAAGCAATGCTCTCCATGGTCCGCAGACAAAGCCTCATGGGATTGGACTCGATTTCTTGGATTGGCCACATTAGGCTTCCTTTTTTTTGCTCTCGTGTCATTGCTTCTCAGCCCCACATGTAGGTAAGCATTTCCACCACTTACTTTGAGATATCTGTGAAAACTAATTTGGGAAAAAAATGATTTCATTACTTCTATTTGAATTACAAAGCAAATCTATATATGCTCTGATACACCCTGAAAACACGCCACTAACTCTAACTAACTCCCATGAATTGTGCTAACTAAAATACTAACAATACTTGGCACGTGTATTACTAACAGTAGTGGACACATGTGAACATATATACAATATTCTAACTAAAAACTACAAGTCGTATATAGCAACTAACTACATGTCGTGCTCTGCTCTGCTACACCTGGACTTCCTCTGTTTTCTGCGTGTATGGGCTTATCTGAATCAATTGATTCTTTGACAATAGCTTCAGCTTGACCAGATGGCTTCTTCTTTTGATACTCCCCCTCAAGATGGACTGGGGGCAAATGAATATTGATCAGTCCCATCTTGGAAATGAGCTCTGAGAAGTGATTAAAACTCAAAGCCTTAGTTAGCACATCAGCCAATTGACAATGAGTCCTGACATGAATTAACTTAATCACCTTAGTCAACACCTTATCCCTAACCACATGACAATCAATCTCTATATGTTTAGTTCTTTCATGAAATACTGGATTGGAACCAATGTGGAGAGCAGATTGACTATCACAAAAGAGCAAAGCTTCTCTGTCATGCTTTACTTGAATATCCTTTAGAAGATAAAGAATCCATACCACTTCACATGTAGCTACTGCCATTGCTCTATATTCAGCTTCTGCTGAAGATCGTGAAACAGTGGATTTTTTCTTGGATTTCCAAGATATTAAGGACTCACCAATGAAGATGCAATATCCAGTCACTGATCTTCGTGTGTCTGGACATGCAGCCCAATCTGAATCAGTGAAGCCTTTCACATGCAACTCTGAGGCAGCTGAAAAGAACACTCCCTTCCCTGGTTCATTCTTCAAATATTGCAAGACTCTATAGGCTGCTTCAAGGTGTGGTTTTCTAGGCTTAGACATAAACTGACTCAGCTTATGAACAGCGTAAGTGATGTCAGGTCTAGTGATTGTTAAATATAGCAACCTCCCCACTAATCTTCTGTACTTGCTGGGATCATTGAGCAAAACACCATCATACTTGCTCAACTTAAGATTTTGCTCCATTGGGACCTTAGAAGGTTTACAACCAAGCATACCAGCATCACTTAGTACTTCCAAAGCATATTTTCTTTGACAAAGAGCTATACCCTTATCAGTCCTTGCAACTTCTAAACCAAGGAAAAACTTTAAATCTCCTAAATCCTTGAGCTTAAACTTTTGATCCAATAAAACCTTGAATTGATCAACCTTGTCCTTGTCATTGCTAGCAATTAATACATCGTCCACATAGACTAATAAAGCAATAAAGGACTCACCTTGCTGTCTAGTAAACAATGAGTAGTCTGCTTTGGACTGCACAAAGCCTAATTGAATCAAGGCTTCAGAGAACTTGGAGAACCATTGCCGAGATGCTTGCTTCAAGCCATAAAGTGATTTGTTTAATTTGCAAACAACCTCCCCCTTGCTGTGGAAGCCAGGTGGAAGAGCCATATAAACATCCTCAAGCAAATCTCCATGAAGAAAGGCATTGTTGACATCAAGTTGGCTCAAAAACCAGCCTTTCACAGCAGCCACAGCCAACAAACACTTCACAGAAACCATTTTGGCAACGGGACTGAAGGTCTCAATATAATCCAAGCCTTCTTTTTGAGTAAACCCCTTTGCAACCAACCGAGCCTTGTACCTCTCCACAGAGCCATCAGACCTATACTTAACCCGGTAGACCCACTTACAACCAATGGCCTTTTTATTGGGTGGAAGAGGAGTAAGAGTCCAAGTGTGATTGGCCTCTAATGCTGCAATTTCAGCATCCATGGCAGCTTGCCACTTGGGGTCAGACACAGCTTGAGAATAGTATTGTGGTTCAACAATAGTAGAAATAGAACAACAAAATGATTTATAGGATGGAGACAAGTGATCATAAGAAAGAAAAGAAGAAAGAGGATGAGATGTACCTGACTGAGGCAGATTAGGAGTAGGAACTGAGGTTACCTGACTGCAATGGTAAGCTTGAAGGTAAGATGGAGGTTTAGAAACTCTAGTAGACCTCCTAAGATGAGGGTTAGGAACCAAAAGCTCATCTGGAGCCTCAGGCAGATCCTGAGGAAGATCTTCATCAACATCATGATGTATATCAATAATGGTGTCATCAGAAATGTTATGGGAAGAAGCTGAAGGAAGGGAAGAGCAATGTGGAGAAGTATCATAAAAGGAAGGTGGAATGGGGTTCATGATAGGAAGTGGAATAAGAGCAGAAGAAGAAGAAGAAACGACATCAACCACAGAAAAGGGAAAAATAGTCTCATGAAAAACTACATCCCTAGACACAAAAACAGTGTGAGATAAGAGATCAAAGACCTTATAACCCTTGATATTATAGGGATATCCAATAAAAACACACTTCCTTGCTCTAGGAGAGAACTTGGAAGGCTTAGGACCAGTTGTGGAAGCAAAACATAGACAACCAAAAGTCCTAAGATGGGAATAAGAAGGAACCTTCCCAAACAGAAGTTCATAGGGAGTTTTATGTTGTAAAAGAGGAGAGGGCAGTCTGTTAATGAGATAGACAGCAGTGAGCACACAATCACCCCAAAAATAAAGAGGCAGATTGGACTGAATTTGTAAAGCTCTAGCAGTAGATAAAATGTGTTGATGTTTTCTCTCCACAACAGAATTTTGTTGTGGCGTATAAACACAACTAGTTTGATGAATTATGCCCTTAGCTGAATAAAAATCAGAAAGCTTAAACTCAAGAGCGTTATCAGACCTAAAGCATTTGATCTTGACATTGAATTGAGTGAAAACCATGTTATAAAAGGAAACAATCAAGGCTTTGACCTCAGATTTTGCTTTCATGAGAAAAAGCCAAGTTGCCCTAGTGGCATCATCAACCAAAGTAAGAAAATATCTATGACCAGCTGAGGTGGGAACAGAAAATGGACCCCATACATCCATATGCACTAAATCAAAAGAAGAATCACACATTTTATTATTAAAAGGAAAGGGCAATCGTTTCTGTTTTGCCAATGGACAAACAGTACACTGTTTAGTACAAGATTTTTGCAAGAAAGGAAAAATGTTGTTCAAAGACTGAAGCTTAACATCAGAGGGATGGCCTAGTCTAGAATGCCACAAAGAATACAGATTATTGTGAGCATTATTATAAGAAAAAGCAGTAAAAGAACTAATGTTGTGCTTGGACAAGAAATCAACAAGGGAACTAGAAGCTGAAAATAAGCTTGATTGTTGCAGCAAGTACAAACCATCAGACATTTGACCCACTCCAATCGTGCTCCAGTTGGTAAGGTCCTGTATAAAGCAATGAGTAGAAAGAAAAACCAGGCAAAGAGATTGTGTTTTAGTCATGGAACTAACAGATAAAAGGTTAAAAGAAAAAGATGGTACACACAGGACATTAGTAAGGGTTATATGTGAAGAAAGTTGGATAGTGCCAACATGTGTGACAACAGCTGATTCCCCATTAGGCAATTGTACCATAGAATGTGAAATAGCAGTAATTGAAGTTAATAAACTCACAGAACAGACTATGTGATCAGTAGCCCCAGTATCAATAACCCAAGTCTCCATATTGTAAGCCTTTCTATTAACAATCTGAGCAGAGAAGACAGAATGCTTGAAGTTCAAGGACATACCTGCCACTGTGTTGTTAGGGAAACCCACAGTATTGGCCATGTGGTACTCCTGCCCTGTAGTATGTTGCTGAGATGGCTGTGGTAATGCACCAATTAGGGCCAGCAGCTGTTGGTACTGATCTGTGGTGAAGGAAGGAGCAGGAGTATTGGCAGTTACATAACCAGGTACACTTTCTTGAGGAGTCATTGCCATATGATTGTGAGGTTGATCTTGGATAGGAAAAGAGACCAAATGAGCCATGGACTTGTTCTTAGTTTTGTAACCTGGTGGAAATCCGTGAAGCTTGTAACATTTGTCAATGGTATGGCCTAGCTTGCCACAATGAGTACACATCGGTCTGTCTTTGCCTTTGCCATTAGAACCCCCATTAGTGAAATTCTGAGTCTTGGTGGCCAAAGCAGTAGATTCAACCCTTGTACCCATGCTAACACTCCTTTGCATCTCTTCTTGAATCAACAAAGAATGCACTTTGTTAACAGAAGGTAAAGGATCCATGAGTAGAATTTGAGTTCTAACTTGAGAAAATGAATCATTGAGTCCCATGAGGAACTTCATCACTGATTCTTTGGCTTGGAGAGCTGTGAGCCTTTGATTCACATTACACTGACATTTGCCACAAGTGCATAAGGGAAAAGGACTGAGACTTTGCAATTGATCCCACAAAACCTTCAATTGTGTGAAGAAATCAGTGATTGAAACTTCACCTTGATGAAGCTCTGAGATTTGCTTCTGCAAATTGAATATCTTTGGTCCATTTTTGTGACAAAAAGTGTCCCTCAAATCATTCCAAATTTCTAAAGCAGTTTCCCTATAGACAATACTAGCCTGAAGTCTTGGAGAGACTGAATTGATTATCCACGTCCCTACCATACTATCTGCACGAATCCAGGCTTGGATTGCAGATGGAGAATTTACAATTGGAGATGATAAAGTGAGAGAGCCATCTATGAAGCCAAGTTTATTCTTAGCAATGAGAGATTTCCTAACAGACCGAGCCCAAGCAGGGTAGTTTTCTCCACCAATTAGAGGTTGAGAAACAAGAACAGCACCAGGATTTTCTCCATGGTGTAAGAACAAAGGATCATTCACATTCGATGAATCCTGTGTTGAAGATTGAGTTTCAGAGGCTGAAGCAGTACCTGTAGCGGTGACAGCCATGGAAGGAGCTTCAAAGCTTGTGAAGAAGAAGAAAGTTCTCGAAGAAAAAAAAAACTTAGGTTTTGCGCTCTGATACCATGTGAAAACTAATTTGGGAAAAAAATGATTTCATTACTTCTATTTGAATTACAAAGCAAATCTATATATGCTCTGATACACCCTGAAAACACGCCACTAACTCTAACTAACTCCCATGAATTGTGCTAACTAAAATACTAACAATACTTGGCACGTGTATTACTAACAGTAGTGGACACATGTGAACATATATACAATATTCTAACTAAAAACTACAAGTCGTATATAGCAACTAACTACATGTCGTGCTCTGCTCTGCTACACCTGGACTTCCTCTGTTTTCTGCGTGTATGGGCTTATCTGAATCAATTGATTCTTTGACAATAGCTTCAGCTTGACCAGATGGCTTCTTCTTTTGATACTCCCCCTCAAGATGGACTGGGGGCAAATGAATATTGATCAGTCCCATCTTGGAAATGAGCTCTGAGAAGTGATTAAAACTCAAAGCCTTAGTTAGCACATCAGCCAATTGACAATGAGTCCTGACATGAATTAACTTAATCACCTTAGTCAACACCTTATCCCTAACCACATGACAATCAATCTCTATATGTTTAGTTCTTTCATGAAATACTGAATTGGACTCGATTTCTTGGATTGGCCACATTAGGCTTCCTTTTTTTTGCTCTCGTGTCATTGCTTCTCAGCCCCACATGTAGGTAAGCATTTCCACCACTTACTTTGAGATATCCCGTTCCACTACCTTCTGTCTTATATCTGACACCTCTGTTACCTTGTCATTTTCTAGTGACCACTGACCATGGACCATAGCTGTCCTCTTGCTCAGTCGACCAAGTTGCATCCCCTTGCTTGGGGTCCACCACATCACACTCAACGTGTGAGTTGCTGACCTAGATGTCCTCCCTCACCTCAGCATCCTTGTTCGCCTTAGCCAGACTCCGAAGAACGTAGGGGCAAGCATCCTTCCGGTGGCCAATCTGGCCACATGAAAAACAGGGCCTATGAACTCCTTCGTAATTGACAGGCTGATGGAGACCCCCAATAAGTATGTTAGTCACCAAAGGTTTGTCAATATCCACCTGTACGCAGAGCCAAGCAAACCAACCCCTTGCTTCAGCCACAGTGTGAGTATCAATCCTGAGGATCTTGCCAATGGAATTCCCTATTTGTTTTAAAACTTCCACTTCATAATATTCAATGGACAACTCATTTAATCTAATCCATACTGCGATGGAAGAGACATTCGTTGTGGAGGGCTTAAAATTTGGCTCCCATGGCCGTATCGATAGAAAATGCTCCCCTATGAACCACGGTCCATTTCTGAGCACCTTATCTTGGTCTTCTTTGCAGCAAAATTGTGTTAGGAAAAACTTCTTCCCTAGATCAATTACATCCAACCTACCCATAGGCTTCCAGAGAGCATTGAGTTTGGCTTGGATATAGTTGAACCCCACAGACCTCCCATACACTTTGACAATGAGAGATGATGCCCAGACTGCTTTAATACGATGTTTCACATCTTTAGAGAGTTTCACCGCTGCAAACCCTTCCCTTAGCTCTTCCACCTCCTCATCGAAATCAATATTAGCTTCCATTTTTTCATCAAAAGCAAAAGCTTGGTTGTAGGCCCTTGGTATTTCACCCAGTAGTTTATCTTTAAATGACGAGCTATCTCTGATGTATGGAGCCTTGCTACACCCCTGAGAGTGAGAGCGGCTCTCATGGCTTGCCGTGAAATCGGCATGTCGTACATTCTTAACCTTCTTATTGCTGCATTCAAGCTCCTCTTCCTTTTCTCTAGAGAGAGCATGGTTTTTTGTATGAAACATAACGCTCTATCAATTAGTTGCACCTGTTGATTTTGTTTTAATTACTTCTTAGAATTTAGTAGTTAGAACCTAAAGCCCATTATGTAAACCAAATTAATGCCACCCCCAACTAGCAAAGTAAATAGGGACAAAAATCCTAAATTACTATTAGGAACCTATAGGTCAACTATTTATTTTTCAAACCTGTTAAATTATATATTAATATTTACATATTTATAACATTATGCCAACATCATGGTCCAACTGAAGTACATCTTCACACAAACTAAACAAAGGTATGAAGTTATTTTCCCAAGAGATCTATAATGCCAACATATTGGTCCAACTGAAGTGCATCTTCGCACAAACTAAACAAAGGTATAAAGTTATTTTCACAAGAGATCTATTTTCCTCCGAAGTGAAGTTGCAAAGTAAAGTTGTTTGAGTACAAACCAATTTTTAGTTGCTAAAAAAAAAAAAAGTAAAGTTGTTTGAGTACAAACCAATTTTTAGTTCACTTGAAATGATTAAATACTACTCGAGACAGAAAAGTCATGTCCTTTTTAAAGGAATAGATTTTGTACAATCTAACTTAATAAGCTTCTTGAGAAATGCATAAGTTAACAATAAGAACAAGGAGATTAGAAGAATATTTTATTAATAATAACAATACAAGATAATAATGCTTAAAGTTACAAGGAGCCTAGTTTATACGAGACAAAACTAATGCACTTATAAGAATGAAGTCACAAAAATTAGTGGATACCTCCGGATTTCGGATACAAGAGAGTTAATGTCTTTGGTTTGGATGTCTGAGAACATACTTCTCTATTTATACTTTGAAATTTTTCACAGTTAGTATTTTTTCCCTTGCCATGTGTCATATCACAATTTGCCCTCCTTTATGTTATTTTCGATTGAGAATCCTCTAATAATCGCCTCTAGGTAATTGTTGTCATTCACATGCTTATGATGTGTTTCCATTATTACATTGTCTTTGCATGAGGCATTTTGTTTTTTATTCCTGTGTTTCTCACATGTTCATATTTAAACACAATCATGCGAGCTCTCACATATAGCTCAAGGCAACTATCCTGACTTGATTTCGAATAATGTGACACCACTTGTCTCTCACTGAAGGCATCACTTTATTGTTAATATGCTAATGATATAACATTTTAAATAATTATTCATAATATACTTTGAAATTTTAAATAATTATTCATAGTATACTAGTCGCTATAATGTTGCCACATGTAATACTTATAAATTTAATTATTTGAACTAACACATGCCCTCGTCATTGGTGAATTTCTAAGCTTTCCTTAAGGTTGCTCCTATTAGAGCATCCATACCAGCCTCCTCAAATTTTTAGCTAAACTAACCTAAAAAACTCATCTTTTTCTATTTTAGTTGTCTATGTTTTTTATAGTCGTACATCAGCCTCAACAATACATCACTATTTTAATTAAATATTATTTCTTCATATTCACATTTTTAACCCTAAAATCCACTACCACTCATCACAACCGCACACCTAGGTAACACAACCCAACACAACTCACAAACCCCAACCACCACAACGCTGTCATCACTGCCTCAACCCATAATACCTAGGAAACACTTCCACAAAAACCCAAAATCTCATGCAAACGACCCATCTACATTGATCTAAATCTAGCAACCACCCCACAAAAACCTAGCCACCATCGGACCCAACCAAAACCCAATCAAAACCCAAATTGAACCTAACCACTGTCGCTAACCACCACTTGCAACCCTACCATCGTCGTTCATCACCCTTTATCTCTTTTGTGCTAGCCAATATGATGTGGGGAAGGGAAGATCAAATGTTTAGAGAGAGAGAGAGAGAGAGAGAGAGAGAGAGAGAGAGAGAGAGAGAGAGAGAGAGTGCAAAATGAAATAAAAAAATTAATAAATTTTGGTGTAATGAGCAATAGTACCATGCTACTTGTGGCGTGGTATGTTCATTGTAAAGTTTTTGGGGTTAGTTTGGTGAGGCTGATGTGCGATTTTGTGTTTGGATTTTTTAGCTATATTTTTAGCATTAGACTAGTTTAGACTACTAATCTGATGCGAATTCTCTTATGGACCTTTCAATGTCATCAATGAATAAATTTTGATGGGTTTGTTGGCAATGATGACCTAATTTTGTTGGTCCATGAATTTGGGCCAATTATGGATTGGGTCTTGAAACCTGTAAAAAAATTTAAAAAAAAAAAGAAAAAAAAAAGGTCATGACTCATTAACAATTACTTCCTCCGTCTCAATTTGTTTGTCCTGCTTCAAAAGTAATTTTTTTTAAGAAAACATTATTTATTGTCTTGTCTTCCTTATATAAATGTATAAGTTTACAAAATTACCCTTAAATAAATTTATCAGTTTTTTTTTAAAAGAGTTATTCTTAATGAGGTAACTGAAAATGTGCCTCAATTAGATTGATTTTTTAAATATTTGTAAGTTTTATTTTCAAAAAGTTTTGAAAATAAAGTAGGGGTATAATAGAAATATTAGTAAATTAATGACTTTTATTTTTAGAAACAGGACAATATTTTGGGACATCCTAAAATGAAATAGAGGACAAACAAACTAGGATGAATGGAGTAATAATTTTTCAATCTTTTTCCTGATAAATCTCTCATTTGAGACCCAAATAATAGTTCCTACTTTGTTTGGTGAATGCAATCAAGAATAAGACTACAATTTCTAGGAAAAAACTGTGAATATTTCTATGGCGAATTCATTTTTTTCAATAGACTATAGGAGTGGCAACCAAAAAGTCAAGCAACTTATTGCGAATGAACTCAGATTCATGTAATTATATAAACACAGTCCCAATTAAATTGTGTCAGCTTCACAAATCCTTGTCCCTAACCTTTTATATTTTTGTTTAATATGAAATTTGATAATTTTGATTGTGTTTGTATATGAAACTATATATTTTACAATTAAAAAAATAAAGATTTATCAAGATTTTAATGAAGGGTTTGAATATACAATAAAATTTAAATTCAATTATATATATATATATATGTAGAGAGAGAGAGAGAGAGAGAGAGAGAGAGAGAGAGAGAGAGAGAGAGAGAGAGAGAGAGAGAGGGGGAGCTAGGACTTGGAGTTAGGGGAGCGAATAATTTCCTGCTAGTTGAGTGGGGGTGGTTGCAACCTCCGACTCTACTGTTCAATCACTGAAGGTTTTTTATTTTTTGTGTGTGTATTTTTTGCTTGTGTCTATTGCTGGAAAAAAAACAAAATTATTTTGTTTAAAAATTTATAAAGTGTATGGTTGTTTGTTTTGGGTAAAATAGGTTAATTGGGCTTTAGTTTTTTTTATTTATTTATTTATTTATAATCTTTACTATTGCTTGTGTCGTTGGGCTAATTGTTTTAGGCTTGTATATTTTGTTTTAGATTTTAGATCTATAAAATTTTTTATGGCCTTTAAAATGAGAAAAATGCTAAAGTTACAAACTTTTTTACAAATTGCTGATGTGATAAGTGATTATTGGTAAGTAAAAAAAAAAAAAAAATGATCTAAGTAGTGGACTCAAATGCCAACCAATAAGAATTTACTACTTCAATAGTTTGTAAAAATATTGTAAAAAATTTTGTGGCTATAGCATTACTTTACTAATTCTAAATTGCTAAATTGCTAAAATTGCGGTACTAATTCTATTATAGAATTATAGATTATGATTGAAGCGCAGTTGTTACTAGTAATGGTAACAATAAGCCCTAGACAAGAGAAGGTATGTGAAAAATACAGTCAAATTCATAAATAAGTACTTACCAACATTTTTCTTTTAGCAAATGATATAAAATTAGACAATGAGATACTGATAGTTCTACTTCTTGGGAACAAACTCCCCTCTTGGACTTAATAGTCCTTATCGAAATCTGTAGAAAAATAAAAAGGGAGGACACATCATCAAAAAAAAAAAAAAAGGAGGAAAGTACAAAGTGTAGATCAAATATCTAAGTTGGAGATTTTCTTACGCATCAATTCAAGGCCGCCACCTCTCAGTGTGCATCAAGCAAGTAATTGCAACGTTACTTTGGACCACACAACTTCCATCGGCAACCACAAAGCAGCTTTTGCACTCCCAACCGTACACCCCAATCTCCCAAATCCCACGATTCAGGCACTCTCCAAACACCTACTCTCCTACATTCCTAACTCCATAACAATGCAACTACTTATTAGCTCAATTCAGTTCAAGTTCATTTCTCTAAATAAGCAAAGTATAAAGGAGAGCACTCACAGCAATGGTGCTATATTGGTATTTTTTAGCTCCTCAAACATCAAAAAGCATGCTCCAGCAGTGGAGCTAAATCTATTTTTTTGAGTTCCATTGTTACAGTGCACATTTATAGATAGATGTGCACTGTTCATGAGAGCTAAACAAAAAAAATATTATTTTACTCCCAGCCCCGATTAAAATAATATTCCCTCAAACTCTCTCAAAATCGTCTCTCACTTTCTCTCTCCCCTCTTAGCCTATCTCTCTCTCTCTCCTCGCTGCCTAGACTTTATAATCAGCCTCTCGTCATTCTCCGCCGCACTTTCTCCAATTGCGAGATTGGTCTCTCGCTCTGAACTGTCGTCGTCATTTTACTCACCACTGTCGGATCGTTCCTCATCTTGGTGTTGATGCTTGGCTTCGCAATCATGTGTGCGAACGGTGCGTTTAGAGTTTAAAAGGATCTCTTCCTCGACGATCAAGAGCCAGCGAATACTGGATTACTCTTCTTCCTTGGCAGCGCTGCCTCTTCTGTCGTCGCACGTGTCAGACCCATGCCACCGATCCGCCTCAGACACACTTCTCTTCTGCTGATCAGACTCACGTCGACACTGTCCTCCTCACCGAAGCCCAGCTCTGTGATTGGTGATTTTTTATTTTGTTTGTGATTAGTGATTTTGTTTGGTCTTGGTTGAAGAAAAAGATTGGAGATTTGGGTTGGTAGTTTTTTTTTTTTTTTTTTCCTTCCTGCTGAGGACTGGTGGTGGTGGTGGTGGTGGTTGTGGCTGATGGTAGAGGTTGTTATGATTGGTGCTGTGTATTTTTGAGTAGTGGGAAATATTATTTTATTGTAGTGGATATATTATTTTATTGTCATGTTTATATTATTTTATTGTGTTGAAAACTAAAATAGATTCATTACTGCAGTAGTGTGTAGGTAAAATAAATAAAGTAACATTTAATGGAACTAAATAGCTAAATTTTTAACTCACGTGAATTAAAAAAAATAACAAAAGTATAAAGGAGACTTCGATATGAACGTATCAGTGACTTTTGTCAAGGCCAGCAATATGGTCCAACAACCCACATGTAGGCACAGACAAACATCCAAAAGAGTTAAAGTGGCCATGGCAGTCATAAATGAATAAATAGAAAAGTAGCTTAGTAAAATGCAAAAACTAATAATGACATTTCTTTTTTTTTCTTATCTTCCAATGCTTGGATGAATATTGGGGGGCAGAGCCCAAAAATACAAAATATTTGAAAAAAAAAAAAAAAAAAAAAAACCTCTCAAGAGTACATTAGGCTTTCTAAATTTTTCATCACACAGTTATTCAAACAATAAAGCACAAATTTCCTTGCTCAAAAAAAAGCACCAATTTCCTTTAGAGGTTCAAACTCCCAACTCTTAAATGACTCACTTAGCAGTAGCAAGCTGGGTGCGAAGGAGCTTGGCTGCGGCAACCATGTTTTTAAGAGCTGGCTTCACCTCAGTGTACTTGCGAGTCTTGAGTCCACAGTCAGGGTTAACCCACAAGATGTTTGTCTCAAGCACAGCAAGCATCTTGTTGATCCGGTCAGCAATCTCCTCAGTTGATGGTATTCTAGGGGAGTGGATGTCATAGACACCAGGGCCAATTCCAGCACCGTACTTGACTCCCTCACGGAAGACCGAAAGAAGCTTCTCATCAGAACGAGAATTCTCAATGGTGATCACATCAGCATCCATGTCGATAATTGAGTGAATGATGTCATTGAAGTTGGAGTAGCACATGTGGGTGTGGATCTGTTGATTGTTGAAAGATGAGAATAAAGAAAAAAATTGAAGCAACTGAAAAAGAATGAAACATAAAGCTAAACTTCAAGGTGTTTTAAGTAGGAAGTGAAAAGGGAATAAACCTGGGTAGTGTCGACGACACCGCAGTTAGTGATCCTGAAGGAGTGAACAGCCCAGTCCAAGTAGAAAGCTTGCTCAGATTTCCTAAGAGGCAACCCCTCTCTCAAAGCAGCCTCATCAATTTGGATAACATTAATACCAGCTTTCTCAAGATCCTCCACTTCGTCCTTAATGGACAATGCAATTTGATAGCAAGTCTCATGTCTGAAAACAGGAATTATATGTAGTGTTAGTCTTAAGAAAACAGATCAATCAACAGAAGTAACTTGTTCTGTCCTTTCTATCTCTTTTGGGTATTCTATTATTTTTATACCTTGGCTGGTCATTACGAACAAAGGACCAGTTGAGAATGGTGACAGGGCCAGTAAGCATTCCCTTCATAGGGCGAGCAGTCATGCTCTGAGCGGCAGAGGACCAGAAGACAGTCATTGGGTTGGGACGGCTCACATCACCATAGATAATGGGTGGCTTCACACAGCGAGATCCATAAGATTGCACCCACCCATTGACAGTAAAGGCAAAACCAGACAGCTGCTCCCCGAAATACTCAACCATATCATTCCTCTGTAATGAAAATTTTCCACAATTAATGGGAGCTACTCATACAAAGATAAAAGGTAACCTAGACAGATTCAGTGCTCTTTAAAATTTTAAATTTTAGGAAAGCATTAGATATATCCTACTGCTGATCTTCAAATAAACAGATTAATATAGGGAATCACACCTCAGGCTCTCCATGAACCAGAACATCAATATCAAGTTCTTCTTGGAGCTTGACAACTTTGTTAATTTCCTCCTTAATGGCCTTAACGTATTCATCCTCAGAGATTCTATAGAGAACAGTATGATCAGGGAATATATTAGATAAACATTCAAAATTCACATGCTGAGCAAAACAAATAGAATTGTCACTTCACTCACTTCTTTGCCTTGTACTCACGACGGACCCTTCTGAGTTCAATGGTCTGAGGGAAGGAACCAATGGTGGTAGTAGGGAGAATTGGAAGGTTGAGCTTCTTCTGCTGAGCATCCAGTCTGGCGCTCACATTTGTAGCACGGCGGTGGTCAGAACCCTTCAAAGCAGCAGCCTGAGGAATCAAGAAATTAAGTCATCAGTAAGCACATATACATACAGCATAGCCACTTGAAAGGCAGAAAAATGAAGAGTGAGGCACTCACGGCTTTCTGAACAGATTCGTTTGTCACCCTTGGAGAGGACTTCCTTGATGCCTGAGCTGCAGCATTATCAGAGAAGAATGCCTGAAAATAAAACCACAAAGAGTGAGTATGTGGCATGCATATCAACTTAAGCAAAAAGAACAATTAAACACAAAAACAATTTCCTTCAAGGTGGTTTACAAGATTTCTCCCAGAAGTTCAAGCAATAATCTCAACTAATTTTCAAGCAAACAATGCTGCTTCACATAGCCAACCATATCTTCTAACTTAAAGTCCAAGATTTGTAAATCCGCTATCAAAACTTCACTATTATCCTCATTACTGACTAGGAACCAACCACCACAATGGAACTAGTAATTTCAGTACACACACACACACAGGTAACTTACATCATCCTTGTGACCAGCCAGGGCCTTAGCCAATGCATTCACTTCAACAACTTTCTGTGCTGCAAAAGCAAGCCATGACTTGATTTCATTGTCCAACTTAGTCTCATTAACTAGATCAACAGCGGTATGGAGAAGCGAGCAGGAGGTAGAGACCACTAGTTTATCTGCACAGAAAAAAGGAAAGAAAAAAAAAATAAAGAACTACATATAATGAAAACATCTATCACCATGGACAACAAGACATAAAACATTTGTACCTTTGCCCACAATGCCCTCAAGAGCATGCAATGTGCTAAGAGAAGCAGCAAGATCATTGGCCCAAATATTCCTTCCATCAACGACTCCAGCAAAGAGGTATTTTCCCTTGGGGAATTCAGCCTTGATCAAATCAAGGGTCTTAGTACCACGAACCAAATCAAATCCAAAAGCAGTGACACCCTTCAAAGCAGTTAGCGTCTTGAATGCCTCAGCAGGAATATCAGCAAAGTAGGTCTCAATGAGAACATTCAATCCAGATAAAGATGATTCTAGCTCAGAGTAGGCATCAGTGAATGCTTTCAATTTGTGAGAATCAAGATCCAATACAATGGTGGGCTCATCAAACTGAATCCAGGAAGCACCAGCTGCTTTAAGCTCAGAGATCACTTCCCTGAAGAAAATATTCATCGATGCAACAATGAATTAGAAAATTTCGATCATTTAGATCCAGAATAAATGACATAGATGGTAAGTTAAAAAAATCTCACTTGTAGATAGGAAGGATTTTTTCAAGAAGGGAGAGGAGAGAGAAGTTCTTCTCAACACCCTTTGCAGGTTTAGACAGCAACAAGTAGGACACAGGGCCAACAAGGACTGGAACAGTATCGACTCCAAGCTGCATGAGACACAGAGGGAGTGGAACTCAATATACGGCATATATTAATAAGTTGATTCACAGGTAAAGAAAATTGAAAGGAATAACTTGTAATTATGATCAGGGCCTGGTACTATTACTATAGGAGGAGGATAGATGATAAGAAACCACCATGATGCTTGCATTGCTAGGTTTTTAACTTCTAGTTTCTACACATATATCATGTCATATCAATTTCAAACCATTATCAACATTTCTTTTATTGGTAAGCAAGAAAAAAAAAAAAAAAACTCACTGCTATGGATACATATACACACCCAGAGCCAATATATAAATTAATTGAAAAAATATTACCAATTTTAGAAGTCTAAATGATCAGCTGGTAAAAGAAATAGAAAAGAAACATACCGCCTTAGCCTCCTTGTATTCAGAAACTGCCTTGTGAGAAGCATAAGAGAAGTTAACATCTGGTCCCAATTCAGGGACAATGAAATGGCTGGATGGATCAACAAAATAACAATAGTTCAATAAAAAATAAATAAACACAGGATGTAAAGGAAAGAAGGAAAGTGATGATGATGAAAGTGACTTACTAGTTGGTGTCGAACCACTTGGTCATTTCCATAGCAGGTACAGAGGCATTTCCTCTGGCCATGGAGAAGTAGGTGTCGAATCCAATTTCACCACCATTCCAACCATATCTTGGTGGAACAGCGCCAAGCATTGCGGTGGTGTCAAGCACCTGATCGTAGTAAGCGAAAGTGTTGCTAGGGATGTACTTGATCCCGGCATCAGCCATCTGCTTCCAGATGGATGACCTCAAATCTGCACTCACCTTCTGCAATTCCTCAGCACTGCTCTTTCCATCCCAGAACGATTCCAACGCAAACTTCAGCTCTCTCTTCGGGCCCATGCGTGGGTATCCAACAATATGTGATGCCATTGTTCTAAAATCAAATAAACAAAATTAATTAAAAAAAAAAAAAACGCTTAAGAAGAAACTAATCAATTCAATTGTTTCAGATCAATATCTAACACATTGGTTGGTTTCAATTTCAATTATGTATGTTTTGCCCAGATCTAAATCTAATATCTGAAGTCCAGGTCAGATCTAATGAGAATAGCAAAGACCAATTCTAGATCCGGAGGATAAATATGGTTCAAAACACCGCTTTCTTATAACCAAAACTAGATCCGTCGTGACCCTAGCTAATACTAATTCAGAGATGTGTGTGTTTGTGGTAAGGTCCTATATATATATATATATATATATATACACAAAATAAATGGGACTCACAAACTCACTCACCAATAGATCTTTCAAACAAAAAAAAAAAAAAAAAAAGCAAGGAAGGGTTTTTAGATATGAGTTTATAGAGACATCATCGTCGTCGTCGTAGTTGTCTTTTTTTATGTTTTAGAGAAGCAACTAAACTAAAAAGAATGAAATAAAAACAGGGTGTTGCATTGGACAGGGAGCAACGAAAAGAGCATACCTTTCGGATCTCAGATTATTATTATTATTATTATTATTTTAAAATTTTTAAGAACAAACAAGAGAACGAATGGGGGAGGAAGGAGTCTATGCCGAGCTTGGAGCAGAGCAGAGAAGCGCGAGTTGAATGGAGAGCATTTGAGTCCTATTTATAGCCAAATTTGGAATTATCATTCGTTTACTACCGTGATGGCTGGCATAAAGTAGATCTCATTTGGCCCTTTTTCTATGAATTTCTACTTTTTTAACTATTGTGTTTTTTTCTCTCTTATTTTTAGTATCTTTACTCGCTCTTGTTGCGCGTGTGACGGTTTTGAACTGGTGTTAACTTTGCAACGCCGACAAACTAATCAAAACTTTGCTTAGTTTGCTTCACATTTTCAAGGAAATTTAAAAAAAACTATTTCCTATCAAAGATATTGCATTTTCTTACGTTTGTTAACTACTTTTGAAATGAGTAGTATGAAAATTATTTCTTAACTTTTTTTATTTAACTTCGCATGAAATAAAGTTGTTTTTCATTAAATTTTAGGCCATGTTTGTTTTGGCTGTAATGAAAATTAGGAAAACATTTTACATGATGGCTAGGGTTTGGTTTGGACTGAAAAAAGGATCTTTGTCTATAAAATAGGTGGGCCTGAAGTGTAAAATTGTTTACACTTCAATTTACCTTCAAACCATTTTTATGGTCTACGAGAGAGTGGGCCTGAAGTGTAAAATTGTTTACACTTCAATTTACCTTCAAACCATTTTTATGGAGAGAGAGAGAGAGAGAGAGAGAGAGAGAGAGAGAGAGAGAGAGAGAGAGAGAGAGAGAGAGCACTGGCCACCAGGGACAGAGGCTGTCAATGAGGAAGAGAGCACCACCGACACCTGAACTTGAGCTACGGTCCACTGCATTCCGTGATCATGCCTATCACAGTTAATTAAGGTCAAATATGAAGCCCTCTTCCTCTCTCTCCATCCTTCTTTCTCACTCTTCCTCCCATATCGATCTTCCTTCTCTCTCTACCTTTTTGTCCTCCCTTCCTCCCTCACCGATCTGGCCTCATTGTTGTGGATTTTTTTATTTATTGGAAATATATTTGTTTTTAGGTTTTGAAGAATTGGCGGTTGGGGTGATTGTGGGTTTCAATGGTGGTGGGTTAGGTTGAGTTCTAGCGTTGATGGTGGCCAATTGGGGGTGGTTTTTGGTGGATTGGTTGCTTGGGTGATTTGGGGGTTTCAAGGGTGGTGGGTTGTGGGTTTGGTAGATGGGTTTGATTTTGATTTTGAGATTAATGAGTTTTGATTTTGTTTATAATTTTTTCATGTTAATTGGTTATGTGGTGGTTGATGGTAGCTGGTGGTGGCTGAGTTTATAGTGGTGGCTAGGTTGATGGAAATAGGTTTTTACATGCAAAACCAAACACTGAAAATAATTTTACGGCATATTTTCCATAAAGCAGACAAACAACTAAAAATATTTTCCTTTTCGTAAAACATTTTCACTTGAAAATATTTTACACTTGGAAAATATTTTACATATTGCCAAATGCAGCCTTAGTGGAAAAGAACTTTATTTCCTACTAAGTTAAATATGAGAAGTTAAGAGATAGTTTTTCTTTGACCATTTTGTTTTTAAGAGAAATGTTATATCCACAACATTTTCACAATAAATTCTATGTGACAAATTGTTACAAGTTGATAATGGTGGGGTAAATAAGTAATTTTAGTGGTAGGTTCAAATCAGAACCAATAACAACTAATCACTTATGATTTGTTATGAAAATATTGTGGACATGACACTTTTTTTTTTAATACTAAAAAACAATCGAAAATGTGTAAAATTATCTTCACATAAGGTTTTCCATTAAAATAAATGACCTTAATTTTAAGTTTAAAAATCAACTCGTATTTTATTTAATATTTTTATAAAAAAAATCTTAAACATTTGACATCATTGAGCTTGATCAGAGACTTCAGCCCAATGAAGTTTTTCTTTTAGGCCAAACTCATGAGAATGTCATGGGATATTATGATAATGCTATTGGGGATATTATACAAAGTAATAATGGAAGAACAAGATTAATACAAAAGAAAAAAACAAAAAATAGATAACTTGGAGTTACAATATCGTTTTCCTTAGACAATATTTGCCCCCCACACTATTGTTGCTAGAGGGTTATCGCAAATTTGTCCACAGGATACAACCAATATATTGGATTCTACAGATAGCAATTCTCGATAATGACCATAAGATTTCTTATGTTTCTCTCTAACTTACTATTTTGTGAAATTAGTTATTTTTCAAGTGAACAAAGGCCTCTATTTATACCCATAGGATTATATGTCATCAAAAGGCACGTATAGAGAGTTAAAATGTTTCATAAAACCATTCACAAGGCTTGAAACCTCTTCAACCTTTCCGAATAGTCACCAGAAAAATTTTGCAGAAAATTCAGTTTTTGAGTTTCGATTGATCGAGAGGTTCTTTCGATAGATCGAATGCTCTTTTCGATTGATTGAACAAGAATCGACTTGTGATTGAACCAAGCAGAAGCTCCATGATTTTTTCTTTACCATTTTGATTGATCGAGCCAAAGTTTTGACCGATCAAAAATGTTTATTTCAAAATTTTCACTTAGAAAATTCTAGAACCTAAATTTTCACTTTCTGAAATAATATTTTCTAAACTCAAATAACATTATTACAACCTATCCTTATATGTACCTATATATACAACAAATGGCTCTTAAAATGACAGTCAATTGTTAATACCGTTCCTCCAAAATTAAGGGTTTTGCCCTTGGAGTTGCCATTTGTCTTAAATATTAACAAATAAGAAAACCATAATGAATTCAACATTTTATTGATTAAATTGAAAATTTATATTTGATAGAAAGATATAAAGAAATACATTACCTTCATTCGATATAGAATCTAAGAAAGTACATGGTTTTGATTCCTAGTTACATTCTAAAAAATGAAAATTACATGTGAGACAAATCATTAATCTAAAATCGAAAGATAAGTTACACAATAGGAAGGTGTTAAGCACTCCACCCATTTGATAGTCTTGGATCCATGTCATGCAAGCAAAACATTCAAACTTGTTGCAAACAAGTAAACAATATGTCATTATCATGAAAGTAGATTGAAAAATTGGAGTTTGAAAAAGATATTGAGCATGCGAGTTTATTACATAAACCCTAGATAGATTTGAAGTTTAATGATCTAAACTACACGGTTTAGATATTTATACCTACATGCAATGTTGGATTCAAGTGATGACCTTAAATGTTTTAGTATTTCGAATGTTAAGTGCAACACGTTCTTCGATCAAGCTCGGAATTTAGGTGACACTTCGACTTTATTTGGATCAAGGTTCGAGCGGAATGAATGGTACCTTCTTGGATCGATATTGAATAGGTGGCTCCTCCTTGGATCAAGTCTTGGATGAGCAGCTTCTCTTTGAATCATTAGGGCATCACCTCCTTTCTTTGAAGTTTTCTTCAAAAATGCTCTCCGTGTTCTTCAAAGGTTCAGGCAAAGTGATGATAGATCTTTGAGTTAAGAGGTTACCTTTGAGGTGATTAGTATTCAAAAAGTCATGAATTGACGGAAATGATCAGCAATCACCTTAGTGGCTTTCTTCAGTAGCTCTCAAAGGATTTCAGTGTCTTGTGAATGAGGGGGAGTCTCCTCTATTAATAGAGGGCCCTGGGGATAATTTAGGATGAATTTGAAAGTCTCCTTAGCTTAATTTTTAGCACATGTACAGATGGGGCCGTGCAATGCAAACTAGAATAGAGAAAATCACATGAAAAACGAAATGAAGTCAGGAACCTGGGCTCAAGTGCCAATCGACACTCGAATTCTTCGAGTTCCAATTGGCACTCAAAAGTCCTTATCCAAGTACGGCACTTGGACTCGGCTCCTGCCTTTTTCCCTGTTTCGAGTTTTGACAATTTTTTACTCTTTTTTTTATGGTTTTTTAGAGTTTTTTTTTTTTTTTTTCTCATTAAATTTTGAATTTATTCTCTTCGAACACTTGCATTAGTCAATGTAAAATGGAATAAATGCAAAATTTTGGCCAACCTACCCAAAAAATCATCTACACCAATTTGTCTAAAATTATGCATATCTTGTCCATAGTTACAAATTACAATACCTATTTAACTTTACATGGGTATTGTTCATGTGTAAAGACATTTTATTCATTTCTCAATTCACTTTTATCGGTAGACGTGTGTATGTAAGTGATGTGGGTGTTTTAAAAAAATGGTTATGTAAATGTAGAATGAATATATATATATATATATATATATATATTTTTTTTTTCTATAATCATTAAGAATGAATATTTTATTTAGATAACTTTTAGGATAGATAATATGATGTAGGTTTTTTTTTTTTTTTTAAATGGTTGTGTGAAAAAAAAATGGTTCTTATACTAAAACAAACATGAGTTTTTGCACAAGTTGATGCACTTATTCTTACAATCCAAGTTCATTTGTAGACTATTTTTCACTTTTAAACACTCAATTAATTGTTTCTATAAAAAAAAACACTTAATTAATTAGAGATAATTAATCAATTTTGTTTTTAATCTCATGGACTTTATCCTTATCTCAAACGTTTAAGAGTTGATTAAATGCATGGAGTATTGTCATGGAAATCCTATCAAAATATGCCACATAATTAATTATTATTAATCGTTTTATGAACTAATCATAATTAATTAGTGATAATCACATGTGTCTCTTCTTGATTCTTTGGGATACATGTTAATCATTAAAATTTATCCAGCTATAAGTTTTAATTCGGTGATCCAATTTAAGTGCACGACATTGTAGATATCTCATTTTGTATTTCTTACAACTCGAGCCCCTATTCCCCAATGATGATAACATTAGGAGATCTAAGGTTGATCTAGGGCCTAGCTATGGAAATACTATAGTTAAAAGATGCTTTGAAAAAGAAGAAAAATCCTTACAATACCCTAAGGGTGCGTACGCAGCCTTGAGCTTGCGTATGCATCCTTAACTCTTGCATACGCAGCCACAAGCCTGTGTACGTAGCTAGGGTTCCAGAAACACCTGTAAGGCAAGCATTTTACAAAATCTCAGCAGAGGCAATACCACATTGCATAAAATTGCCTTTGCCCCTTCTCTTTTGACACCATAAAAGGTCCCCACGACCTTTTTCCTAAGATATAGAGAGTCCACTCCAAAAAAGTGATTCATAGAGAAGCTTTTTACTTTGAAAAGCATCCTAAACTAAAGTTTCTTGGCTAGGACTTATTCTAGTCCAAAGCCTTCTAGTTAAACTTACTAATCCTCTGGGTATTTTGTTTTGTAAATTGACCGAAGGGAACGGTCAAAATCAAGCTTCAAAAGTTTTTTGTGTGAGGTACTTGTTCTTGCTTTTATTTCTTTCTTTATTTGTTTTTTTGCATGGTTGACTCTCTGTATAGTTTAGGATTGTTGTTTGATCGTTCAAAAAGCATGCTAGGTTGTTTAGAGTAGGTTTTGATTGGTGTATGCTTGCTGTGTTTCTGAGTAAGGTTGCGTACACAAACTTGTGCATGCGTATGCAACCTTATGTCCTTGCGTATGTAGGCTTCAGCATGCATACGCAAGTTTGAGTCCAGAAACTCAGATTTGTTTTCGTCTTTGTTTTATTCATTTAAATGCATGTTTTAGGTTCTATTTAATTCTTTTTCATATGTTTTAGGTCCTACATCAGAAGTATATCATGTTTTAATTCCTTTTGCTTAGAATTTTATGATTAGGGTTTATGATTGATGAACACCATGAACATGCATTGATGCATAGGTGTTGAGATGCATAGATGCGTATGCAAACTTATATCATGTTTTTTGTATTTTTTCTACAATATTTTACGTTTGTATATCCTTTTTAGTATTTTTACTTCCATAGCCCGTGTGTTTATGTATATTCTTTTATGGAGTATTTTATTAAGATCCAAACTTCTAGAGAGACCATGTTTGTTATGGATAATTTTGAATTTTGATCCAAATGGAGTCTATTTCCATAGATATTTAATTATTGTGGTTTATGTGAACGTGATCCATTAGTATTTAAAAGCAGACAAATGATTGGCTAAGATATGATAAAACTAATCAAATTTACATGGTCATTTTTTTTGTTCTAAAAATCAAATAAATAAGTAAAAAACACGATGACAAAGATTGGTTCCAAATTTTTTTTTTTAAATTTTTTTAGAATACTAAGTATTTTAACATACACACGGGGAGAGAAGAAAAGATCTTAAAAAAACTGATAGTGATGTATATTCAAAATAGTCTAACTCTTGGATACGCAACACATGTTTTAAATCTCTTTAACTTATACTCATATTCCAATGTAGGATGGCTCCAATTATGTTAGATATTACAACTTATATAACGGCAACAATTTAATATCTATGGAAATAGACTCCATTTGGATCAAAATTCAAAATTACTTTAACTATCCATGACTCCCAACTCCCAATATGTGCAGTACATGAAAATCCTCTACAACTTTTTTTTTCTTTCAATTTTTAATTTTGCTTCTATTGGTATGTAAAAGGGAGGGGAATGTCAACTAAGAGGCATGAATTGCAGATATATTTATTTGATTTTTGATTTTTATTATTAAGAAATTAAATTCTATAAGGATGTGGTATAAAATCTAAGTTTACACCATTCAATCCCAACATGCCACATTATCATATCACATATTAAAGAAGGAAAATTATTAGGTACTCCCGGAGTATCATAAATGTGTGCTCCCTCCTCTCACATGAATGGTGGGTCTCACCATGAATTTAATTAGTGGGGTCCACCATTCATGTGAGAGGAGGGAGCATGCATTTATGGTACTCCGGGAGTACACAATAATTTCTCATTAAAGAATAGGCACAACCACACCCAATTAATTTTAGTGCCCATTTGAAAATCCAACCCAACTAGGATTTTATTGTAATGTTATTAAGTGTGGTAAGATGTATTGAGTTTTAAATAAAAAGTTGATGTAGCAATATTTTATTTGATGGTGTAAAACATGGATTTTACACCCCATCCTTACCAAATTCAAACTCATTTATTAAAGGCCAAAATATTATTTTGGTTCTTACATTATGGGGTCACCGTCAATTTGGTCCCTACACTTTGGTAACAATCAATTTGGTAATACTTGCTACATTCTTAACTAAGCTCAATTACGTAATAGTCGTTTTGGTAATCGTCCCTACATTCTTAACTAAGACTAATTTCCTATTAACATATCTTCAAATTTGTACAAATCCAAATTGGGTAGGGTATGTATAGAAACACTTCTTTTGGTTTATGTTTCTAATTCCCTAGGTTAGAGCACTTGTAGCAGTGGAGCGAAAAAGCTATATAGCTATTTTAGCTCCACCAAAACACAAAAATAACCATACAGCAGTGTAGCTAAAAAAAATTATTCCTCCAGCCGAATTAAAATATTCTTTTTTCTTTTTCTTTTCTTCTCAAAACTCTCACAATCTCTCAACTCTCTCTCTCAACTTTCAAACCTCTCACACCCTCACCCCCCGACCCATGCCGCAGACACACGCTGCCACAGACCCGGGTCCGACCACGACAACCCCTACCACCACCACCACCACCACATCAATCACAAATCCAACCATACTCACACTCATCAAACCCACCACCACCAATATCAATCACCACCTCCACCACCACGACAACCCCCACCACCACCACCACCACCACCACCACATTAGTCACAAACCCAACTACACCCACACTCATCAAACCCACCACTACCAAGAGGAAAAAAAAAAAGAAAAGAAGAAGAAGCAAACATCGGCAAAACCCACAGCCAAAACATCACCAAAACCCACGGCCAAAATCCATCACCGAGAGAGTCACAACCCATGAACCATAACTGGACTAAGCGGACTTGAGAGACCCACGAGCTAGAGGAGAGAGCCGGACTTGAGAGACCAACGATAGATCCACCCACGGAGAGAAGATGGAGGTTTAGCTTGTGAAGGTGGTGGGTTGCAATGGCCTATGACAGTGGTCCGGCCACGGTGGCTTGGTGATGGTGTTCCACCATAGGTTTTGGGTTTGAAGGGGAGAGAGCAGAACAAAAGAGAGAAGGAAGAGAGAGAGACTGAAATGAAATAATGAGAGAGAGAAGAAAAATCAACCACTAATTTGTATATAGATAATTTGGTTTTAAAAAAAATAATGTTGTTATACTAGACAATAATAGACTATCATGACGATTGAAATTTTTTTTTAATCAAAAGATAAATTTGCATATATAATTTAGGGTTAAAACAAAATATTATTGTTACACTAGATGATTATTTGCTATCATGATGATTGAGAAATTGTTTTAGTAAAAATAAAATGTATAAGTATAATTTGGGGTTAAAAAAAATCACTTGTTAACACTAGACGATTATTTGCTATCATGTGGCAGTGGCAGCGGCGGAAGAGTTGATGGCGACGACAGTGGTGTTGGCGGTGGAAGAGTCAGTGACGGTGGCGGTGGCGTTGGCGGTGGAAGAGTCGATGGCGGCGGCGGCGGTAGTGGCAGCGATTGCAGTTGCGGGTGGTTGTGATTGTTGTTTATTATAGTGGATATATTATTTTATTATAGTAGATATACTATTTTATTGTGATGTTTATATTATTTTATTGTGTTGAAACTAAAATAGATTCATTGTTGCAGCATGTGTGTAGGTAAAATAGATAAAGTAATTTTTTGTAGTGCCAAATAGCTAAATTTTTAGCTCTACTACTGTGGATGCTCTTACATGATCTTATTTTGGTTTTTTTTTTTTTAATAATTTTTTCACAAGTTGAATTCAAATAATTTTACATTGAATTCAAATAATTTTACAAAGTTTTTCACAGAGATAGAAAACACCAACGTTAACATAAATAAAGAAAAAGGACATGATATTTATAATATTTATAAGTTTTTAAATTTTAAATAAATAAAACAACCATGCGAAGCGCAAGTAAAAAACTAGGGCATGTTTGGTAGATTGTAATAGGCATTGTAATGTAATAATTATTTCTATGGTTTAACTATTCAATAGTTTGGTTATAATTTTATTACAAGGAATAGTCATTCCTTATGAATAGCTATTCTTTAAAATGAGAAATAACTATTCATCTTTAAAATGGTTGTAATAATTATTCCTTAGTAGATGTAATAATTTCTAACATTAATATATTTCCAAATAAACAAACTTTCCATATTATGGAAATAAAAAATCATCAAAAAATAACTCATCTCTCTAAAATTTAAAATATATTATTTTTTAGGAAATATAATTATATGAATGAGATATTTCCTAAAATAGATCTTAAATTTTATTCTAATGTTACAACTCATAATCAAACTAATGAATATGTTGTGGGTTCCAGTTATCTTAACTGGTGAAGTCTCTGATGGTTGAATAAGAGATCTGGGGTTCAATCCTCACCTACACCAAAAACTGATTGATGTCTTGGTCTGATGATAAAGAGTTATCATCAAGAGCGGACGCTATAAGTTAAAACTCTTTCTCAAAAAAAAAAAAAAACTAATGAATATATTTAGTTATTTCATTAGAACCATTTTATTCTCAATAATAAAAATTACCATTCCTGTTATAATCTATATTCATTGTATCAAACGTACCCTAGTGTTTTCTCTAAAAATATATATAGTTAACTCTAATAGAAGCCGCTCTGAGTTGTAATTGAATTTTTTTGAGCTACAAAAATTAGAATTGCCTATTCGAGTAAAGGCTATGTAAAATGTAAGTGTAACAACTAACAACAGCATCCGCATGTTTTAGCAAATAAAAAAAACACAGCATCGGCATGGGAATTAGAAGTCAGGGGGTGTTTGGTAAAGTAAATTGAAAATTGTTGTTTGTAATTTTTGAAATACGTGTAGGTGAAAAAATATATGAAAATGTGTAATGTTATTTAAAATGTGAAAATGTAAGTTTAAGATTTACGACCAAACAGACCTGGAACACTGATGTGCAAAGCAAAAGTAAAACAAGTGAATTCACTTGAAAGAATCCCGGCAGATTTGTCATATTACCGCGTGTTCGCCACGCGCTACAGAAACGCTTTCACCTATATTGTAGTGTAGATGTTAATAATAAAAAAAATTATTTAAAAAAAAAAGTTCATATTTTTATAAAGGAGAATGTTAACCAGCACTAGACGGTGCTGGTTAAATGCAGAAAAGACAAAAGACAAAAAAAAAAAAAAATCAGAAAAAGTCAAAAAAATTCTGAATAGTACCTGTAAAATTGAAAAAAAAGACATAAATTGTCAAAAAAAAACAAAAATTATGTCAGGAAAAAATAAAAAAAATCTATGGTTAATGGACACTGTACGGTATCCGTTAACACAACCCTTTTATAAATCTTTGAGCCCTTAAGTTCCCAAGATTTATCCTAAAAGTTTACACTGAAGTGTAAAAAAATTTAAATAAATATATGACGAGGAGACCTCTTGTTTTGCACAAATCTCTCCATTTAAAAAATGGAAAAATATTTTTTTTTTTTTTATATTTTAAAGTTATAGTTAATTTAGTTCTTTTATTTTGATAACAATTCATTTGATTCTAATTATTTTTAATTTATAGTCAATTTGATTCTTACTGTTAACTCATTAACAAAAAATACATACGTAACTAACAAATTGCAGATAACTCTATTATTTTAAAAAGTCGGGTTAGCATTTGAATTAAAAACTTAAAAAAGAAATAATAATTTTAAAGGAAAATTAAAATGAATTAAAATAAATTGAACACTCTAAAACCGTGGAAGTTAGATTGCTTTAGATATACTTCAGAATTTGTATTTTGTTCCTTTAAATCTATAATTGCCATCATAATTTACTTTAGAATCTGTAACTTTGTCATTTGTTATCACGTCTAATATCACAAAGGAAATGTAGGATGTGGGCGGAGAGATAACTAGTAGGAGATTTGCAATGATAGTAAGAGCCCTTAAGGATGTGTTTGTTTAGAGGTGAAACAAAATGGATGAAAAACTTTGAAGAGAAAATGAAAATGAAAACTTTTTTGGAGTGTTTTTGGTTTAGTGGGGAGGAAAGAAAATAAATTGTGGGACACAAGTATTTTCTCCCCGAGCTCTCTAAAATATTTTCTCTCCAAAATGAGAGAAAACTGAGTGGAGATAAATTTTTTCTTAATTGACAAAAATGCTCATGTATACATGGACTTCTTCAAGTTGCGTTTATTTTTTTTTTCCTCCTCCCCTGGGTAGTAAAATTCTTTTGCTCTTTTTTTTTTTTTTTGTGTTTTGGGGGGGGGGGGGGGGGGGGGGGGCAGGGGTGGTGACGTTTCCTCTTCTTTTTATTTTATTTATCTAAGACTGGGCATGCCTTCTTTCTGGGCAGTAGCCTCTTTTTTTTTTTTTCTTTTCATCTTCTAGGCCTGAGTGTGCCTTTTTTTTTTTTTTTTTTTTTTTTTGGGCAATATCGTTGCCTCTTTTTTTTCTATTCTTTTTTTATCTTCTGATTTTTTTTTTTTTGGGACATGATTTTTTTTAAAAAAAAATTTGGGTGATTGCTCATTTTTTGTGGTTATTTGTCACTTTTCTGTTTTAATTGAGCATCATTCTTTAACAAAAGGTATATAAGTAAATTTATTCAAACTCATATTTTTCCTTCCCTCAACTTTTCCAGTCCCAACTAAACAAAAATGAGAGAAAATAAAATCTTTACTATTCTTTCACTTTTCCACCCCTCTAACCAAACGAACCCTAAGATTACAATCCGGCAATGATGAACTTGAAGTGTAGATCGGCGTCGATCTCAAGCACAACTGTAACAGCTCGGTCTCATCCGCATAAGCTTCCTCAAGCACATCAAATCCACCACTACCACTAAAAATTTATTGTTCCTTTCCAAAATCCTTTTTCTCTAAGATTCTATTTACTTGTGTAAATTATATTTTTACCTTTTTGTGTTTTGGGTTTGGGAGAATCAAAAAATTTGTAGATCTAAGAAAAAAAAAGGTTTGCTTCGACAATGGTGGCTGGGGTACTAGGTATAGATTTTGTATTTTTCTTTGCAAAATTTCGTAGATTTATGTTTATTGTTGCGTTTGGTTTCCTAGAAAATGAAAAAAGAAAAGAAAATGACATCTTGGTCTTGGTTACTCAGCATGTGGTTTGTGAATTAAGTTGTTGATAATAGCTTATATCCAGATTTGGTCCTTTGTCCTCTACCTTAAAGGTTCTTCTTGTGAATTTCTATTTAATTTACCAATACCACTCACTTTAACTGTTTGGTTTCCAAGATTACCAATACAATGGTTTTAACTTTCAAATGTGTTTGGCAGCCCAAAAAACTGAAAGGAAAAAAAAAAAAAAAAAAAAATTGCAAGTTGATTTTTTTATTATTTTTTCTCTTTCTTTAAAATTAGAAATAAGATATTTTTTAAAAAATTTCTGACATGGATTTGTCACTAAGCTGACGCGGCTTTTTAAAATAGTAACTGAAATTTTTTATTGTTATTTTATTAACCACATTAGTTTCAAGTTTACTAACTATGCAATCTGTTAGCCACACAACATTATTTGTTAGTAAGTTTACCATAGGAACTAAATTAACTATAAGTTGAAAATAACATGAACCAAACTAATTACTATCAAAGGGTAAGATTGTGAACTCAAAATGTAGACCCAAAATAAAGGCACTAAAATAGTGTTTTCACCTTTAAAAAACTATCAATTTTATCTTATTTTATAATTTAGATCGAGTCCCATTAAGAGCATTCACAGCAGTGGAGCTAAATTTTTAGCAATTTAGCTCCACCAAAAGTTACTTTATCTATTTTACCTACACGCACGCTGCAGCAATGGATTTATTTTAACTTTCAACATAATAAAATAATATAAACATCACAATAAAATATTATAACCACTACCAAAAAAATATTACACCATCAACCTCAACCACCTCTACCATCAACCACAGGCACAACCACCACCACCACCACCACTACCGGCAGTCCACAGCAAACAAAAAAAAAAAAAAAACCCACAACGAGCACACGCCCACTGCCACAAACACAAACACAAGCCCACTTGCCCACAACAGATCGGAAAACACAAACACAAACCCACATCGGCGCTGGGCATGAGATAGCAGAGAGAGGGTGGAGCTCGGAGGTTCGGCCTTTGAGGTGGAGAACGCAAAGAGTGGTCGGCGCTAGGCTGGACTTCGGTCGGCGCTGGGCTAGGCTTCGATTGGTGCTGGGCAATGAGGAGTGGTTGGCGCTGGGCTTCGGAGCAACGGACCGAGTAGAGAGGCCGGTTTGATTAAAATGGAGGACTGGAAGAGGAAGAAAGAGGAAGAAAGAAGAGAAGCCAGAGAGAGAGAGAAAAAGAAAAAGGAAAAAATATTTTTTTAATAGAAGAGGAGAGAGAAATTTAATAAAATAATATTTTTTCTTTTAGATGTTATGAACAGTGCACATTTATTTATAGATAAATAAATGTGCATTGTAGTAATGGAGTTAAATTTTTTAGATTTGGCTCCACTACTGCAGCAAGATTTTTGTGTTTGTGGAGCTAAATTTTAACATTATAGCATTATAACTACACTGCTGCAAATGCTCTAAGGGGTGTAGTCATTCATTAATAGATAAATTTTAAAATATTTTGATACCCAATTTTCATAAGAAATATAAAATATTCTCAATGCTACTTTTATATAGAATCATTATTGATAGAAATTTTTTCATCATAAAAATTATTGATAGAAATTTATATTATTTATTAATCACCATTTAATAAAAAAATAATTAAATGTCCATAAAAAGAGTGTGATAGGGTGGGTAATTGGAATCATTGAAAAAAAAAAAGGAAAAAAGTTAACGGAGAAGTAACGAGGTTGGTGGGTGAAGATTTATTTTATTTTATTTTTTTTAGAGGAGTTGGTGGGTGAAGTTGGTGGGGGATTGGTGGTGGGACTACTACATGTAGGTTGGGGGACCAGAGAGAAAGAAAGAGACCGAGAGAGATTACGTTTTTAATTTAATTTAATATAAGCTTCATTTGTTGTTGAAAATTATTTCCGTACTCTGACTAAAACACCCTTTGATCAGTGCCAAATGGCTGCTGCAGGTTTGTTGGGTGAGTTGGTGAGGTGAGGCCTCCACGTAAAATGACATAATAATGACACAATTTATACTACAACTAACTAATAAGTAACAGTTTTGTGAATGGTGAAAAAAAATAGTATATTCACGTAATAAGCAACAAATTTTAGTGTAACATATAAGATAGTTGTGATAATTCATGTAGTATTAGTAGTACTCCTGGCATAGACTTTGATGATGGAATTGGGAGCAGCATGATTCTATTCGGATCATACCTCTTTTTTGATAATCTATTCGGATCATATCTTGGAATTTGAGGAAGAGGAAATACTCATTTGTGCTTCCGTGATCTACCCATGCTAATAATGAGAATAGCAACACTACCCCAACTCTTTACCTTTTTTTAAGGGCCTCATGTTCAACATGGGATGTCGGCTGGTAGCTGGGTTTGATAATTCTATTGTTTTAATGTATTCGGGTACAATTCATTTTAATTTTAATATAATATATGCTTTTATAATGTATTATATTTATGGCAGAATGTATTTCTCCAAAATATTATTATGAAAATTTTGCTTAAAAATAATTATGTTCAATAAAATTGTGTTTCATGTGTCATCGAAAATAATTATGTTTTTCAACTAAATAATAATTTGATCAGTCTTTTATTTCTAATGATTTGTTTTGATTGAGGGGAAAGAAGTAGGAATAGAGTATATTTGATCCAAAATTAGCTTTTTTTCTTTTTTTTTTTCTTTTTTTTTTTCTTTTTTTTTTCCAGCTAACTCTACTTTACTCCCCCTCAATCTAAACAGGCACTAAAGTAACTTTTATTTGTTGAGTTCCAAAATATTCATTTTTTTAGAAACCTTAACACAAATAAATGGTGATATTAATAAATAATAACCTTTAACACAAACAAATATATATGAGATCTAAGTACAGTCAAAATAATTAGCTTATTTTAATCAAATAATTTTGTAGAAGAATGCCATATACTAGTAACAGTTCTCCTAATTTCCCTATAAATATTCAATAATTTCTCTTTAATTCTCTACAATTTTCAAATCTATGCATAACCAAAATTTCTACACAAATTTAAGGAATTTTCTTTCAAATAATTTCTATATGAAAAAAAAAAAAAAATCCATAACAATTTTCCAATCACACTTGCGAGAAAAGCGACATGAGAATACCACTTTTTAACTTATCCTTTTTAATTAATACTCTGTCAACAAATGCCAAGGTAGAGATTCTAGAGTTGATATTATTTTTTTTCCGTACCCTAAGGGTCCATTTGCATTGAGGGGAAGTAGAATAGAGTAGAATTGGCCCAAAATTAACCTATTTTTAGTCAACTCTACTCTACTCCTCTCCATTCTCTCTCTCTTCTCTCCTCAATCCAAACAGGCCCTTAGAACAAAGACGAGATTTTTTTTGCTATTTTGTGTGTTGGGACTATAAGTTCTACCCTCCAAAACTCTTATACATACAGAAAAGAAAGAGTTAGGACAAGAGAGCATCCCACAAGCCACAAAGGAATTTTTGCTTTTGTTTTTGTTTGTTTTTTTTTTTTCCACGAGAAGATAGAGTTATTTTATTTTCTGTTTTTCCTTTGATTTTTTTTTTTTTTTTTGAGCTGGGGTTTAATTAAAATTCCTACGGCTAAAGAAATAAGCTAAAGATATAACTTGACTTATTAAAATTTGGAGACCATGTTCTGCTTTTTTTATTTTTTTATTTTTTGATAGGACCATGTTCCACTTTTAGCCTTTGGTGGTTGCCTACTTGGTGTAGGGAAAGGGCCAGCCCTGATTTTTTGGAGACTAATTTAAAAGAGTAACTAGCTAATATAGACAAAGTAGAGTTTTAACTAAAATTTGGTCAAACCTTTGCTGACATGTTGGTGATGCTCCTACCTGCATCATCTTTTCTTTGTACATATTTGATTTTGTTAGACAATACTGTCAATACATGAATAATATTGAAAAAAATTATAGTAATTCTTGATTAAAACCCTCAACATCATTCGAAAGAATTGAACTTAAACATCTATTTCATCAATATTAAATTTATTTATTGTAGTTCCATACGACTGAGCTCGTAACCATAACCTTCAATCATTTGTGTGGTGATTTTATCCTTTGAAAGATCATTTGTTTTGTCCATCTTAACATATAACAATGTCATTGTCAATGAGATTTCAGTTTCCAACAAAAAGAATTCATGAGTTTCTTTTTCTCGGAACGAGACCATTTTCTACAACTTTTTAATTGTAAGAGAGTTGCAAATGTCACTGACAGACTGACTCGTGGAGTTCCATTAAACACAATCAAGAATTTTGACAGATGAGTAACATAAAATTATTTTTATAAACATGAAAAAGGAACTAATTGACAAATGGAATAAAGTCCAGCCAGATTGTTGGTGTTGAAAATTAACAGCCTCACAGCCACAGGTGGGTTAGAAAGGCTAATGTAACAAGCAATACGCAGGCTGAGTAGGTGTGGACCGGCCGTCCATTTCATTTTCACTACCTAAAGTCACCAACCCACCTTGGAAGGAAATTTTGTGCGGTTGGTGATCTATATATATATATATATGATAGGCAGTCAAGGTGGCTTTTTCATCACCAACCGCTGATTGCTACGTTTTACTACTCATTACACCTTTCATTGACAAGGCCAAGGGAAGGGAATACACATCCTCAAACTCAACACCAACAACCCAATTGTTGTACCGAAAGGAAAATAACATTAATAATCCAAACCCATCAGCCGATACTTCTTTGTCTAAAATCTTTCCTTCTTTGCCTTTTATCTCAATCTTAAAAGAAAGCTCTTTATATTTTAAATCTTTGGTACTTAGCAAAAAGACCACACTAATATACCATTATGATATGGATATTGTTTCGGGTCATCTCTATGGCCAGCCATTGAACTTCCTTGATTGTTGGACTTGGGGCTACTCTCAAGTATAACTTGGTCGTCTGGATGCTTATGACTTCAAGGATAGCTCCATTATCCGTTGCAGCTGTAATATGTAGACTGTACGTAGAAAGATCAATGATCATGAGGGAACAATATGCAGCGAAAGCTAGGAGTTTATACAGCAGCTTTCGTGGCTTCTTAAAGCTGATAATGCCATTGAGGGTTACTTATTTAGAGATAGACCCAAACTCATCCTTCTTTGTGTGCAAGCCAACTCCTACTTGTATTAGTAGTTTAGAGTTTAGCCTCCTATATATACCCATTTTACGTTCATTGTAACACAAGTTATGTACCACACTCTTGTACAATAAACACATAGCTCTTAAGGGTTCCCTTTGTAGATGTAGGTCATTAGGCTGAATTACGTAACCTTCATGATTTTGTATTCTATACTTTATACTTCCGCATCTATTCTAACACATTCAACATGATATATCAATGCTAATATTTAACATGGTATTAGAGCCAAAATTCGTTCTTGGCTTTTAGCAAAATTCATCTTGATCAAGCAAAGAAGATTCCACACACAGCTCCATCAATCACAGTGCCATTGCTTCAAATCTGGACCACACAACATCACACAAAACCTCCCATGGAGTCACCGTCAATGCCTTATGGCCGAGTCCAAGATCCAATAAACCAAGCAAAGTTGTTTCTCAATCTTTTAAATTTGTGTAAATCTAGATTCCTTTTGAAGAAACCAAACACACATCCCTTCTCTCTAGCAACCCGCGAGTGAAACCCTGAAATTTGGCCTTCATCAGACTTTGCACGTGCCTCTACGTGCAGCCACTAACTGTTGCAAATCTTCCACACACCGCTTCAGATTCCTCACGCAAATTAAAGATTGTCCTTTAGTCACATACACCGTCATGTCGGCCTCGTCATTCGCCAATTTGCAAAGACAAGGAATGAGCCTCCATACACCTCCATAAGCACCTCCTGGGCTATTCACTTGCTTTCACATTGCAGTAAGAATCTGCACGTGCCACATGTGCCAGAAAGTACTCTATATTATATAATAAAAATTTATATTTCGTATTTTAACTAATCACTTTTCAAAACACCCACGCCTGATTCTTTATTTATATTGTTAGTGTATAGCTTAGATTAGTTTAGCCCATTGGGCTTAGCCCAGTATACTATACTTGTAGTTTACTCCTAGTACTTGTATTGCACACATACCTAGCCTATATAAGGCTCTCTATTGTACATTATTATACACACATCAGCATACAAACTATTCAGTCTTTCTCTCTCACTTTATATTGTTAACAGAGCCATTCCTCTGGCTTCCTAGTTCCTGTGGACATCTCTGGCGTTCTTCCACTGCCCTCGCCTTCATCTAGTAGTCACTGTCAGAAGTGAGTTACCGCCGTCATGCCCACAGCCCCTAAAACACTTGGATTTCATCAATTTTGTTGATCAAACTGCTAAAGTCAAAGCACAGATTGACAGATATTCCGGTCCCGAGCAAAACCCAACAAAGAGCTACCAGAAACCACCTCACAAGAGCCCCCACGCGCCGTCTGAAGTTTTTGCCTCACGAGCACAGGCCGTCATGCGCCATCCGTCTCTCACATGAGCCTTATGTGCCAGGAACAGAGCCTTCACGCGCCTGCTTCGTTTCACGTACTGCCACGTCAGCCCTAGGGTGTCGTCACACTGCCTCGTTAGCACACGTCAGCATCCTGAGCCGTTGACTTTGACCAGACCATTGATCGTTGACTTTGACCAAAGTCAAAAAATTTCAACAGGACCTGTCTTGCTTAGTTTTTCGCATAGATTTCCATTTTGGGCTCCGTTTCTGCATTTGAGGTCTTTAAATCTCATTTTTTGGTCATTTTCTTCATTATGACTTAACAAAATGAATGAGATATCATACGTCCTATCACCATTATGTTAGATGGTCTTACTAGCTATTATGCATGGTCTCAGAATATGACTGTCTTTCTCAAAGGTCGTAAACTGTGGAGATATGTGACTGGTTCAATTCCTAAGCCAGTACCAAACCCTAAATCCAAAGCCACAGCTATTGAAGAGTCTTCCAAGACAGCTGTTACAATAGATGATTATGAAGAACGCCTAGAGGAATGGGAAAGTATTCAGAGTAAGATCTTGTCTTGGTTTATCAATACCTCTATTCCCTCCATTCATAATCTTCTTCCTCGTCTTAAGATTGCTGAGGTTGCTTGGAAATTTTTGACCGATTGCTATAATTGTACTAATGATTCAAGCTTTATCAAATGCGCCAAGAGATAGGTCAGTCTATTTCTGATTTTTATTCTTAGAATTCTACTATGTGGGAACAACTCTCTACTGCATATCCTCCACTAGTGTGTTATAAGGACATTGAGCTCTTTGTCAAATATTGGGATCACCATAAATTTATGCATTTCATGATGGGTTTACGTGAGGATTTTGAGCCTACTAGGGTTTCTCTGCTTAGCCGGTCTCCTACTCCTTCTCTTGATGTTGCAGTCAAGGAGCTCATTTCTGAGGAAAATCATCGGCCTACTCATCACATGTCATCATCTAATCATGTGTTGGCTACACCCTCTCCACAGCCTCCCATTGCTGCATTCACTGCTCCTCCACGAATAAACTCTAGGCGTCCCACCTCTCAATCTTTCAAAAGTAGTCGCTGCAAGTTTTGCCATGCCAAAGACCATGACATCTCTGTTTGTCACAAACTACATAAATTTGTGCAAGAGTAGAATAAAGTTTCTCTTCCTCGAGTAGCTACTGTATGTCCTTCAAATCCATTGGTTCCTACAAGTCCATCTTTGGCTTCCTCACTTACTACGGCTAATATTGAGGCAATTGTTCAACAGATTTTATCCCACACTTCCACTGCCTTTTCTGTCACCTCAGGTAAACAACCTTGGCTTTTTGATACTGCATGTTGTAACCATATGACTCCTAATGAATCCTAATTTTCTGATAAGGTACCCTTAGAACATCCAATCACCATTTACACTACTGATGGAACTCCTATGCCTATTAATCATAAAGGAACAATCTCTTCTCCTTGTTTATCCCTTAGTGACACTTTTCATATTCCAAAGTTATCCCTCAATTTGCTTTCTGTTGGTCAACTTTGTGAATTAGGTGTAGATCTTTTATTTACTAATCACGGTGTGGATGTGCAGGATCCTCGAATGAGTCAAGTGCTTAGGACAGACCGTAAGGTTGGTCGCATGTTTGAGGTTCATGACTTGAAGATTCCTTCACAAGTTGTTTCTACAGCTGCTACCTTTGCCACCTCCTCACCTAATTTATGGCATGCTCATCTTGGTCATCCATTCTTATCTTGTCTTCAGTTGTTAGTTTCTCAAGGTCATTTAGGTTCAGTTTAGTTTCAAAAATTTGATTGTACTTCCTGTCATTTTGGCAAACAAACAAAATTTCCTTTTAATAAAAGTGACTCATTTTTTTCTGCCCCTTTTGATCTTATACATTCTGATATTTAGGGTCCTGCACCTATTCCCACTAAGGAGGGATCTAAATATTTTGTCATATTTTTGGATGATTTTTCTCGATATACTTGGATTTATCTGCTTCACCATAGGTTTGAACTTGTGTCTATTTACCAAACATTTCATAAAATGATTGAAACACAGTTCAATCGCACCGTCAAAGTCTTTCGATCAGATAATGCTCAAGAACATAATGATAAATATTTCCTATCCTTTTTAGACAGTCATGGTACCCTTCCTTAGCGGTTTTTTCCTTACACCTCTCAACAAAATGGTCGTGCAAAATGAAAATATCGTCACATTCTTGATGTTGTCCGCACCCTTCTCATTTCTGCCTCTCTTCTTGAGCGCTTTTGGGGTGAGGCTACACTCACTGCTGTGTACACCATTAATCATATTCCTTCATCAACTATGCACAACAAATCACCATTTAAGCTTCTCTATGGTCAAACTCCTGATTACTCCTCTCTTCGGGTTTTTGGTTGTGCTTGTTTTGTCTCATTTCCTCCTCATGAATGAACAAAGCTCCAGCCTCGTACTCGTCTCTATTATTTCCTTGGTTATGGTGTATCTCAAAAGGGGTTTTGCTGCTATGATCCCATTTCTCATCGCCTTCGTGTCTCCCGTCATGTTGAGTTTTGGGACCATCGTCCTTTCACAAGTCTTCAATAGTTTCATGCGTCCTCTTCCTCAGAGTCTCCCATTTTTACTGATCTTTTCCTCCCTCTCTATCCTGAACTTATGGAGGATTCTTCAATATCGGCTGCCTCTTCAGACAACTCATCTCTGGTTCTGTCCCCGGCATATGACCCGCCTGTCTTGGATCCTGTGGCACCACCCTCTCTTCAGTCTACTGTTGGTCTTGAACTTCGTTGTTCCACTCGGGTAAGCATTCCTCCCCCTTATCTCACTGATTATCACTGCTCTTTTGCTCTTGCCACCTTCTATGAACCCCACACCTATCGTAAGGCTCATACTGACCCTCTTTGGCAGCAAGCTATGAATGAAGAACTAGATGCCCTTCATAACAATCACATTTGGGATATGGTTAATTTGCCTCCTAGTCAGTCTGTAGTAGGTTGTAGGTGGGTTTACAAGATCAAGACCAAGGCTGATGGATCTGTTGAATGATACAAGGCTCGCCTAGTTGCCAAGGGCTTTACTCAGGAGTATGGCATTGACTATGAGGAAACATTTGCTCCTGTTGCTCGCCTTACATCTATCAGATGTCTCATTGCTATGGCTGCTGTTCGTTGTTGGCCTCTTTATCAAATGGATATGAAGAATGCTTTCCTTAATGGAGACCTTCACGAAGAAGTGTACATGCAACCACCTCCTGGCTATCCACACTCAGGCAGTCAAGTTTGCAGCCTTCGTCGTGCTCTTTATGGCCTTAAGTAGGCTCCTCGAGCTTGGTTTGAAAAGTTTAGCTCAGCAAGGTTTCACTTCGAGTCCTCATGACACTGCTCTCTTTGTCCGAAGATCCTCTACTGGTATCACTCTTATTCTTCTTTATGTTGATGATATGATTCTTACTGGAGATGATTCTGCAGGTATCCGCTCTCTTTAGCACTTCCTTTGTCAGCATTTTGAGATGAAAGATCTAGGCACTCTCAGCTATTTTCTTGGACTTGAGGTTACCTCATTCTTTGATGGATACTATCTTTCCTAGGCTAAATATGCTTATGATCTTCTCTCCAAATCTGGTATCACCGACAACAAGATTGTTTCCACTCCCTTGGAATACAATGCAAAGCTCACACCCTTGGATGGTGAACCTATATCCAATGCTACTCGCTATTGTTAGTTGGTTGGTAGTCTAATTTATCTTACTGTTACTCGTTCGGATATTTCATATGCCGTGAGTATGGTTAGTAAGTTCATGGATGCCCCTCGTTCTGTCCACTATGTTGCTGTTCTTTGGATTCTTCGATATATCAAAGGCACACTTTATCATGGTTTCCATTACTCCTCTCGATCTTCTCTCTAGTTTCATGCTTATTCAAATGCAGACTGGTAGGTGATCCGACTGATCGATGCTCTATCACAAGTTTCTGTTTCATGTTAGGTACTTCTCTTGTCTCGTGGCGTAGCAAGAAGCAAGATGTGGTTTCCCGTTCCAGTACTGAGGCTGAGTATCGTGCCCTTGCTGACACCACTTGTGAGCTTGTCTGGCTTCGCTGGCTCTTGGCTGACATGGATGCTTCATAGCCCACTGCCACTCCTCTTTATTGTGACAATCGTAGTGCTATCTACATTACTCATAATGATGTCTTCCATGAACGCATCAAGCACATTGAGATTAACTGCCACATCACTCGCCAGCATCTCAAGAAAGGGAATCTTAAGTTGTTCTCCATCTCCTCTGCTGACTAGCCTACTGATATCTTCACCAAGACTCACCCGCTTGGTCGTCTTCGAGATCTTATATCCAAACTCCAGTTGGCCTCCTCCTTGCCACCTTGAGTTTTAGGGGAGATTTTAGTGTATAGCTTAGACTAGTTTAGCCCATTGGGTTTAGTCTAGTATACTGTACTTGTAGTTTACTCTTATTACTTGTACTGCACACATACCTAGCTTATATAAGGCTCTTTATTGTATATTATTATACACACATCAATATACAGGCTATTCAGTCTTTCTCTCTCACTTTATATTATTAACCTATACTATAATTCATTAAAATACTATTTCTTCATTCATTCTTTTATTATTTCTCCCAACACATTTTCTATTCTCTTAATTTCTATATCCTCCACTCTCTCCCAGCAATCGATACTGTTCCACTCTCAATCCCCATTCACCATTGAAACAACCATAGGATATAAAATGAAAGCAAAACCAGAAGAGAGGGATAATTTAATTGAAGATTCACCAATGCGATGACCATGGGTGGGTAGGGATCATAAAACACCCACAAGGAGGTTTTGGTTGACTTGGGTGATGAAGTGATGGATCTCAATTTGGTGGGCTTTGACATGGCTGTACAAGGTCAAGGATTTGCTTGTTGGTTCATCCATTCAGTGGGCTTTGGGATTGAAGAATTCGAGTGCCTTTGTCTACCATGTGCTGCCCCATTGTAAGATTTGTCCACCACGCGCTGCCCCATTGTTAAATTTTGAGAGAGAGAGCCATTTCATTTATCAAGAGAAAAAATAATACAAAATTTATCTAGTGTTATCCATTTTTAGAGAAGCAGTTTAGCAAAATTTTATTTTGGCTAATTGATTGCTAATCGAATATGGGTGTTATTTTGGAATTTGGATACATTAGACATATTTGGGTTGAAATGCTATTTTGCATAAGCCAATATTCTTTTCAATTACATCATTGCACCATTAAGATATTCAAATATTTATTTATTTACTATTTATTTGTTTGTTTGGTGTCTCTACTTATCTTGTTGGTGACCAAGCTTAATTCCTAAGTTCAAATTATTACTCACTTCCTTAGACTACGTAGAGTTCAATTTAATGTCTAAACTTTCAATTATATCAATATGGCTTTTAAATTATTAAAAAAAAATCATATAAATTGAAAGATTTTAACATTAGTTACAACTTTTGATTTTATCTAGTTCAGGTGGTTAGACCATAGGAATTGGACAAAGTTGTACGAAACCCCTATGTTAAAACATGAATGGTATAGTGAATTTATTATTATTGTTATTATAAGATACACAAGCATTTTTAAAAAAATATTATAGATAAACTTAAATCAAAGGTTAAGGATACGTTTTAATATAACTTATTTTCGCCGAAAAAACTTATATCTGCTGAAAACTAAAAATACTGTACCAAATAATTTTTAAATGTATGAATAGTATTGGAGAAACCATTTTTAATGAAAAAAATACTGAAAATTGAGTTTACGGGACCATAAACAGTATAAGAGTGTACTGTTTACGAAAGAACGGTCAAAAACGGTGGCTTGAAAAAAAAAGAAAAAAAAAAAAGAAAAAGAAAAAGAAAACGCACGGTTTGCGTTTAACGCTGTATCAGTGTATCCAACCCCTTCCAAAGTGATAATATTTTACAAATTTAACTAAAAAAATAAAACTGAAATATATTTTATAATATGTACATTCAAATTGATTAAAGAAAAAAAATGATAATACACTAATTAATACACAATGAGATATGAGCCAAAATACACAATGGAGCATAACAAGGAAAGAAAAGTTTCTACTAAAAGAAAAAAAGTTAACAGAAATACAGAGTATTGTCATAAGCGCAAAGTGGTTACAAAGCATGAGCTAGGCATTTAAAACAAAAGAAATGTGGCGCAGATCCTGGAACAGTAGAGAGTAAACTTTTCAAGGCCAGATTGATTCAAGGTAAATCCTCTGCTCCGCCAGATCTTCGACTAGCGGCATATCTTCCGACTGAATGTTGTTGTTGTTGTTGGTCTCGCTTCTCAAAGGCTTTCTGGCAGGAAAAGCTGTGCCAGTACCAACACAAGAAAAACAAGAAGAAGTTGTTGTTGTCAATAACTCTGGTTTTGTGTCTTGGCTTTGGGGACAAACAAGTTCAGATAGAATAAGTACAAGAGAAGCCATGTATGGGAGTTAAAGCAAACGAAATTTTTGATATCTAGCAGTTTGGTTTAGACGTTATGATCGATCTGTTTTTTTATAAATAGGTGGTTGGAAATTAAAGAGAATCAGGAGAAGAGGTGAGTACCCATTGTTTTGTTTTAATGAACAGAAGCCGCTGTTTGACGTTGGTTTTTTACCTTTCCAGTGCCAGCTGTCATTTTCATTTTTTGTTTTCTGGAAACTGTCAATACCATTACTATTCCTATGGGCTTTTTGACCAACACGTCAAAACCATGAGTTTTTTTTTTTTTTTTTTTGGGGAGAATTAACAAAACCATGAGTTTAGGTCACGAGATAGCTTTTATCAGTTTTCTCTTTTTCTATTACTTTTCATTAATTCTTGATATTGCTATTTTTAGTTTTAGGTGTCTCTATGTACCCGTTTGGATTCCACTCACGTTTTGCGTTTACATGCTTTTTTTTTTTTTTTTTTTTTTTTTCACGCGTAAACGGTAATATCACATGATTTTGCTGTATAGAGGAAAAAAATATTGTTCACGCATTGTTTATATACTGTTTACGCACTATTTACAGGTCCCACGATACTATTCAAATATTTAAAAATCATTTTGCTATCGTGTTTTCAGTTTTCAATTTTCAGTTTCAACAACAATAAATTCACTTTAAACGAATATTATAATATATACAATCAAGCGAGCTGTCAAAAGGCAGCAATTACACTCGGCAAATGAGGCCGAGCAAGAAGGCAATTTTTTATTATTTATTATTGGGTCAAAGAACGGTAGTGAGAGAGGATGCATTATATACCCAATTCACTTGACAAACAAGAAGAAGGACATATACCATGACCATTCTACAAATAAAAATAAGGTAAAAAATAAATATTGCACCTTCTTAATGTGACTAAAATTTATTTTAATTATTTAACTTTACTTTCATTCAATTAAGTCTTTTAAGTTTCAAATTCATTCAATTAAGGTATCTTCATTAAATTTTGTTAAATGTTACTGTTAATTGTCCAAATTTTATTTTATTTTTCTTCAAAATTTTTTGAATTTAAAATTAAAATTAATTATTAAAAAATACTAGATTTTTTTAATAAAAATTAATAGAAATTGATAAAGATGCCTTAATTGAATAAATTTGAAACTTAGAAATTAGAAGACTCAATAGAACGAAAGCAAAATTAAAGAATTAAAATGAATTTTGGTTAAACTTAGATGATGAATTTTACGTTTTTACCTAAAATAATTTTCAAAAAATGACAATTAAATGAAAAAATCAATAAAAATATATTTTCTATTCCCTTCTTATTTCTATTTTTAATGAACAAATAATCTTAATTACCTCTCGCCTCCTCTCTACTAATTTTTTCGCACTCCTTTTACCCTTCACCTCCTTTCCAGTCCCTTTTCTTTTTTCTTTTTATTTCTTTCTTTTATCTCCACGAGCAAACATGCACACATGTTTGGAATGGGTTTGACTTTCCTTTAGTACTTTTTTAACTAAACATTTTTCTATTGTTTTAAATATACAATGACAAATGGTAGTGAGTTTTAATCTTCACCTTTTATTTAGTTAGTGGGTAATGTGACAGTTTCTTATTAAAACAAAAGGAGATTCCAATAAATAAAAAATACTTGAGGTAAGCCAAACTCGTTTGGAATAATTTGTTGTGATTCTAAATTTCTAATGTTTCTTTGTGTGTAAGGTTGCTTTAAAAAAATAAAAAAGCTTTGTTGTATGTGTTGACAAATTAATGGTGGAGCACTATGTGAGTTGGAAAGAGTAAAGGGAAAGGGGGGGGGGGGGGGGGTGTTTGACAAGGCCAACCTTTGGCTTAGGCTATGGCCCTAGGGCCTTCCATTATAGCAAGGTCCCCAAATGTGGGCGGCAATAACTAATTTTTTAATGGTGATTATTTTAACTTATAATCAATTTGGGACATACCATTAACTCATTAACGGAAAAATCTTACGTGGAAAATAGTGTGCAATACTAGAACTCTTGAAGCTAATGTGGCTAACAAAATATTAATTAAATTTTTTTAAAAAATTTAAAAATTCCACATTAGCATTAATACCATTTTCGTCCCTACATTCAACCAATTTCAATTTTGGTTCCCACTTTTTCCCCCTATTTTGGTTCCCAAAAATGAAAAACCATTCTCATTTTAGTCCTTTTCATCATCTTACTAAAGGAAATTGCATATGTGGCAAACATATTGCATTGCTAGAACACTAAAAGCTAAGTGACCATTAAAATAATAATAGTAAATTTTAATTGGCATTAAAAAATTGTCACGTCAGCATTTAAATAAAAAAAATGAAATTAGAAAAAAAAATTTAAAAAAATCTTATTTTCTTTTCCTAAGTCCTCTCTCTCTCTCTCTCTCTCAGCCACCACCCGTGATCTCCTCCACCACTATCTCTCTGATCTCCACTAACAACCATAACCCACCTCTCAATCTCATCATTTGGTTGTCGCAAGCACTTCCTTGGATCGACAAGACACTGATCGCATGGATGGGTTGTAGATCGACAGTGATTGGCGATAATGGTAGTGTGACTGGGTCGTTGATTAGGTTTTCCATGTATAGACACCTCATTTCATTCCGACTTATATTCTAGCCCTCGGTCTCAATAACGAAAAATCAAATCGCTTCCAAAATAATTAGTATCATGTATGGAGTCCGACAAGGATGAGAACCCTGAGAGTGATCCAATATAGTACAAGTTCAAGCCCAACTATGAAGTAAGAAAGAAGCCCAAAGCCCAAAAGCCCATTTTGACCTAATTTGACCGAGGTTAAAAAAGAGTGTGTATGTTGGGTATATAATGCATATGCACCCAATTTGTGGTGTAGCACTACCTAGATAGAAAGTCACAAATCAACCCATTTCCATTTTAATGAGATTTTAGGGCAACCAGCCTGATCAACTAGTTGCCCAAATGTCTCATCAAACCCTAGACTCCCATTCAGGGATGGACCTACACTATGCAAGAGGGGGGCCATTGTGCCCCCCCCCCCCAAATTTAAAAAAAAAAAAAACTAGTATAAAAAAATTAAGATTTGCCCTTATATATATATATATATATATATATATATATATATTTGTCTCTCCTCCTCTAAAATATTTAGATATTGACATACAAGAAAATAAATAAATAAATAAAATTCATGCCCCTTCAACTGCAAAACCAAAAAAAAAAAAATAATAATAACTATGGACTAAACAAAAATCATGAACAAAATAAGAAACACTTATTTTGTATGTTATATTTTGTTGATGTGTTTTATAATATGAAATGTTTAAGAAATACTTATTTTGTAGGTATTTTGTTGAATATGAAATAGATGTTAGTTTTTATTTTCATAAATTGTTTTTTGGTTTTAAGCTTTGCCCCCCTCCAAGTATGAATCCTAGTTCTGTCCCTGCTCCTATTTCCCCTATGAATGCCCCCATTTTTAACATCCAAATTGTCAGAAACTTTTACCCTACAGAAACTCTATCAAAATATCCTCAGAATATCCAAACTAAGAGTTTTAAGGTAGAAGGGCAGAAAAAAGTGAGCATTGGACTGATTTTCAACCATCATTTGGTGAGGAAATAGTCTTTTACTCACTTTAATTCAAAACTTCTAGTTGGTTCAAGCTTGCAAACATACCACTTAGAGTCATTAGGCAACCTAATCAAGTTGTTCAACTCTTCCTCCCACACCCATAATTAAGGTAGTCGATTTTAGCCAAGGAACTAATTAAAATAACATCACTGTAAGTGCTACAAGGAGGAGATGTGGATCTTTTCCATGATCCACATTCTCTTCCTCAATTCTTGTGATTTCATACTTTTTGTTGTTGTTGTTGTTGTTTTTTCTTTTTATTTTTTTTATTTTTTTTTTAATCCGTTAGTTGTTTGGTTGAATTTTTTTTTTACTGTTTTGATAAAAAAACATGTGGAAACACTAATATGCCTCCAGGTGTGTAAGCACTTCCTTAGTGAAATATGCACTCTTTGAATGATTATGGTTCATCTTTTGGTCATTCTTATGAGAATATGCCTTGAATTTCAAGTACGTACACTGGTAGAAGAGTGCGTACATACATTTCTTTAATGGCTTACACCAATTTGGGCTTCAATAAGATTTCTTGCTTTTTCTGTTTTATTTGTCATTAATGCCGTGTTTATTTTCTTTCATTTTTTAGGTCTAACCCTAATTCATTCTCTATCTTCTCTCTCATCCACTCTTTAATTCTAACTTTAACCTAATAAGGCAATTAAAAGTCTTAGAGATAAATAAGGAAGCATTTAAAAAGACTCAAATACTTTCTAAAACTTAAAGTTAATAGTCAATTAACATTCAATTCATTTGAGATCAATTGGCTATTCAAACATAAGGAAACTATTTCAAAAAAGGATTTTAATGTAATTAAGATAATTGATTTGAAACTAAACGGTAACATCTCTCTTTGTACGTTTTTCTCTCAAACCCAGATTTTGAGTTATATTCTGTGAATAAATTGTGTGTAAAAGTAAAACAAATATGCTAATGATCAGATGTACGAGACAGATTTAAATTGCGTAATATAATCTTAAAGTTTTGTTTACCTTAGTTTGGTACTGGAATCGAAAAAATATGTTGCACAATTGATATTTATTTTTAGGACAAAACTTATGTACAATACTTTAGGTATTGTTCCTTAGGTTCTCCACTTAAGATTGAGTTATGTAGCTACTTAACTAAAAAATATACTTCCATCTTATGAGGAAAAATCCACATGGCGAATTTTAAGAGGGGAACCTAAGGAAAAGCACCTAAGTACTGTACCTAAGTCTTGCCCTTATTTTTATATATAAACTCGATTGATGAGTCAAGTTCAGATTTGATCTTTCGGTGATATTACCATAGATTTGAATATCAATTTTGAAAGCATCGTTTTTGGTTGGTGGAGGATGTGCAAGTGCGACATGGGGATGAACTAGTGTGAGTCAGAGGTGTGCATGGGTCGGGCTGAGGGGATTTTTTGACCTAATCCACCATGGTGAGTTAAAAAAAAATCCATCCCAACTCAACCCATTACAGGGGTTCAACCCAACCCAACTCAACCCACATGAATCGGGTCAGGTCAGGTTGTACCCATGGGTTGGACAATTTTTTTATTATTACTATTATTAATAAATTAAGCAAAAAAATATATCTCACTTGCCACCTAAGTTGATAAAAAAAAATATACATGAACTAGTATTCCAATTCAATTATAAACAAAATATATCCAACTAAGTTGATAAACAAAATATACATGAACTAGTATCCTAACTCAGTTATAAACAAATAAGAGTGGAGTGAGAGAGTGGAAGTGGGAGGCAGCAGAGAGAGAAATAAGTTTAAGGTTTGCGAGGTAATTGGGTTTTATATTGGAATAGCTGAATAGGGGAAAAACTAAATAAAAAATTATTAATTGTATAATATAATTTTAAATATATATTAAATATATATAATATAAATTTTAAATATATAGATGGGTCAGGTCAAGTTAGGCAGGTTGTGATTTGTTATGACCCAAACCCAACCCAACTCACTATTTAAAAAAACTTCATAACCCAACCCAACCCACCCATCCCTAAAAACTGACCCAACTCAACGGGTTGGGTTGGGTCGAGTCGGTTTTGGTAGGTTTGTGGGTTGGTTGCACACCTCTAAGTGTGACGTTTGGTTGCCGGTTATGCCCATGGTTGATCCGATCTGATCTATGAGGCTTCATAGTATTGTAATGTTTTAGCCTTGAACCATGACATGCTTGGAGAAGATGGCTAGTAAAAAGGATGCCAATTTGGACCGATTGGCCCCCGCAAGAAGACTCGCCATCCACTTTAAGGGTTTGTTTGGTTGGAATGGTGGAAAAGTAGGGAGAATAGAAAATAGGAAGGGGATGGAATAATGAGGGTACAAAAGTGATTTGAGTTTTCTTCATTTGTGTTTAGTTTGAGGGTGAAAAAGTAGAGGGGTTAAAATGTTTTTGTTTGGTTAAGAAGAAAAATGAGAGAATAGAAAATATAGTTTGTATAAATTTACTTATATGCCCTTATTAATAGAACAATACCCAACTAAAAAAAAAAAGAGGCAATCACCCAAGTTTATTGAAAAATAAGAATTAAGACCAATAAAAAAAATGCTACGTCCATAACATTTTTACAACAAATCACAGGTGGTTAGTTATTATTAGTTCAAATTTGAATCTAATACTAAAATTACTTTTTTATCCTAACAATAATAACCAGTAACAACCTGTCACTTAGGATTTGTTGTAAAACTATTGTAGACATATCATTTTTCAAAAAAAAAAAAAAAAACCGCAATCATGTTGATATCTAGTTAAACCAAAAAGAAAAAGGAAAGCAAAACGCCTTGTTTAAATAGTAGAGGACAAAATGACCGTAAAAAAAAAAAAAAGATAACCAAAACGTAAGAAGAAGGGTAGTTCAGTCATCTGATTTCAATGTTCCTATAGTTATCACATAGCCTGTTTAGTTGTAATTTATTCTTAGCCTTTGTTGTATTTATCCTTAGCTGCTCTGCCTCTATCTAGGAATTTATATTATAACCAAATACTACTTTGTGTTGTGTAGCTATATATATTTCCTAATGCATCTTAAGGATGGGTAATTAAGCCAATACCATTACTCAGCTTTTGTTTCAGGAAAATCTACTCATGGCTTTCGATTCCTACTACCTTTCCCTTTGTAAATAGTTGAATGCCTTTGGTATGATCCCCCATTTCACCGCCTACTTCTTCAATAACGGTGATGGCTAGTCGTTGTTAGGATGTGCCTCCGTACAATGTTTTCTGTGACGAGACCTGACATATGAGGTCTATGTTGCGTTGGAGTATTTCATGTGTGCTCTGCATTATTTCACACACTTGTCATCAAAGGGCCACTACTCATTCGCTATCTTGATTCGAAGATCCTTCCTATTGTCGCCTAAAAACAGTTTCACCTCTAGTTGTCTATGCTTACATGGATTTGGTTAATACAATCTAATCTTTAATCTATGGAAAACTTGTTATCATTCCCCCAAAAAATGTCAATTCGTAATGCAGTTCATTGTGAAAATGACCTGAATCCACGAACATCTGTCAATTAAATTTAAAAAGGTTGTATTAACGGGCACAACAAGATATCCTGTAACAACAACTTTTTTGAAATTTTTCTGATATTTTTTGTCTTTTTTACAGATTTATCTTTTTTTTTTTTAGCTTTATAAGTATGGTTTGGTGTCTTTTTGCCTTTTTTTTTTCAACATTTTTTAAATATCTTTTTTGCACCTTAACATTTCCCAATTAAAAATATCGCGTGAATCACAGGGGGATTGCCATCTGAGAATTATCCAATGCCTAAGTTAGAGCCCGTGTGAGGAGTTTATTCTATGGAAATTAATATAAATTAATGGGATGTGTTATTCACACATTTTCCTTGTCGACTGCATCATATTTGTGCTCTTCGCAAGAATGATTTTCTCTTTGATTTTCATTAGGAGTTCGAAACTTGAATTATGTTAAGAAATCGAACTAGTCCAATGAAATTTAGTGATAAAGTTCTTGGATTCTTGATCCCCGATTATGGTTGAATTCTCCCCTAGAGGCCTTATTTGAATCGTTACTTTTGAGAAGCTACATTACTTCTCAATTGATATCGAGCATACAGGTCATTGATTTTAATTGATTGAGCTGCCATTTGGATCGGACAAGGTGCCACGCTAGTACTATACTCATCACCGACAGAAGAAAAAGAGTAATATATATAAAATTTTCACGTCGTTTTTCTTAATTATTAAGTTGATAGGTTGTTATTGATTCTCATATTTAATTATCCATTACCACCACATACTCTTGGTGTGATGGTCACTTCACAAGTATAAATATTTGTGAGGTGTGAGGGGTAAAGGCCGGGCTTCAAGTCCCCAATAGGGAGATTCACACATATATACACTTAGATTATTCTAAATACACTTAGATTATTCTAAAATAGAATTTCTATCTTGTATAAAAAAATTAAAATCAAAATCAAAATAAAAATCCATCACTGACACTATTTTATTGTTACAACACATGTCTTCCTAGAGCAACAAAAGCGCTAGAGTTCACAATACAAGATCAAGGAGGGCACTAGTAGAGGCCATCGGAGCAATGATGTCGGAATTGCATGAAATTTGGTAGGTTAAAAGAAAACGGTATTCTAATCAAGGCTTGAGTTACTTCAAGGGTTGCCCAAATTTAGGCGAATTTCTTCATTAAGACCCTGAAAATAGTGTTTCTACTATTTAATTTTAGAAATATTTGTTTTTTCTTAATAACTTTTAATTTAAAAGTAAGAATAAAGTCCTATTTGTTTTGGGATGTCTCTTAGAGACCGTATTTTCAATTTCCGCAATTATCTCAATTTTGCTATTTTGGCAAAAATTACTATTTTGCCTATTTTTTGCTACCCAATTACATGATTAGCGCAAATTAGGTTTTCTAGATGTTTTCCTAGCTGCCCTTGGTTTTCTTTTTACTATTTAAATATATTGTAGATTTCAAGATAGTTCAGTTTTCAAATTTATAAAATTACAAACTTTCTATTATTTCTCTCTAGTGGAGTCTAAAACCCTATTACGTTGTGGATTTAAGAGAACCCTCATGGATTCGAGGTTTTCATTCAGAAGCAAACGTGTTTAGTTTCTTTTTCCATTCAAAAAGTAACATGTTTGTTTTTTTATAACTTCCACGACATCGGTCTTTAAAACTTATTGTATGGGAGATTTTGAAAAAATATGCTTGTTTGCACCACCACCGCCAATAAAAAACTGCCACATCTCCACCTATTTAATTAACTTCTACCCAGTTCATCCCCACCACTACCACCACTGGCGCCGACCCCATCAATGTCGCTAATCATTGCCAACCACCATTGCCTAGTCTGCACCACCACCTCACTATTTTCAAATCCAAACCACCGTCACACTACCACCCAAAAATAAAATCCAAGACAAGTGCATGTGCTATAAAAGAATCATCCAAATCAAAGAATACCAAACCCATAAAAAAGATTTACAGTAGCTACAGACCTACAGACTCCAATTTGTGCATCACCCACAAAGCCCTTTTTCTCATCAATAAAGCTACGGACCTACAACAACTTTCTTTTTAATTACTTTTCCCTTCAGCTGGGTTTCCCTTTAGTTACACAACAAAGTTAGGGCCTTTGTTCAAGTTTTGTTTCCGGCTGAACAAAATAATATGTGGGTTATATTGGTTGTTCATATAGTGTGATGGTAGTTTGGTGGATTTGAGAGGGACGGTTGGATTAATTTGGATTTTAAGAACAGTGAGGCAGTGGTTGGCTTGGATTTGAAAATAGTGAGGCGGTAGTGTAGACCAGGCAACAGTGGTTAGCCAGCACCGATGGTGGTAGTGGTGGAGATAGATTGGGTTTTTATTTATTTTATTTATTTTAGGTAATTGTATATAGAAAATGTATCAGGTCAATTAAATAGGTGGACATATGAAAATTTTTTATTAGTAGAGATAGAGTGGTGTAGAAAAAATGGGATAGAAAATTTGGACTCATTTTAGAACTCTACACAAAGAAATACAAGACCGTTAATATGATCAGAGCAATGAGGTAATACAAGCTATTTCTTAATATTATATTTAAATTTATAATAAAACTAGAATAATAAGGAGTCTGATTTGCTTCACACCATAGGTGAATATCTAAAAAGGCTACCAACAGATCCCTTTACTAACATTATACAAATCAAAACATGTACCAATATAAGAGCATTCACATTAGTTGGTGGATACTCTTCTATAATACAAAAACTCATTCATTTTACACATTTTGGCCAAAAAAACACCTACATCAGCGGGTGTAAAGTTGTGTAAAGTTATGCATAAATATACAAATGCTATAGTGACTGTGCATATATGCACGGTCATTGTAGCTCATGTATTTACTATTTTAATAATTTCTTCTCTCTCCTACGTCTGACTCTCATCTCAACTCTCTCTTTCTCATTTCATTACAACTCTCTCTTTCTCTCATCTCAACCAATGTTGTCAATTCCGTACCGTACCGGCCGGTACGGCCGGAATATACCGTACCGGCCAGCAATCCGGTACGTTCGACCCCCCTATTTCGTACCGGAAAAAATACTGGCCGTACCGGCCTCGTACCGGCCCATTTCGGGCAATACCGGCCGGTACCGGGCGTACCGGCCGGTACAGAAAAAAGTTTTTTTTTTTTTTTTTTTTTTTTTTTTTAAGTTTTGTAATTTTTGAATTTTTGTTAGGATAGAATGGTAACTTATTTGTATTAACTTATTAGTATTATTTGTTTTCTTAGTATGCAATGGTAACTTTTAAGCTTTCTATTTTATTTTTTTTATTTTTTTTCCCATTTAATTGATACTAAAGTATAAAACCATGAATAATTAGTTCTGAATTGAGAAAATTTTTTATGGTAAACTTTTATATTTATTATAATATATATACACAGACACATACATGTGTATATATATATATATATATATATTTATAAATATAAAAAATAGCGGTAAACCCGAAACGGTACACCGGTATTGACCGGTATCCGAAATATATCGTACCGATGGCCAAACCGGTACGGCCTCCGGTACGGTATTGACATCCTTGATCTCAACTCTACAAAGCAATCAGCTTCTCCTTCTTCTTCAAAATCTCAGGCTTCAAAAACGAAGACGACGATAGCTCGGTGGAGATCTCGTGCGCCACGAACTGAGTCCGATCGGCAAGTTTGGGCAGCGAGTGAGTTGGGAACGCCGATGTGGGTGACGAAGACGGTGACAGAAAGTTGATCGGACGAGAGCAATCTGCAGCTGGGTGTGGGTGATTTTGTTCTGCGTCAATCCGCGTTAAGATCCGCGGTTGGCTAGGTGTGGGTATCCAAGGGCTCGATCTGCATCAAGAATCCGCGATTGAGCTTCGAGTTCCGCGTCAAGAAGATAGTGGCTAGCTGGGTGATTTTGTTCTATTTGATCGTTGATGGTGGCTGGTGGCTGGGTATGGGTGATTTTAAGTTTGTGTTGGGTCTGTAGCTCGACGGAGAAGACGGTGGCTGGCGGCTGGGTGTGGGTGTGGGTGATTTTGGGTTTGTGTTAGGTCTGTAGCTCGACAGAGAAAACGGTGGCTGGGTGTGGGTAATTTTGGATTCATGTTGGGTCTGTGAGAAGGTTCCAGAGAGGAAAGGGAAGGAAATAATAAAAAAATGTAAAAAGAATGAATATTTTATTGAATAAATGTGTAGAATAGGTAAACTGATGTGAGTATATTGTAAAAGTAGACGTGTAAAATAGAAAAAATAGGTTTTTTCTTACAAAATAGACATAAAATTTGCATGAACTAATGCGGTTGCTGTAAGTCAAACTTCATTCGCTATTATATATGTATTTTAGGGACAACAAGAGAAATTATTGTGTATTCCCGGATTACCATAAATGTGTGTTCCCTCGTCTCACATGAATAGTGGGATCCACTAATTAAATTCATGGTGGGACCTACCATTCATGTGAGAGAAAGGAACACGCATTTATGGTACTCCAGGAGTACCTAATAATTTTCCGGACAACAATATACGCATTTCGGCTTTAGAATGAACATATGGAAATGAGTCTATAACTTCCCCAAATTTAGCCAAAAAGATAATACCTATTTTGAGCTCTAACATTGGAAGGAAAAAAGAAAGCCTCTTATATTGTAGTACTAGCTCAAAAAAAAAAAAAAAAAGCTCACTAGCTAGCTAGAGCACAACCAATGGCACTGATCGATCAAATCTACTCCTCCGAAGCCCTCTGGCCCTAGTGGGCTTCTTCTTCTTGAGCCTTCCTCCATTGTCAGCCTCTTGTATTTTGTTTCCAAATGGAAGTGGTGCTGGTGCTGGAATCAGTATCATGTTCTCCTTGGTGGCATCTCCTTGAAAAAGTATCCTTGTGATCCCTACATAGTGCAGCGACTCTGCTATTTGCAGCGGAGTCACACCCTTATTGGTTCTTGCTTCCACATCTGCTCCTTTCTTTACAAGCATCAATATCAATACCTTTCTCCACTAAAGCTCTCACTGCATCTAGTTTTCCTTTGAATGAAGCTCTATGCAGCGCTGTCCATCCATGTTGATCTCGCCCATTGATGGCAGCGCCGTTCTGAAGAAGCCTTTGTATTGTTCTTACTTCACCCTTTCGTGCAGCAACACATAGACTGTCTCCAAGTTTGAGTGCATCAAACAGCCGATTATGCCCGAACTCGGCTGCAACATCGTAAGCAGATTTTCCAACCCGGTTTCTGAGGTCTTTGTTGGCTCCCTTGAGTAGTAAAAGCCTAACCATGTGTTCATCACCTAAGCTTGCGGCGATATGAAGAGGCGTGTCACCATCTCCACTGTTACGAACATCAGCCGTTGCACCGCTTGCCAACAATAGCCTTGCGCAATCCCTTCTTCGCTCCTCCACTGCCAAGTGCAAAGCCGTGTTCCCATCCTTTGTGAGTGCGTCCACATTAGCCCCCTTCTGCAATAGAAGCCTCAACACCTCCATGTGACCCCCTCCAGCCGCAAGGTGAATAGGGCCCCAAGTTGAGGACTCGGACTGCTCTGTACTGGCTCGACGAGCCAATAATAGCTCCACTATCAAGGCTTCTCCAGAGGCTGCCGCTACTTCAAGTGGGCTAGACCCTGATCGACTTTGACCCTCCACGTCCGGCTCAAATTCGAGGAGTAACTGGACCAGTTCGGGACCTCGGGTCGACCTTGAGAAATGGCCAAGTGAAGTATAGTTCGGCCATTCGCGTCAATGGAATCTACCGCTTTCCATTCGGGGTCACTCTTCTCAAGAACTTCTCTAATTTCATCCATATATGATATAACCGTCTTCCACAAGTTGAGCCAAAACCGGGGAGCCAACGAACGTGAATTTGATGCCACTGTCTACAAAAACTTGTTTCTTCTTTGTAGTGAACCAATCATTTGGGACAGCATCAAACATGGATGATGGCTCCTAAATGGTGGCACCTGGAACCACTACGCTATGTAAAAGGAAAGAGTCATCGCAGTGAGGGAAGGAATGGGGAAGATTGGAAGCTGGTGGGAGATGACAAATAATCTCAATGGTCAGCCTAGTCAGAGGAGATATAATCCCCGATTGTGGCCTCACTGTGTAACGGGTCTTGATCAATGGTTGAAGTCGAAAGGCGACGGGCATGGTGTACATAACGTTGCGTAAGGTGATCTCGCCGTAGCATTTCTGTCCGTGTTCAATACGAATTGGAACAACGTTTGATGGCTCTAAGCTAATAAGCCGGTCCATATCTTTGTTGTTTACAGAAACTGTTTGGAAAAGAGAAAGGGGGAGAGGAAGTGAAGGAGATCTAGGCTTGGTTGTTGGTGTATATTTAATCAAGGAAGTGAATGGTGAGGGCCGGCTTTCATGAGGGAGAGGCAAATGGGGTGTTAAAAACAATGCTGACTTGTTCTATTCGGCGTCCGAACTGTATAACCCGAAAGACAGTTGTACAAGTACAAGCAAAGTTTATTTCCAAGATGCGTCTACACATTAAGTCACTTTCAAGTTTCAATGCGCTTTTTATATTTGTGTACAAATAAACAGCCATTTTCTTCCTCTTAATCTACTCTGGCTTACATCAAATAATTACTCATTTTATGAAGTGGGATCAAGGTAGAAACCTCTTTCGCTGTCTTGATTGAACATAATAAGCTAATTCTTTAGATCGATCAAGAGAATTATAATAATGATACGGTTGTTTAAAAAACCCTTCTGGCCGTATATAGCTATGGCTTTTCTTTATTAAAGGATATACGATTGTAGGAGTAATTAACAAGAACGAATAAAAAATTTGACGGAATATTATAGGGTACAATTAGCAACTCTTATCATTTGCTTGGCCAACAGTATAGCACAAAACAAATAGATTCGGTCAATGTATAGCACATGCTGCTTTCTTATAACGAATGGTTATTTGTTTATCAATCTTAGTTATTTTGTTTCAATTAATTGCAAAGGTCCCGTCCCTACTTTCTACTTGGAGCCATATGAGTTTCAGAATTGTAAGGTTGAGGTTGAGGGTATCCCTAAATTATATTTTCACTTTGCTCAAATCTTCCCTTGGACTTTGATTATGATGCAGCAGTATACAGGCCAACAAAAAATCATATCACTTGCATCAATACCCTAAAAAAACAACACTCTTTTATTCTCAATAATAAAATGCTACATTTGATTGTTCGTATCTTGTAGAAAAGAAGCCTATAAATATAGCATTTTTTTTATTAAAAAAAAAAAAAAACAGATCTTCTACTAAAGATTTACATGCAAAACCAACCAACTCAATGGTATCCACATTCACTTTTTCAGTTTTTTGCAAATACAATTCACATAGCAGCTACTAAAAAAGCTACAGCAATAAACAACCATATCATCTGCTGAAAAAAAAGGTTCAAAGTACCTATCCTTGGTTGCCAAGAGAATTGGACAACCTGTGACGGGTTGATTCTATTGTAATGAACAAAGTGCCCCAGTTGTATGAAAGTTTCCTAGTTGGCTTCCTTATCTCGCAACTAATAATGGTGGCTCCAGTTTCTAGAAATGCCACGTACCTGGCCTTGCTTATGAGAAAGATGGCCAATAGAAACTAGGGACGGTAAAATTGGACACAACCTGCGAACCTGACATGACACGACACGATACGACACAACACAAAATTAGCATGTAATGGGTTGAGGCTTAATGGGTTCGTATCATATTCAGGTTAACACGACCAACTCATTTAATAAACGGGTTGGGTTAGTGTTCAAACCATGGAAACTGTTTGACTAATCTGACCAATTTAATTAAATGACATTTTACCAATATACTTTCAAACCCTAGGTATATAAACTTTTAGTTGTTGTGGTTTACTTTCTTTGACATATTGTGATTGATTATTTGTAATATTGAGATATACTTTAGTTTTGAATAATTATTTGTGATGCAATTACTCGTTAGTTCTAAATTTTATATTAAAAATATTTATTTGTTTGTTTTTTCATAATTTTTTTTTTCATTTTGATAAAATCTAATAAATAGGTCGACATGATTAACCCATTTAATAAATGAGTCGTGTTAGGATTGAGGAATCTTGATCCGTTTAATAAACATATCGGGTTAGTATATGTTGGCCCATATAATCGAATACTTATGGGTTGACACAACACGAACACGATATGTGAACATGAATTGTCATCCCTAATAGAAACTAATAACAGAAAATGGGAAGTGGAAGAAAAAACAAGAAATATGACTCCCGCGCTAAAATAACAAGCGAACCCTCAAGGAAAAACCCATGGGATATAGAAAATTCACACCCCTAAAAAATTACCAACAATACAGGGCTGAAGAACACTCATCACTCAAAGAAATACAAGAGTATAACAAGTGGTGGCTCCAATTTTCTAGGGGGGTTCAATAAGAAACATAAATTATACCAAAAAAATTTTTAAAAAATTTAATATATGACATCAAAAAAAAAAAAAAAAAAACACACAAATACATGAAGTTTTTTAATTGCCTTCTATGAGTTTCATATTTTGAAATCGTTGCATGATATTTTCATTTTCAATCTTACAAGCTACATTTATTTCAATGTACACAGCTAAACAATCATTCATTCACTGATCACCTATTTGATTGATTTATTTCAAAATTGTTAAGATTTAAATGAGTTTTTTCTAAGGTTTAAGATTAGCAATTTTCTACTTTGTTGTTGGGTTTTTTTTTTTTTTTGGTTTAAAAAGCCAAGATATTGCTAAAAAGATCATATTCAAACTTATTTTAAGTAGACTTAAAAAAATTTAGGATCACGGTGTTCAAATTTTTATTTTAAGAGGGTCAAAATAAAAATAAAAAAGTTTAAAATTATATATAATTTTTTAAAATTTTTGCCAGTTCAAGGGGTTCATTTGATCCCCCTGGGCTTTAAGTGGCACTACACTTGATGAGTATATAACACAAATAATTTTGAATAATAATCCCTCTCAATCTAATTCATTAATGGTAGCCAAACAATTAGAAATAGTCTTTAGAACAACCTTCTAAGCATGGGAGAATTAAATTAGTACATGGTTCCCAAAACATCGAAAAATAAATAAATAAATGGTATGATATTTCTCACAAACAAAAGCTTTCAAAATTAACTAATTAAAGACATTAGGATTAGAAATATTGACTAAATAGATATTGTAGGACCAGCCTTAATGGGCTTTCAATAACATTACCAGCTTCAGATAACTAGGCTTGATTTGGGCCTCCTAGTCCAGACCATAATTTTCCTATATTTGGGCTTGTAGGACAACAAGGGTTGTTGGGTCTGCTGGTTTATTGGACACTCCCGTGTCAATCTTTCCAGATGGGAAAAGACTTGACTCTGAGTCTAGGTTGTTGGTCTTCATCATGAAACAAAGAGAGGTCAGCTAGCTTGAAATTTTTTTATACTCTATAGTGGTCAGGCAAATCAGCCTTAGGCTCGAGTGTAGCGTACTTGCCTTGATCTATTGATGTCCAATGATTCTTTTCCATCCCTTTATTTTCAACAATAAGTACGGAACCATTAAACCAACATGCTACTTACCAATCTTTTCTCACTCATGATAAACCTTGCTGAATGAATTCTAATTTGTAATCTGTTTTAACATACATCACATGAAACCAAGGTTAAGAATAAATCAACATATTCATCCATTAATTCTCAATTCCCATCTTTACACAATTGTTGAGGCTTTATCCTTGTAAGCGACGGATTGCTTTGAATTACTTCAAGACAAGGAGCCTTTAATCTCCATTGATGGACCAAAATCAACATCAAGTTTATTATTAGTAATTAAATATTTGTCAACCCAAGAAAATCAACATGTGGATTTTTCTCATCAAGAGATAATGTATTGAGACCGAATTATTCTATGGCTACAACAATGAATCTCTCCTTTGTAAAAACAACGGAATTTTGTACTTGAACAAAGAAAGACTCATAATCATCTTCCAAAACTTGTTTGCACATTTCACAATCTTCATTGATGATGCCGAAAAGTTCACCAGTGAGATGCACGATCCTGGCACTCGTAGCCGTTGCCTACAAGAGAGAACAACACAAACACGCCTTACAGAAGGCACCGGTGTGGAGCCGGCCAAACACCCTCCGAAGGTTAAGTCAGAAATGTTTTTACAACTCTAGAGTGCTAGAGAGGAGTCAGTCACGCGTACCTTTTTATGAGGAGGATGTTGGGGCTTTTTATAGTAGTGAGGTCTTGCCTCCTTTCCTTGTAGAACAAGTCTCATCCTTGCAGAGCAAGTCTTCTCCTTGTAGTGCAAGTCTCATCCTTGTAGAGCAAGTCTTCTCCTTGTAGAGCAAGTCTTATCCTTGCAGAGCAAGTCATCTCCTTGCAGAGCAAGTCTTCTCCTTGTAGTGCAAGTCTCATCCTTGTAGAGCAAGTCTTCTCCTTGTAGAGCAAGTCTTATCCTTGCAGAGCAAGTCATCTCCTTGTAGAGCAAGTCTTCTAGAATCTGAAACTTGGTGGGCAAGTCTGGGCCTTCGTTCTGTCAGGGGCCCCACACAAAGAATGGGCTCGACCTTCTTTGGGCCCGTGGACATGGGCCTGTTGGGCTCGCCAACCCTTATCTCATATTTTATCATCTTCAGCTGCCCCCTTCACCCCATTTGGTCCGTCGCTTTTGTGCAAACGGTCAATTGGGGTGACGGTCAAAACAAACGATAATGATGGTCCTGTACTCATGGGGGTGACGGATAGGCATAAATGAACGGTAACAAAGAACTAGGATGGTGATCGTAAAGACTGAATGGTTGGTGACGGAGTCAAAGTGGTGACGGTCAGAACTTAACGGATGACGGTCAGTACTAAAAAACAAACGCTGAAATCAATACAGCTGACGGTCAAAACTTAAGGGATGATGGTGACGAGGGCCCTTGGAGGGAGGTTGACGAAGCACGACGCCGTCAGGTCTGTGGAGGTCTGACAGGCTGCAGAGGCATTTAAGGCGATGACACGTGTTACTCGCAGATTGGTCCGTATCTTGGATCGAAGTGCCGCTTCGTCTTCCGTGCACTCCATCTATAAAAACCAGCACCTCTCCTTCATTTCTTTTACTTTGCGCAGAAACTACATTGTCAGAGCGAGTCCGTCACCTGTCAGAGCTCACCCGTTCACATCCTTCAGCAACGACTCTTACCCGCTCACTCCTTTCCTCGGTAAGTGATCCTATCCGTTCACTTCGATATACCTTCAGTTTTTATACTTGTCATGGTAGAAGCATTAAATTTCTTGCATCCGTCTCTTCCCTTTTTTTATTTTAGACCGTCAGTCTTAGGCTTTGTCACTCCGTTGTAGGCAATGTCTAGTGCGTCGAGTAACCAGTCGTTCGTCCGCGACAGGGCGGGTTACGAGGAATTGTACCCGTCGGGTTACAAAGATCCGGACGAACTGATCGAGAGGACTCCGTCTGCCACTTCACCGTCCTCAACAAATGAGGATATGGAGTTGGCCGAACCAGAGGAAGGTTCTGACGGCGGTGGTGAAGGACCTAAATCAGTAGTTGGGGCTGACGGACTTAGGGAGTTCGTCATGCTACCTGAGTGGACGGTGAAAAACTTCAGGTCCATAATTAAGGAGGTTCACTTCAAAACAATTAGGGCAATTTACCAAATACCCGACCACATCCCCATCCATCTACCCTATAAATCCGAGAAATGTTATTACGACGGAGTGGGCGACCTAGGGGTGTACGAACAAGCACTAAAGGATGGACTTAGGTTCCCTCTGAACAGATTAAAACGAGAACTCCTCCAGCACTTAGGTCTGTCCGTCAGCCAGATATCCCCTAACGCCTGGAGGGTTTTTATTGCAATGGAGGTCCTGTACGGAGCCATGTCTAATGGTTCTAGATAGTTGACCGTACGGGAGTTCCTCCACTGCTACCGTCCAGACGAGATAGACAAGTCGAGGGGAATGTACAGCTTCGTCCCTAGGAAGTCCGTCTTGAAAGTCATCTACGAGACCCCGGACTCCAATCGAGACTGGAAGAGCCGTTATTTCTTCCTGGAAGGTGACGGTTGGATGTGTCACCCGGGGGAGACGGACTTCATGCCTGTGGACAACACATGGGGGATCTTGGACCCGTCTGGTATAGTTCAGTCCGTCGTGTCACGAAGGTAATTTTTCTTTAACTTTTTAATGACCGTCCTGAGTGTTTTGCCTCTTTTATTTTTCAGTGCAACGACGTCCACAAGTTGATCTAGAAGAGTACCATTTTTTGGAAAAGGTTTTTTCAAAGACAAAGCCAGAGGAGTGGACGTGGGCGAAGCTGGTTAATCTCAACACCGTCCACTGGTATTGCGACGGACCCGAGCCCACTCCGGCGGCGATAAAGTACGAGGAACGCACCCGTCAGCGTAAGTCTGTCACCCTTTTTTTTAACTACCTTGACCTATTGCTTTAAGTTTACCCATCTACCCTTGTTTTTTCAAAGATGGACGACGCGAAGAGAAGGGCTGCCATTAGAAGCAAAGCCGCGAAGAACAAGGAGACGGACGCGGGTGCGATGGGGACGGGTTCGAGCAGGCCCCTGGCGAAGAGACCGATGCCTAAGGTCGACCGGGCACCCAAGAAATAGAAAGTTTCGACAGAGCCCGTCATAGGCCTTATGGCGGAGGGTAAGAAGACGGTGACCCCGGCCAAACCTGGGGTTGGCAAAGGCCTGATGGTTCCTCCTCCGGGCAGTCAGAAGAAACCGCCCGTCCTACTCCGTGAAGACCCAAAGTATGCTTTGGGGAAAATCTCTTCTATCATCGGGAGTGAGGACTATGAGGACCTGGGCAACCACTCGACGGAGGCCATGGGGGAGACGGGCCTCTTCAGCATTGCCCAAGTAAGAATCCGTCGCCATTCATCTTTCTATTTTCCATTGTTATCATTTTTAACTAAGCTCCATTTTGTCGTCAGGCTATGCTCATGACGAAGGGCCTGATGGACCGAGCTCTTCACCAGGAGACGGCGTTGGAGAGGGTCTGTGAAAAGGCCAGGCTGGCGGATGAGGAGCTGCTCGAGCTGAAAAGCTGGAAGGTGGTGACGGAGCAGAAGCTCAAACTGGCGGAGCAGGCGAGGGACGAGTACCAGAGGATGACGGAGGATCTCAAGACCGTCCTGGAGGATAAGGAGGACGAGCTTCGTCTAGCCAAAGAGAAGGCCGTCCAGGAGTATCGTGACTCCGACGCTGTCTTGACGGAGCTCGGAACTTCATATAATGATGGTTTTGATGATGCCCTCCGTCAAGCCAAAGCTCTATATCCCAAGTTTGACTTCTCAGCCGTCAACATCAACATCGCGGAGGGTATGTCCGTCCAGCCCGATGCTTCTGATGATACAGCTGAGCTTTTCGCAGAGGAAAGGCCCGTCACCGTCGTCCCTGAGCTTCAAGCTGAAGAAGGAAAAACTCCTGAAGCCAAAGACCCCGTCGTCCCTGATGTGTAGTCGTTCACTATTTTTTTATAAGTATTTTGAAAACACTTGGGATTTTTTGCCCGTTGTATGTAGGGCCGTTTTGTATCCGTTGTATTTGACATTTAACTCATTTATTTAAATGCTTCTTTTACTGTTGCGTTGATAATTGTGGTGTGTGCTCCATCTTGATGCTTTAATACTTGCTTAATTTGATCCGTCCACGTCGTGGACCTTCATATTTTTTGCGACCCCAGTCGGGTCCGTTCATTCAGTTGAATGTGGTCGCGACCCCTGATGGCTGTCCACATGATGGACTTGTATAATTTTACGAACTGGTTGGGTCCGTCCACTTTGTGAATTTGTATAAATTTTTAACCCATGGTGGGGTCCGTCCACTTTGTGAACTTGTATAAATTTTTAACCCATGGTGGGGTCCGTACACTTTGTGAACTTGTATAAATTTTTAACCCATGGTGGGGTCCGTCCACTTTGTGAACTTGTATAAATTTTTAACCCATGGTGGGGTCCGTCCACCTTCTGAACTTGTATAAATTTTTAACCCATGGTGGGGTCCGTCCACTTTGTGGTAGCAATCTTTTAGTAGTAAAGACACGCAGCAAGGTCTTGAATGTTTCTTCATTAAATTCAAAGCTGTAGAAGAAAGTACCTGCCCCTTCTTGGGCCTAAAAATGCACTAAAGAAGTAGTAGTTCAAAAAGCCAAAAAATAATCAAAAGACTACTAGCAAGTGCTTCAAAATAATCGAAGTCTAGCAAATACACATGGGGGAAATTAAACGTCACTTCTACTGGTAGTATTTCCGAAGGTGTTCCGAATTCCACGGGTGCTGAAGCTTTCTTCCGTCCATGGTCTCGAGGTGGTATGTGCCCTTCCTCTGCTATGATGTGATTCTATACGGTCCTTCCCAATTTGGTCCGAGCTTCCCCTGTGTAGGGTCTTTAGCGGCGCCCATGATCTTTCGTAGCACCAGGTCGCCGATCTGAAAATCTCTGTGCCTTACCCTTGTGTTGTAGTGCTTTGACATGAGGCTCTGGTATTGCGCCAACCTATGTTCTGCTATTGCTCGGACCTCGTCCACTAAGTCTAGCTGAAGGCGCATAGCTTCTTCGTTTTTGTCCTCTGTGTAGCTCTGTACGCAATAGCTGGTGAGGCCGATCTCTGCTGGGATGACTGCATCGGCTCCGTATGCAAATCGAAACGAGGTCTCCCCTGTGGGTGTCCTTGCAGTCGTCCGATATGCCCATAAGACGCTTGGCAGTTCGTCTGGCCAGATACCCTTTGCCCCCTCGAGTCGGGTTTTGATGATTTTCAGTAGTGTCCGGTTCATGACTTCTACCTGTCCATTTGCCTGCGGGTGTGCTGGTGATGAGTAATGATTCCGAATGCCTAGCTCTGAGCAGAAACTTTTGAACGCGCTGTTGTCAAACTGTTTTCCATTGTCAGAGACAAGCACCCTCGGAATCCCGTATCTGCATATGATGTTTTTCCACACGAAGGTACGGATGCTTTTCTCTGTGATAGTGGCAAGGGGTTCTGCTTCCACCCACTTGGTGAAGTAGTCGATACCGACTACCAGAAACTTTAGCTGTCTTAAGGCCGTTGGGAAAGGGCCCATGATGTCTAACCCCCATTGCGCGAACGGCCAAGGAGCCGTCATAGGTGAGAGTTCTTCTGATGGTTGCCTGATTAGATTACTGAACCTCTGGCACTTATCGCAAGCCTTCACGTATGATTGGGCGTCCTTGAGCATAGTGGACCAGTAGTATCCGGCTCGGATAAGTTTGTGCACCAAAGACCGTGCTCTAGAGTGATTCCCGCAAATCCCCTCATGAACTTCCCTAATCACATATTCTGCTACGCCGTGGCTTAGACACCTTAGGTAAGGTCGAGAGAAACCTCTTTTGTACAAGGCGTCCTTGATCAGTACGAATCGCGAAGCCCGGATTTTCAATCTTCTTGCAGCGTCCTTCTCGTCCGGCAGAGAGCCCGAATGTAGATATTCTTTTAGGGGCGCGGTCCAATCCTCTTCAACATCTATCTCCTGTATTTTCCTCTCGTCATCAATAAGTGAGCAGGTTTGGACAAAGGATAATACCTGTTTAGGCGCATTCATAAATTCTGCGGAGGCTGCTTTTGCCAAACGGTCGGCGCACTCGTTTTCCTCCCTTGGGATCTGAACGAATTTGACCTCGAGGCCGGCGATTCAACCCTTCACTTCCTCCAGGTACTTCTTCATCCTCTCATTTCTACACTCAAAATCGCCATTGATCTGACTAGTTATCACCTGGGAGTCACAATGTATGATCATGTTCCCGGCACCCGCGGCCCTTGCGAGATCCAATCCAGCTACCAAGGATTCATACTCCGCCTCGTTGTTGGTGGTAGGGAAATCTAGTCTTATCATGCACTCGATCTTATCCCCTTCTGGTGTTTGCATAACTACACCGGCTCCTCCTGAGTGCTGATTTGATGACCCGTCCGTGTGGATGATCCACAGTTTCTGTCCTTCAGCCCCTTCGTCTCCTAGCTGGGTGTACTCGGCTATGAAATCCGCCACTACTTGCCCCTTCATCGAAGTTCGTGGTCGGTACCGTACGTCGAATTCGCTTAGCTCAATTGCCCACAAGGCCATTCTTCCTGCCGCCTTCGGGCTGCTCATTGCTTTCTTCAAAGGTTGGTCCGTCAAGACTACGATTATATGAGCTTGGAAATATGGTTTCAGTTTCCGCGTAGCGGTTATGAGGGCAAGAGCCAATTTCTCCATCCGGGGATACCTTTCTTCTACTCCTCGAAACGCCCTGCTCACAAAATAGACGGGTCGTTGGGAGCGTCCGTCGTTCCATACCAAGGTCGCGCTAACTGCCGCTTGTGAGACCGCAATGTAGAGGTACAGCTCTTCTCCTGGCACGAACGGGCTGAGAAGTGGTGGGGACGATAGGTACTTCTTCAAGTCCTCGAATGCTTTCTGACATTCGTCCGTCCACTCGAATGATTTCTTCAGTACTCGGAAGAAAGGCAAACACTTATTTGTTGCTTTGGAGACGAATCTGTTCAGGGCTGCAACTTTTCCGTTCAAGCTCTGAACTGCCTTCACTGTCTTCGGGGGCTCTAACTCCATTATGGCCCGCACCTTCTCTAGGTTGACTTCTATACCCCTTTGGGACACCATGAAACCCAAGAATTTCCTGGCCGTAACCCCGAACACGCACTTGCTTGGGTTCAGCTTCATGTTGTACGACCGGAGGGTGTCGAATGTCTCCTGAAGGTCGCTGAGGTGGTCGTTCTCGCGCACGCTCTTCACCAACATGTCGTCGACATAGACTTGTACGTTCCTACCGAGCTGGTGCGCGAACATCTTGTTCATTAACCTTTGATATGTAGCCCCCGCGTTCTTGAGTCCGAATGACATCACCTTGTAGCAGAAAAGTCCCTGGCTGGTTACAAAAGAGGTTTTCTCCTGATCCTCCTCCATTTTAATCTGGTTATAGCCTGAGAAGGCGTCCATGAAACTCAAGAGTTCGTGTCTGGCTGTTGAGTCTACCAGGGTGTCTATCCTTGGGAGTGGATAGCTGTCTTTCGGGCACGCCCTGTTAAGGTCCGTGAAGTCGACGCACATTCTCCACTTTCCGCTGTTCTTTCTCACCATGACCACATTTACTAGCCAGTCGGGGTAGTAGACTTCTCGGATGAACCCCGCCTCCAGCAGTTTTCTAACTTCTTCCGCCACCGCTTTATCCCGTTCCTGCGCGAATACCCGCTTCTTCTGTCGGACTGGGGAGGAGTCTGGGTTGACATTCAGCCTATGGACTATCACTGACGGATCGATTCCTGGCATGTCTTCGTGGCTCCACGCGAATATGTCTTGATTCCTCCTCAGAAAGTTTGCCAGGTCTTGCCTTACCGTCAGGCTGGCCAAGGTGCCCATTCTTGTCGTCCGTCCGGGTCTCGATTCATCGAGCATAACTTCTTCCAATTCTTCTACCGGCTCTGCGATGGTCCGCTGCTCGCCAATGCACAAGGTCTGCTGGTGATCCTCCATTTCCAGCATGGCGACGTAGCATTCCCGGGCGGCCACCTGATCTCCTCGCAACTCTCCAATTCCGTACTCCGTAGGGAACTTAATCATCAGGTGGTATGTTGAGGTCGCTGCTTTCTAAGAGTTCAGTGTTGGTCGCCCTATTATACCATTGTACGCGGATGAACAGTCGACCACTAAAAAGGTCACGTTCTGAGTGGTTTGCTGCGAATAGTCACCGACCGTCACTGAGAGCATGATTGCTCCTAATGGGAGTATCCTCGTTCCTCCAAAGCCGATCAACGGGGCATGCGTTGGTGTTAGTCGTGCTCTATTTATTCCCATCTGCTGGAATGCTGGGTAGTATAGGATGTCTGCCGAGCTGCCATTGTCGACCAGCATCCTGTGTACATTGTAATCTCCTACCCTTAAACTGACGACAAGGGCGTCATCGTGTGGATGGTAGAGGTGCCTCGCGTCGTCTTCTGAGAATCCAATGATCGGACTTTCTCTTCATGCTATCTTGGGTATAGAACCCGTTGTCTGCACATTTTGGACCATCTTGAGGTAGGTCTTTCGGGCCTTTTTGGATGATCTCGTTGCTGTCGTGCCCCCTATTATCATCCTTATGTCCCCAACAGGGGGTCTCGGATGGTCGTTCTCCCGTCGGGGGGCCTATTCCCGTGCATGAGCATCCGTCCTTTCCTTACTGACGAATTTCTGCAGTTTTCCTTCTCTGATGAGGGCCTCAATTTGCTGTTTCAGATCGTAGCAATCCGCAGTATCGTGACCGTGGTCGCGGTGGAAACGGCAATACTTGTTTCTGGATCGCTTGGCTGGATCGCTCTTTAGCTTCCCTGGGAACGTCAGGGATCCCTCGTCTTTGATCTGCATCAGCACTTGGTCTAGCGGAGCGTTTAGAGGGGTGAATCTTGTGAATCTTCCTCCTGGGGGTTTAGAACGCTTATCCTCGCGTCTGTCTCCCGTTCTTGGTTTCTTCTTTCCATGGTCCTGCCTGGCATCTTCCGGTCTCTCTCTCTTCCTGGGTTTGTCTTCCCTGGCCGATAGTGCGTCCTCCGCATTCATGTATTTCGTGGCCCTGTAGAGTACCTCAGACATGGTCTTCAGATCATTTTTGTACAGGGAGAACAGGAATTTTCCCTTCCGTAGGCCGTTGGTGAAGGCTGCCACCAAAATCTTGTCGTCGGCCTCATCAATGGAGAGTGCTTCCTTGTTGAAGCGAGTTATGTATAATTGCAGCGTCTCGTCCTCCCGCTGCCTGATGCTCATTAAGCATGCTGTAGACTTCTTGTACCTGTGCCCCTCGATGAAGTGCGAGGTGAATTGGGCACTTAGCTCCTTGAAGGTGTTGATCGAATTTGGCGTCAATCTGCTGAACCAGATCCTTGCTGCGCCCCTCAGTGTTGTAGGGAAGGCCCTACACATGATCTCGTCCGGTACTCCCTGGAGGTGCATCATGGTTTTGAAGGTTTCTAGATGATTTAACGGGTCCTTGACCCCGTCGTAGCTCTCAATCTGCGGCATCCGGAACTTCTGCGGCAGGGGACAGGAGTTGACTGGTGTAGTGAACGGCGAGTCCGTCCTATTCACTAAATCGTCAAGGTCGCTGGAGACGCATCCCTTGAGGGCATTCATCATGACCTCCATTTGCTCTTTCATCGCCTGCATCTCTGTGAGGATGGGTGGTGGGGTTGCACCCGTGAGGGAAGGCATGCTCGAATTCCGTCTCTCCATTCTACTGGGCTCATTACTGCCCTCTTGCTTCTCAAGCCCCCTTCTTTCGGAGCTGTCCCCCTGGTTCTCCTCCTGGACGTTATGTCCCGGGTTCCTCTGTCGCAGCTGTTCCTCCAGGTCATGATTCTGTTTCGTGAGGCGCTCTACTGCAGCCGCGAGGGTTTGGACCTGTCTCTCTAACGCGGTGGGCCTTGGCGGCTCGTCGCTTTGAACGTCGTTGGTGGTGGCCATCGAGCGTGTGAGTACCATGCAACTCTTGTGTCCGGGAGGCGACAATGGCTTAAGCTGTCACAATCAACCGTTTCCCACAGACGGCGCCAACTGATGATGCCGAAAAGTTCACCAGTGAGATGCACGATCCTGGCACTTGTAGCCGTTGCCTACAAGAGAGAACAACACAAACACGCCTTACAGAAGACACCGGTGTGGAGCCGGCCAAACACCCTCCGAAGGTTAAGTCATAAATGTTTTTACAACTCTAGAGTGCTAGAGAGGAGTCAATCACGCGTACCTTTTTATGAGGAGGATGTTGGGGCTTTTTATAGTAGTGAGGTCTTGCCTCCTTTCCTTGTAGAACAAGTCTCATCCTTGCAGAACAAGTCTCATCCTTGCAAAGCAAGTCTTCTCCTTGTAGAGCAAGTCTCATCCTTACAGAGCAAGTCTTCTCTTTGTAGAGCAAGTTTTATCCTTGCAGAGCAAGTCATCTCCTTGTAGAGCAAGTCTTCTAGAATCTGAAACTTGGTGGGCAAGTCTGGGCCTTCGTTCTATCAGGGGCCCCACACAAAGAATGGGCTCGACCTTCTTTGGGCCCGTGGACATGGGCCTGTTGGGCTCGCCAAGCCTTATCTCATATTTTATCCTCTTCATTCATCAAAATATTTTTTGAACACACAACAATCCATTGACTTCACAATAGTAGATGAATAGAGTATTTAAAAACCGCAAAGATAATTTGGATAAATCCATAAGAAAGACTTGCTCTAATACCAATTTGATAATGGAAAAGGGGGTGGAAGAAAAAACAATAAATAGGACTTACACACTAAAATAACAAGCTCACAACCAAGGGTGAAACCAATAGGATACAGAAAATTCATCACCCGAAAATTACCAAGGATCCAGTGTTGAACACATTCATCACTCAAAGGACTACTCAGAATGTAACACAAATAATTCTGAATAATACTCACTCTCAATCCGATTCATTCATGGTAGCCAACCAACTACATATAGTGCTTAGAACAACCCTCTATGCATGGGAGAGTTAAATTAATACATGGTTCAGAAAGAAAATAAATGGTCTAATATTTCCCACAAACATCAGCTTTCAAGATTGACTAATTAAAGGCAGTAGGATTAGCGATATTGACTAAATTGTAGGAGCAGCCTTCATGGGCTTTGAATAATAGTACCAGCTTCAGATATAACTAGGTCGGATTTGGGCCTCCAAGTCCAGACCATAGGATTCCTATATTTGGGCTTTGAGGACAACAAGGACTGCAGGGTTTGTTGGTTTGCTGGGTTTGTTGGTTTATTGGACACTCCCGTGTCAGAAACATATTAGCTCCTTTGTAGCTTAAGGCCTTAATAATCTTCCTTCTCTATAATGTACAAATTATACTAACTCAACCATTTATATTGCAAATGTATATCCTTCTAAAAAAAAAATTTTTTTGCAAACGTGTAGAATCTTAATGGGTGTGTAAATATATCTTTTTAACTTCTTTTCTTCCCTATAGCTATAATGGAAGGGTGAAGAAATGTAAAAAGAAAAAAATGTATAGAGTCTTAATGTGAGTGTAAATATATCTTTTAACTTCTTTCCTTATAGCTATAATGGAAGGTGAAGAAATGTAAAAAAATGTAATGTAACTTATTTTCACTGATTTGCCTACAATGCCAACAAAAAAATCTATATAATATGAAATTACCTACAATATAGGCCTATGTGCTTAATGTGCCTTTAAATAGGTTTACCAACTAGGGTTACACACACTCACAAATATAGCCACTTAAAATAAATCGTTGCTGGCAAATGTAGAAATCTCATAACTTGATAAATCGAAAGGTATTGAGGTAGTATCGAGATTTAATAAAGCTCTATCAGTGGAGTGCAATCGAGTTTAGCATCGAGACAATAGATTCAATAGTTCTTGAGCAGTTTCTTTTGTTTTCAATATATTCTCATCCTAGAAACTAAGAAAATACATCAAGATACAATGTTTTGTTCACGGTTTGTCAATTTTCAAAATTTTGACCTTAACAGCCATAATTTATAAGCTTATTAAATTACATAATGTCGATTGGTGTGATTGATAGTAAGTGAAGCCCATAGGAAGAAACAAGGGGCGCCATCTTGATGGTTTCTACAAACCAAAGGGAATAGCTCACACAGTTATGAAGTCAACCAAGAATCTACAAAGAGGTTGATTGCTCGATATTGAGGTAACAAAGAGCACGTGAAATTCATGTGAGGGTAAATGGTTATATCGCAGTAGTTATCAAGAGATTTATAAGCAAGTTTATTCATGCGATAGTGATATGACATGTCGCAAAAGGGATGGGATAATGGACAATTCTTCAAGTATAAATAGAAGAACATGTTGTTAGGCAAGGGCATGCACAACTCATCTAACAAACCAGAGACATTGACACTCTACATTCCCGATCAATCGGAGGATTATCACTTCATACTTGTTAGTGCATCAATGCCTCGCATGAACTACGATTAGGCTCTGTAACTTGGCCCTTGTTATTTAAGCATTGTAATTTGTGTATTGTTGTAACTATTTGATAAATTAATAAAGTGTTTATTTTGTTACATGTTCTCATTGTTAACTTGATCATTTTTAAGTCCTATTAAGTTAGGCAATAATCGGAGTCACATCCTCTTTAAGCGAAGTGTGCCTCGCCTAGTGTTTAAATCATTGAGAGTGGATAGAAAAATTGGTTTGTTCTCAAACAATATGATTTGCCACTATAACAAATTACACCATTTAATTTCTTCACACTAATCATTCTTCAAAAAATACTTTGTTGATTTTTTAACTATACAGAAAAAAAAATTATCATAATTTTAATTTCAATTGGTTGAGAACTAATGTAGAAAAGTGACAATTAAAAGAAAGGATTGGTGGTAGATCTCATATTCCCATCAACCTGCACACTGCATAGGATACATTAGCAAGAAAATATTTGTTTCAAATGTTTAAAACCTTTTAGAAGTTTTGTTTAAGGAAAAAAAAATCAGCTTTAGTTACCAATCAACTGTTTATAAGTTTTACTATTTTGTTTTAAATTACAATTTTTTTATATTATGGATTAAACCAAAAAAAGATGTAATACGTTTAGTATTTTGAATTACAATGGTAAAAATTGACCCCATAAAACTATTAAACAACATAAACTTGGAAGAAAAATATTTTAACTTTTCTTTAAAATATAGGGAGAAATATTTTTTTGGTCCCTATATTTTGGGTCATTTTCCACTTTGGTCTCCACATTTTTTGAGCTCCATTTGGGTCCCTAAATTTTGAAAATCATTTCCAATTTAGTCCCTACCAACATCTTACTATCAAAAATAGTTTACATGATAAACGGAGTGCACAGCTAACATGGTAAATGCTAACATGGTTAATAAAATAATAATAATAATAATTTATTTGGCATTAAAAAATGTTGCATTAGCATTTTAATAAATAAATAAATAAAAACCATTTCAAAAAATTTAAACCCAAAAAAAAAAAAACCTTCAATCTAAATAAATTAAATTATTATTATTATTTTTGTTTTTCATTATATTTTCAGATGAACATTCACGTTGTTTCCAAGAACATGAACAATCATGTTCTTCCTGTTCTTTGGGTTCTTCCCCCAAGAACATGTTTGGTTTTTCTTTTCTTTCATTTTCTTAGCAACCAAACATGAAAAAACAAAAACAAAACCATGATTGAAACCAAATCAAGACATACCCAACCCGTGACTAAACACTTAACAATAATTTCTGGAGTATTTTATGGAATGCAACAAAATACTTGAAAATATTTTCTTTTTCGAAAACTATTTTCACTTGAAAATATTTCAAAGTCAGTAAATATTTTCCATCGAACCAAACATACCCTATAAATATCTCTACTTAATTAAGCCTGATGATCTTATAATGTTAAGAATTTAAGGATCCAAGATTAGTTTTTTTTTTTTTTAAATTAAAAAAAAAACATATGGATAATAAGATAAACATAATCTTAAAATTACAAAAAGTTATGAATTCAAGGGATCGTGGGGGAGTAGACCAAAGTCACCAAACAAAGAAAAATAGAACAGAAAGTTGAAAAGAAAAAAAAAAATAGAGAACCTTGATATAGGTGATTCTTCGAACAGTGGGCTAATGCCCTTATCCTCTTTCTTTGCATCAAGTCTTGGTGGGCTATTAATCAAAGTAGACTAAGTAGTAGAAGGAGAAAAAAAAAAAAAAAAAAAAGTTAGAATGGCTCCCAAAAATTGAAAGGTAAGAACAAAGAACAAACCCTAGAATTAAAAAACTTATTTAAGTTCTAATTAAAATAAAAAAAAAAATTGCTTTAGAAACTCCTATACTCTCATTTAAAGCATGATTTATGTTAGATTCATATTTTCTATATATTGACATTTGACAAAATGGACTTTACTTGTAATTGGGTCGATCTAAGTTGGGTTTAATGTATTAAAAAGTATGTAAAGTTTACATCTTAAATGGTATCATTAAAGACATGAAAATTGCCAAGAAACAAGTGAAGAAAAATAGTTTCAGTAATTCTCGTTTCTCGACACTAGTATCTATTGAGATTCAATGAGCTCGACATAAGCTCAATCTATCGAGATCTTCGATTTCGGAATTCTCATATTTGAATTTCCATCCATGATAACTTGGATTGCTAGGGTTTTGTCCTCTACAACCCTAGACCATATAAAAGGCTTATTTTAAAGTCATAAAAAGACATAAAGATTCAATTAGAGAACTCACACACACTTTGTAAGAAGCTACTGCGTTTTGTGCATCTTAGGGTTTTATAACCAAGTACTTCCAAATCTTCAACATACTTTGAAATGAAGAACTTTGCCACCAACAACAATCATTCAGTTGGTTGGAGTTAGTCACGTTTTAGGATCCGTGCATGCGAAGAAGTCTTCTACAAGATCAAGTCTAATTGGAGATTGATGTAAAGGGTTTAACTGTAAGTTGGTATTTTGGGATAGTCCATGGTAGTGATAAGATTCCTTATACTTGTAACTGCTTATTCTTGATTAGTAGATTCTTGAGAGTGGTGATTTGAAATTCATCCGATGAGGTTTTTGCCTTGCAAGAGGTTTTCCACATTCGTCAACAAATCACTGTGTTATTTAATTTCTGCTACATATTAGCTTATTTGGTGATTTGTTGGTGCCTCCACGATTTGCATGTAATTTGATCTAATTAATCAACTTGGGTAATTGAATTCATTAACCGTGGTCAATTTATAACCCAACAATTTATTAAATAACACCCCATTTTAGAGCAATAACATTGGGAGTATTAAAACTCCAATTTGCTATTTTAAACCATCAAACTATAAAAATTGAGCATTATCCAAATGGCTAATCCCAAAAAAAAATTCAACTCAACTACAGTAACATCTTACTTATAAGATGTTATTGTAGCAAGTGAGTATTTTTTATTAGTTTTTTTATTGTCTCTCTCCTCTTTTTTATTGATTTTTTTAATTCTTATTCTCTCTCTCCTATCTGTATCTCTTTATTTTTGTCTCTCATTCTCTATTTCTGTCACCACCATCACTCACAATGGTGGCTTGCCTATTTTTTCTCTCTCAACCTCACTTAATCTCTCTAGATCAAGTCCACAACCTCAAATCCTCTTTCTAAATCAAATTCTCTCCAACCCATAAAGCAACTGCCTCTTTGTGATCTACAAAGGATCTCTAGGCATCGCATGGAGGAAGACTTCATGAAGTGGAGGTTGCATGCTCATGGACTAGGGGTGAGTGACAAGCTATGCTGGCACATGAGGTAGGTTTCTATGTATGGTGGTTGTTGATTGTTGATTTAATGGGTTTGGTGGTTGTTAATTGTGATTTGGTGGTGTCATGTTGATGACGATTATGGCTAGTTTGCAGCGGTGGTGGTGGTTTCAGTTTCTATTGGTGGTGTGGGCAGTGGATGGGTTGATTTTGGTATAGTTTTGGGTGGTGGGTGGTGGGTAGTGACTAGTGGGGGGTTGATTTGGGTTTGGATTTAAGTGGTTGAGAGAGAGAGAGAGAGAGAGAGAGAGAGAGAGAGAGAGAGAGAGAGAGAGAGAGAGAAGTTGTAGAAGATGGGAGAGAAGAGAATGAGTTGGGTTATATTACTTTTATTGGGTATTTATATTATTTTAATGTGTTGAATGTTAAAGTAAAAAATGGGATATTGGGTGAGTTTGAAATTGGTATGTTAAAATAGATAAACTAGCTTTTGAGAGTATAAATGAAAAATTTTTTAGAAACCCAAATACTAATGCTCTTAAACCTATATTCTCCAAGTGAAGAAAAAGAAAAGAAAATAGAAAATAGATAGAGGACATAAACTATTTTGTAAAGACATGTAAATTTTGTATGTACCGCCAAAAGTGGGAAAAAGAGCCAAAAGACTTGTTTCTCATTTGGAACTTGTTTTTTTCCAAAGGAAATCTCTAGAGTTCAAAGTCACTCCTAATTATTGAATTATTTAAAAAAGATTAGTAGGCAATGAAATATTTGCACATGAAAGACATTAATTAAAATGTGAGGCTATGAGTATTGTTATAAATTAACCAAGTTGTTTATGTACTACTCAAGCTTGACTTAAGAAAAAAAAAATTGTTTATGTTCGTTTATTTGGTAAACAACCCAAGTTTATATGATATAAAATTATAATATGTAGTTTCTTGAAAAAAAAGAAAAGAAAAACATTATTTGTAGTTTCTAAGAGTTTATATCCATTTGTAGTAAAAATTCATAATTTTGAAAAGGGATAGGAAATTTAGTCATTGTTTTACAATATATATATATATAGAGAGAGAGAGAGAGAGAGAGAGAGAGAGAGAGAGAGAACAAATTAATTAAGTAGATCAAATTACAAGAATATGAATCAAAGCTAATATATAATCTTGTTTGGTAACGAGCTCAGACTCAATTTATATTCGAAATAAAATTAAAGTGGGAAGTACATGAAAAGAAACAAATAGTTTTAATTTTGGGATATATCAAATTCCAGACTTTTAAATGATATTCTTTAAACCCTCATTAGGGGGTTTAAAGAATCCTATATATTTAAATTAGACTAAAGTAGAATTTAAATAATCATATATATTTAGATTAGGCTAGAGTAGAATTTCTATCTTGTATTAAAAAAAAAAAATCCTATTTATTAAAAGCTTGAGAAAAAATGTTTCAATTAAAAGTATAGTATGTCTTCTCAAAAAAAAAAAAAAAAAAAGTATAGTATGAGGTTATCCTTAGGGTATTTGTTAATAGATCATTTTAAAAAAAAATTAATACCACTTTCATGATAAATATAAAAGATAGAAAAGAAATTAGTTAATTTTTATTTAGGCATAAAAAATTGCTAAAATTATTTTATAAATCAATAAGGGGCATTCTTAACTTATCCCTAATGTTTTTTATATGGTAAAAAGGTTTTCGTGGATTGTGGAAAATGAAATGAAGAAGGCGGATGGATTTTTTTTTTTTCAAAATAATACCAATTTTCAAATAATTTTATTAGTTAGCATCGTTTCCAAACCATTTAAGAAACTAACATCTCGAATCTTTAAGACTCAAGTTTACTGTAACAACTCGAGTATCACATACTCGATTTCTATGAAAATTCACGTGGAACTCGAGTTTGTAAGACTCAAGTTCCATAAAAGAAAACTCAAAAATCAAAACTTGAAACACACAAACGTAAAAACAGAGTCAGAGTAACGAGGAAGAGCAAAACCATTCTTGTCAAAGGCCAACTTGGCAGCACCAATATTCCCTTCACGAAGCATGGGAAGCTCAGATGGAGACCAAGCGTGGTACGACCCTCCATTGCAACGTACACCTTGTTGGCCAACTTTGGTGATAGATCAAGACCCAAAGAGAAAATTAACAAGAATTAAAAAAACCCACCCAAAGACCTCGAGAGCTCGATTTCAATCACTGCCGCCGCCGCCACCACCGCCACCTAGGTTTGATCTCTCTAGTTTGTTGTTTTTGTCTTCATGGTTTGGGGTCCGTTTGGTATATGTGTTTAAAAATTGAAAATTGTTGTTTGAAAATATTTGTGAAAATACGTGTGGGTGAAAAAGTGTTTGGAAATGCGTGAAATGTTGTTTAAAAACTGAAAATGGTTGTTTGAAAACACAAACCAAACACCCCACAAGGGTTTCGTTAGAAAGATCTTTGTGTTTTTTGTCTTTGTGGGTTTCTAGGTTTGATCTGAAGGATTTTTTTGAAATCGAGTCTATGATACTCGAGTTGTTATAGTAAACTCGAGTCTTAGGAACTTGAGATGTTAATTTTTTAAATAATTTGAAAACGATGCTATTTAACAAAATTGTTAAGAAATTGGTGTTATTTTGAAGAAGAAAAAATCCGAAGGCGGACTGCGCTAATCTAACGCTAAGTGGGGGTCCGACCAAACATATATATTATAAACGAACGCGCTCTGATAGCAGCAATAAAGCTTGCTTCATTCTTTTTTATCTTCGTTTCTAAGCAACTATTACTAGTTACAAGTACTAGTAGTACACTCTTTCTACACACACAGAAGAAGAAGAAGAGCAAGAAGAAGAAGAAGACAGATAGCACAGCACACGATGGGTTTGTCTTCCACTTCCACGGCTCTTCTTCTTCTTCTTCTTCTCTTCCCTCTGTTTGCCACTCTCGAAGGTATCACTCTCTCTCCTTCAGATTCTCTGTTTGCTTCCTCAGAAAACTTATTGGCAAACTCTACGAAATTCGAATAAATCACTATTCTTTCTTTTTTGTGGGTTTTTGGATCCCGATTAATGAGATTCGCCTCCTCACTGGGCTTAGTAATAAGCTTATTATTTATGGCTTTCGTATATAGTATATACTCTCTTCGTGGCCAAACTGACTGTTAGGCAGTTAGGGTTAGATTTTTTAGGTTTTCGTATATTTTAGGGTTTCATCAATCCTAGATGTATATATTGGTGTAATTATTGTGAATGTGAAAAAAAAAAATAATAATAAAATGAAGATTTTGAATTGGGTGGCTGCTTTATCCTTCATATTGCAAATTGGGTCAGTTTGGTTTTGTTGTTTCTCTATCACAGACCCTTTTAAATGGTTGTAGCTGCCAAGTGCTTAGTGCTTTTTTTTTTTCCCCCGAAAATTGGATTTGTTTTTTTAAGAATACTTTCTTCATTTTGAATTCACAGGTGTTGATCTATCAATAAAAAACCAATCCATAGTTGTCACCCCATCCCCTCTTCCGGGGCGTTCAGCTTCCCGTGGCTCTAAAGATGTTTTATTGTGTGAACGTGTTCAAGTTTCTGGTGTATCAAGATTGAAACTTGGTAGTTATGCCACTGCTTTTCGGGTTACCTTCTCTCCATCTCTAGAAATCCCAGAGGGATTTCATAGCAAAATTCAGGTTTGTTTTCACAGGTAAGTCAAAACTCTCTTATCTCTCACGCATAATGTGGAAATTTTTTCAATGCAATCTCTGTTTTGGACTAATGTTTCTAGCAACTTATACATTTGCAGAAATAATTCACTTGGCTTATGCCAGTGTGGAAATGACAAGTGGAAATCTATTAAGGAGTTAGGGAGCTCGGTCATGTCGCCTTATGATGATAGATATATTGATGTGAAGTTCATTGGTGAAGTATCGGGTTATGTCACAGTTGCTATTGTAGAAGGTATGCCTTCCCCCCTTTGCCTCTTGTTGTTTTGAAATTGTTTACTTGATATTGATCTTCACTTTTGTGGTGTTTATGCAGATTTTCAGAGATGGCGCCTTGTGTGTCTAGCATTTGGGTTTGTTTTACTACTTTTGGCACCCATCGTCAGCAATTGGGTTCCTTTTTATTATAGCAGTTCCATGGCTATTGGAGTTTTCCTTGTCATTATCATCCTTCTATTTCAGGTATTAAATTATCACTTTGGCATCTTTCTTTACCAGTGGAAATATATGACCTTTTTTTCTTTTTTGGGCAAATGGTGTCAGACTTCATGCTATAGTTATCAATGTTTTTTTTTTTTTCATTACCATAAAAAAGATCACACTAATGTCACTGGTGGCAAATCTTCATATGTTTTAGACATGGAGGAGGTTAATAGAGCTACAAATGAAATACACTTTTTAAATGTTTGATCTCCACAAAAGGAAAGGAAATTATTTATGGTTTGACAATTTAGATGATCCAAGAATTGATTTAATTATGTGACTAGAAAATTTTCCTTATTAACTTCATCCAGTTCACTTAAGGGAATTAATTTGCAATTAACTTTCCACTGCATTATTTTGTGTCTTTATCATTCCATGGTTGTGGATAGGTAGGTGCCATATTAAAAAAATATTAAATATTTTCAGCTAGATATATAGTAAGGGGAGGAAGGAACTAGTATATATTTGAGCCAATGTGAGGTTATGAAAAGAATCGAATGTATCACGTAGCATTTGCAGTTTACGTGGTCATGGGTTCAATTCCCATAGAAAGCGAGTGTGTTTCAATTATCACATGATGTCCTTACTTATCAAAAAAATGTGGAAAAATTTTATCATAACTTAATCAAATTTGAGCTTTATGGGCAACATTGCTTCAAGCTTGGGAATGGTTCATGGTCTGTTAACATTTGCAGGGTTACAGGTTTGCTGTATTGATAAAATATGGATTGTCCATGACTGATTGATGTGACCTGGACTTTAGGCATCTCATCATTATGTTTTCGTATGCACCCCTCCGAATGTAATTGAATGATTAGTGCTGTCTGTAACCAGCTTGCCCAAGAACAATCATCATTGACTTCAATTTAAATTACAAAAATTGAATTGTACATCCTGTGTACTTTGGCCTCTGTTGTTCTTTCTTTTTAAATAAATTTTCTATATCAATTGAAAAAAGAAGAAAAACAATTTCCTGGATTGTCATGTTCTTTTTATTTATTTATTTATTTTTAAATTAGCTTTTATAGCTTGCAATTGTGTTATTAATTTTCTTGAATCATGATGTAGGGAATGAAATTGCTGCCAACTGGTAGGAAAAATTTCTTCTATCTTACTATGTATGGATCAGTGGTAAGTCTACTTCACTTTGCTTGAAAGCTATTCACCAAGCTGCATTTAATGTTGACGGCATGTTGACCTTACTAACCAATCCCTTTCACAGCTTGGGGCGGGATCTTTTCTTATGCATCACTTTTCAGTGCTGGTAAATTCAATTCTTATCAATTTTGGACTCAGTGAAGAGATGCACAATCCAGTAAGTTCTTGTATTCAGTGTTCAGTTTATTTCTACTAAGATTATAGATATGTTGTCATTATTTTTTTTGGATAGGTTATAGATATGTTGTCATCATTAATATTGTTTTGTTATTGTTAGTTACTTTGATATGTTATTACACATTATTTTGAATCTATTTTCCCCTCCATTTTGTCTACATAAGTGATCACATGGTATGTGAAATGATTAAGCTGAACAAGATATTCAGTTATTGATTATTTGAGAGAAATCTATTTGGCCATAGTGAATGTAATTGATGTCAATATATAGACTAAAATACATATTAGTTTTCCAATAATAGGTGCACTGTATATTTGGTCCCTCAAGTTGCAATTTGGTCAATCTAGGGTTACCACAAATAAGTTTTCCATCTCTCCACTTTTCCATCCTCCCAACCAAGCACAAATGAAAGAAAACTAAATCTCTTCTATCCTCCCACTTTTCTATCCCCTTCCCATTTTCTATCCTCTCACTTTTCCACTCTTTCAACCAAACGGACCCTAAAGCCCTCAAGCTAAGCTCCCTTGGCATCCTCAACCAAAACCCAATCCTAAATTGCTCCTTCACTAATTAACCACCCTCCTCACCATCCTCCACCCCCTTGTCTCACTCATCACTGCCAACCTCTTCAACTCCCATTGTTGGCTTTATAACTCACCAATTTTCCTCCACATGCAATCTTCATTATTATTATTACTAGTATAATAATAATTAAAAATTATATATAAATTGAAACTATATTAATAATTAGTGGGACCCATGACAAATACTTCTTAATTTTATGACATATAATATGTGTGTGTGTGTGTGTGTGTGTGTATATTCTTTTTTGATAGGGAGTAAGAAAGAAAATATTATTAAAAAAGGAATAGAAGGAAAGATACACAGAGTTCACAATATTGAACAAAGAGCAAACAAAAAAAAAAAGAAAAAAAAAAGGAACAAACAGTCATTAAACTATTCTATAAGAGACAATTGAAAATCCATAAGAGCAAAACCATCCGAGAGACCCCAACATCAAAAACAATCAAAGAGAGTTTGTTGGCACAAATCTAACAACTGAGCCAGAGATTTCTCAGCCTAGAACCAAATTCAAAATATCATAATTATGTTTCCCAAGCCAATGATACCAACAAAATAATAAGTCTGCAACTAAAACTGACATGACCCAATCAATTCCAAACAACTGAAGCATATACATCCACATTGAATGAGCTATCGGACAGGAGATCAACAGGTTATCCACATATTCTTCATTACAACAGCACATACAACAACGATTCGCCAAAGGGCGACCATGAAGTATAAGATTATTCAAAGTTCGAATCTGGCTATGTGCTACTGTCCACATAAAGAATGCCACCCTTTTAGGAACCTTTACTTTCCAAATGCCCTTCAAAGGGAAAATGGAATGAGTAACATCTCGAATCTTATGATAAAAAGACCGAATGTCAAACTTCCCACTTTCACTGAGGCACCAACAAAGACTGTCACAACCACCACCCCTAGGAATCCGAGATTGGATGAAGCGAAGAAAGGAGAAAGAAGCTGCTAACTCCCAATTATTGAATTCCCTATAAAATCTTAAGCTCCACTCTATCATTTCCACTCACCGAAGGACTCAACACATCAGAGATACAAGCTTCCTTAATGGCTGAACACACAAATAATTGAGGATAAAGAGTTTTAAGAGAATTATCCCCAATCCACTTATTATGCCAAAAAAGAATATGAGAACCATCCCTCACCACTAAAGACAAGTGCTTAGAAAAGCTCTCCCGCCCTTCACTAATGCTTTGCCATAAGCTACACCCATGAGCCCTTCTACAAACTCTGGTGCTCCACCCCCCTTTCCCTTCCCCATATTTCATGGCAATAACCCTCCACCACAGATGAATGGTTTCATGGACATACCTCCAAAGCTGTTTCCCTAATAAAGCCTGATTAAAAGACACCAATTTCCGAATTCCCAAACTGCCCAACTCACATGGTAAGTAGACTTTTTCCCAAGCCACCAAGGGGTATTTGAAACACTCCTCTGAGGTACGCCACAAAAAATTCCTCTAAATACGTTCTAATCTAATAGTCACAGCTTTAGGAACAGTAAAAAGGGAAAGATAATAAGTCGAAAGGCTTGAAAGGGTACTTTTCAACAAAGTGAGCCTACCACCCTTTGACAAATAAAAATGCTTCTAGCCCAAAAGCTTCTTCATCCTCTCCAGAATAGGGTTCCGGATAGAAGTTGTCTTATACGAAGTACCCAATGGCATTCCCAAATAAATCATAGGCAAATTGCCCACACTGCATTGAAGAATGTTAGCCAAAGTTTGAATGTTACTCACCTCCCCAATAGGGACAATCTCACTTTTCTTCACATTCACCTTCAAACTGGTAAAAGCTTGAAAACAAGTCAAAGTCAACCTAATTGAAAGCAACTGCTCCCTAGAAGCATCGCAGAAAAGAATGTTATCATCAGCAAAATGAAGATAGCCACTTGGCATAACCATGGCTTCTAGGCCCAATTTTATTATAGAGTATATGATTTCTTTAACTTGGAACACCATGTTCTAGTCTTTGTCAATATCCAAAGTTTTATTAATATCCAAGAACAAATCTTGCGTTTATATTAACTTTAATGGCAAACCAATCTCAAGTATGATTCTAAAGAAAGATTGAACTTTTAAAAATAAAAATAAAAAAGATTCTAAAGGAATTTTAGAAATTATGTCTAGAACCTTTCCACAGGATCTTGGTGGTGTCGTCTTTAGTGGTTGAGTGGTTGGCATATGCAGATTTATATCTCTAACCTTGATTTGGCGAAGTGGGTTGATGTGTTTTAGATGGTAAAGGCTGGTTTAAGGGGTATTATGGTATTATAAGTTAGGAAGCACAGACACTTCATTTAGAGTGCCGTACCCATGCTGTATCCATGTTGTACCCGTGTTATACTGGTGTCGTACTAGTTGTTTCATGTTATAATTGTTTCATGTTATAATCTTATCAAAAAATAATTTTTCAAAAATTGCTCATGTTGTTGAGTTGTACCCATTCCCTTGTCCATGTCCGTGCTTCTTTGATTATAAGTGGCAATTGAAGCTTGGATGAGAGTGGTGGGTGGAGGTTGGCTTGTGGTGTTTTAGTAGTCATGGAAGAGATAAGCTTGTGTGGTGTAGGTGAGGTGTTTAAGGTGGGGTCAGAATGAGGGTATCAAACTTTGGGTTGAAGTTTAAGATGGAGTTGATTAGATGAATTTGGATTAGTTTTTTAGTTTATTTGCTTATGCCTTATGTACATCAACTTTTTATAGCCTCACTTTTTCTAAGGTACAACTGTACTTATTGCCAATTTTCAGCAATTAAGCAACTACCATTTTCTACAAAATGGTAATATAAACACACACTAAGGTGGTTTGGTAGTGCTTTTAAATAAAATCTGTTCTTACTTTTAGGAAAAAATTGAATTGATGGATATGGGTTTGATGAAATTGGAGGAGGTAGATTTGATTTTTGGATGCATGCAAAATTTGCCAAAAAAATTGAAAATTGTTAGAAATGGGGTGTTTTGGGCCATTTAATGGAAAAAATTATACAATATTCGGGGAGTACAATAAGGTCGTATTGCCTCTCACATTAATAGCGGGTCTCAATAGGAATTTAATTAGTGGACCCACTATTGGGTGAGAGTTGGGAATATGACATTATTGTACTCTTGGAGTATTGTATAATTACTCTTGGGGTGTTTTGAATGATCATTTACTTGTTTTGCGGGTGGCGTAACTTGTCACAACAATGCGGTCTTGACTTTTCAAAGGGAAAGTAATTGGTTCTGCGCTGGCCTTTCTCTTCAAATGGTGTTTTTTCTTTTTTTTTTCCCCTTCTTCAGTAAAGAGGAACTCAATGATGGTGAGTGTGGGTAGTTTGATTGTTGTAATTGGTGCAGTTTGTGTTTGGGATCCAAAATTGTAGGTTGACGGTTCTAGGGTAAAGAAGGGATTGATTTGGTGTGGGTGTGTTGGCTGTTGGTTTCAGATAACTGCTGTGACAGATTGAAGTTTGCTTTGATTCCAAAATTGGTGCAGGACAATGTACTCAAGGAGGGGGACTAGTGTTTGGGACACAGAATAAGAATTAAATAAAGAAATATGACAACTCCTAGGGTTTGCTTGAAATAAGCACCAAGTGATGAAAACAGAAAAATAACCTAGTAATGAACACCTAGATTTTCTTGGAATAAACACCAAGCATGAGATAAGATAGATAGGAACCCAGTAAGGGTGGCAAAATCCAACACGACCCATGAACACGACACAACACAACATGAAGTTAACAGACTATGGGTTGAGGCTTAACGGGTTCATGTTATATTTGGGTTGACATGACTGACCCATTTAACTAAATGTTATTTTACCAATATAACCTTCAAACCCTAGGTATATAAACTTATTAATTGTTGTTTATTTTGTTTGACATATTGTGATTGATTATTTGTAACATTGAGATATACTTTAATTTTGAATGATTATTTGTGTTGCAATTACTCATTAGTTTTAAATTTTATATTAAAAGTCTATTTGTTTTGTTTTTCATAGTTTAGTTCAATTGGGTTAATACTAAAATTTGTATTTTGTTTCACTTTGATAAAATCTAATAAATGGGTCAACATTTTTTTTTTTTTTTTATAGGTGATAAACGGGTCAACATGACTGACCCATTTAATAAACAGGTCATTCTAGGGTTAAGGAACCCTAACCCGTTTAATAAACGTGTCGGGTTAGTGTTGGCATACATAGTCGAATACTCATGAGTTGACACGACATGAACCCGACACGTAAACACGATTTGACATGACACGTGAACATGAATTGCCACCACTAGAACTCAAGAATCAACGTTTGAGCTTACTTGGAATCAGAATCAAGCACTTCCAACCCAAATTTCTTTAATCCATGACCAATGGTTTACAATAGTGAGTCCAAGGGCCTTTGAATAGGCTTTCTATATTATATCCAACATGAAGAAAAAAAAAAAAAACCTCATAATGATTTGACATCATATATGTAAATGAACATCAAATTGCAATCAAATCTATCTAATAGTGTCAATCAGTGTCAATCGGCATCAATCACGATTAATCAAACCCAATAAATGCAATCAGCATTAATAGGTCCAATTTGGTGTCTCTGCAGTCTGCACCATGTTTTAATTATTGTTTAATATTCATGGTTAACCCAATTCTATGGTTTGTCAAACACCCCATTTTCTCAACCTTGGTTATTGATTAAATGGAATTTAATGATTTAAAAGAATATTAATTTGAGATCTTAATGAAGAGTCATTTCATTAAGTAGCTACTTTTGGGTTTGAAACTTTTTCTTCTTTGTTCTTCACTCACTATGGATCTTGGAGAAATTGAGGGGCTGTTTGGTAACGTTGTTTTAGTAACGTTATTTGTATTTTTTGGAAATACGTGTGGGTGAAATAGTGTGTGGAAATGCGTGTAATGTTGTTTAAAAACTGAAAACATGTTGTTCAACTCCTATACCAAATGGCCCTTGAGGAATGTACAATTGTAAAAATGCTAAAAGAAATTTAAGGTTTTAATAAATGTCCTGAATTTCTTATCAAAAAAAAAAATCCTTAGTTTACTTTCTTATACCTTACAGAATCATTTAGCTTATATTATTAGCCTTTCTCTATTTGTTTGTTTTTGTTTCTGCATGTCCATTTGCACTTGCCTAAAATATGTTTGACTTTGTCATTGTATGTAAGAGTAGAGAGATAATCACATACTTTGGTACTGTTTCAATGTAAAGCCATTTCCCTTAATTACTTCTACATTAAATAAAAAGGGCAGAAACTAATTACTAATTATTTGCTTCTGATTTTTTTTTCTATGATGCCTGTTGGTATATATCTATCACATCTTGTTGCCATTTTAGGGATGTTCCAGCTGTCAAGTAATTCATAAACATTTGGTCCCTGTTTCTTCTGTCAGGTCTCTTTATTTGTGCTAGTTGGAATTGTCCTTTCTGGAGCTGCTTTAGGATACTGGATTGTGAGGAAATTTGTTATCTCACAAGACGGAGGTGTGGATGTTGGGATCGCCCAGTTTGTTAAATGGGCAATGCGCATCATTGGAACAACCTCTATTTTACAGGTACTACAATCTCATGTTAGCTAGATACTTGAACTGAACTTAGAAAGATTTCATTAATTTTTTGCTTCTCTGATCCATGAAACACCATGGAAAGACAGACAATAAATCAGCATGAAACTTGACTTTGAGAAGAAGGTGCTTATTGCCGCTGTTTGCTGTATAAAACTGCGTCCTATGTTACATATATTCTTTGTATTATGCCCAGCGCCCATGGTAGACATGCATAACTTTTCATCTGTATACACAACTATATTCAGAATCTCAGATAATCAACAAGAATGTGTGGAAAGTAAATTTTACTTTCACTATGAACTCTTTCATGTATATACTTATATATATGATGCGTGTGTGTTTAATTTTGTGTAAGACATGCTGTGGAACTTTTTCAATTCTTCCTTAGGTTGAAGAATAATTGGACCCTTCTGATAAAACTCTGCCCTATGTTACAAATTGTCTTCCAAATATAGCAAGTACCTGTCCTGAACATGCATGACCTTCAATCTTTATTCGCAACACGTCTACTTTTAGATAATCAGCAATCATGAGTGGAAATATGATGCATTTGTATTCTGTATGAGAAATACCATGTAATTGTTAATTTCTGCCTTAGGTCGTTGAATGATTGGACCCTTCTGATAGTTAGGCCATGTATTTTGGTTGTATCCGATTTTGGGTTTAGATGAATTTGACTCTTTATGATCAAAAAATTTTAAGAGAAAAAGATGAGCTTGAACCTTTTTGATACCAGTTACACCTAACACTTGTACCTGAGGCCACATGATATAAACTTTTTTTCTACAGAAAGTTTCTTAACATCATCAGGAATAAGAATGGTTACACTTCACTCCAAAACACACACAGATACTTATCATGCACTTTTGTCTTTTTGGCTTTTTTTTATCTACTTTATTTGCTTGATTATATTTTAGGATCACTAGTGATGGGATTGTTATTGATGCTTATAGTGCTTTTATGTTGAGATTAAACTTTTATTTGTTTAGATGCCAAAGTTCTGATGTGATTGGTCTTATGTTTCCGCTTTTTTTACCCTCATCTTTTAGAACCGTTGATATATATATATATATATATATATTTCGTTAATTTTCTGCTTTTGTATTATCTTTCAGAGCTCTCTTGATACTCCTTTAGCACTGGCGACCTTGGCTTCTTGTTGGGCTATCTGCAAGCTTATCTTTTCTATGAAGTGGCCTGGTTTAATGTAAGTTCCATACAAGTTTCACTTCATTCTTTGTTTCACATTTATGAAGTGAATGCATCTTACTAGAAATAGTTTATTTTCTTCCTCTTTAACCCCTTAATTTTAATGGATTAAGCTTGTGAGATCTAATAAAAGATGTGTACTTGTAACAAACCTTTCCCAAACCTTTTGAATATCATAATTCTTTCCCAAACTTATCCTGCCTATGTCTAAAATACCGAAACCCATCCAAATCCACCTGTTAAAATACCATTATAATTTATAATATTAAAAGTTAAAACTGCCTAAGTTTTATAAAACACAAAACAATGTTTAAGTTATTTTATTAGTATCACTTAAATTTTGGTGCTATTTGGGGATAAGATAGAAATAGAGAGAAAAAATGGTGGATAAGGATTATAGACTCTTTTTTTAATATAAATTTTAATGATACTACTGCATCAGGGATATTTATTAATTCATACAATTGGGTCAGTTTTGAGTTTAAAGGCCCAATCCCAAATCCACTGCAAATCCTATTGGGTTTTAAAACTTTAGCCTAAATCCATTCCAAACCCAATTAAACAATTTCAGACCATCCTATTGGGGTTTGGTTGAGTAAGCGTTTCCACCTAACCCATTACACCCCCTACATTTGGATGATCCAGTAATTGTTTTGATTAGATCAATGAGTGGTCATGAACACCAATAGTCAGAGTCTCCCCAAATAAACTTATATAGTCATATATTTTTTTTATAGCATTGGAAGGCACAACATCGTATAGTAGGAGATCCTTGAGAATGGTAGAAAAGTGGGTTCCTTTATGATGGAATTAGAATTAAGACATAGGTATTAGTGAAGGCTTGTTTATCTATCTTTAAAAGTTTTGTTATTTACTCTTGAAGATCTCCGCTTAATATGCAGTGAATGTTTTCACGTAGGCATCAATCATATTCTGGGAATGGGAGTCCTTGGTTGAAGCTGGGGAGGCAGACAACAGGAAAGCACAATCGTGCTGAATTCCTTAGCAGGTCAAGCCCTCAAGGGAAGATGTGGAATAGCCCAAAGAAGCCATCTGCTTGGTCTAACTCTCCCATTAGAGGTATTACTCTATGTTGCTGGCCTTACTGTTTTCCGTGTTTATAAATACTTACTAAGCTTTAATTACTAAAGTTTTCGGATATGAGATTTTTAAATACACCAGTGAGAGAAATACTATATACATATATATTCTTTTTGACAGAATCTATTTCTTTGTAGAAACAGTTGCATAACTATGTGCAATGTCCATCTTACCTTATTTTGCAAAAATTTTGAAGTTAAGTACGCTTTTGTGCTTATAATTGCTTATGTTTATATATTACAGGTGTTGTATCGCCATCTTCTGTAGCAAAGAATCAGCAAGAATACTATTCAACTTTTCACTCGATGCAGAACCGAAAGAAGTTTACGAAGAAAGAGTGGGATGATTTCACACGCGAATCAACTCGGCAAGCTATGGCTGAATGGGCATCATCCCCTGAATTTGCAGATTGGATGATTGATAATGCTGATCGAATACAACTACTTCCGGGTGAGAGTTCAGATGAAACCACAGGAAGTGGATCAGATTCTACAAATGAAAATGTTGTAGGGAGTCACAGGCAGTTTAGTTTTTTTAACTGGTAGTGAACGGGACAAAAAACCAGTCAAGTTTGCACCTCTTTGCTGTTGGCTAGGATGTCTCTGGTGCTAGTGGGTAGTGGTAGTAATAGGTGACTAGAGTAGAAGATTTTCTAATTGGTGGTGCTTCCTTCAAGCAAACATGTTGGATTGGTAGAAATTAGGAGGTATAGATTTAGGAATTGCAGTTTAGTTTGTTGCACCATTCAGCGACAAGGGTGAAAATTTGTTTCTACAAAGTTTGCTAAAATTGTTTTAACCACATGACAGATGTTGTGTTCTAATTCTTCTTGTTACCACATTTTGGTTTAATCCGTGCCCAATGTATAACTTTCTTCTGTTAATAGCATGAAATGAATAACAAATTATAACAGCTGTAAAGATTGAACCCATCTTAGTAACGGGATTTTGATTTAATCTGTGTCCAATGTAACTTTCTTCTGTTGATAGCATGAAATGAATAACAAATTGTAACTACTACAGTTGTAAGATTGAACCCATCTTGTGATGGGATTTCATGGTGTTGTTTTCGTGAAAGATCATTTCCTGTTGATTGAATACTACTATTATCATCTGTAAATGTGTTGAGAAACATTATATTTTTGTGGAGCTGTTACTAGTTATAGGTACATTATTTTATTTTATTTTTTTAAAATATTTTTTCTGGCCGACTTTAATAGGTGAGGAAAAAAAAAAGTAGTAAGTTACAATAAATAATTGAAGATATAGCTAGGTAACAACGACAACGATTTAGCCAAGGGTTTGTAAAAATTTCAACAAATCTGTCCATTGACCACCTTTGTCTAGTTTGAGGAAAATTCAAGTTTTTAAGAACACTATTTATCTATTTACCTATAATCTATATCTATATATATTACTGAAAGTTGAAGCGTAGCATTTAATGTTGTTACGTTCAAGTTGAGTCATATCAGTTGCTATGTCATTATCATTCTTTTTCTTGAATTTTTCCTACAATTTAAAATTAGTTTTCTTAAATTTAAAAATACTAAAAAAATGAAAATAATTCCCAACCCTTTGTATTTCACGGTTACAATTTTAGATGACAACTCTTTATGTTCCATCTATATATTACTAAACGCTAAAGCGTAGCATTTAATATTACTATGCTCAAGTTGAGCCACATCAGCTACCATGTCATTACCATTCTTTTTCCTAAATTTGTCCTACAATTTAAAATTAGTTTTCTTAAATTTAAAAATACTAATAAAAGGAAAATAATTCCCAACCCTTGTATTCCATGGTTACAATTTTAGATGACAGCCCTTTGTGTTTCATGATTACAATTTTAAACAACAATCTTTTGTATTCCACGGTTACAATCTCAAACGACAACCCTTCAACTTCCTAACATTAGACTTTGACTTTCTAACTTCTTCATCTCTTCCTTTCCTCACACTATTAATACCGAAAAACTGGATATTTTATTAGTCAGCAAATTGAATTATAGAGTTTAAAATTCAATACTATACTTAGAACATGATACTTCTGCTTTTTTCTTGGTCTCCTCATTTAAGTGAATCCCTCCTTCATCATTGAAATCGATTTAAAATTCCTTCTATTAGCTTTGATTGTACTCTTGGCTATATCATAAAAGACTGTTTTTTGATATAATCTTTTTATGGTAATTATCATCATTTTTGTTGTAGTTGAATCAAAATAAGATTATGCTAGATCTGCATAATTAGTAGTTGTTGCATCTTCATCATTATCACAAGTTTAAGATAGAGATTACCCTCATCAATAGCTACTACATCTTCTCTATTGCCAAACTTGATCATCTTGACAAACCTTTTATTTATTTGATTGTACCACATGTATTTATTTACTTATGGATTCTATTTGATTGTATGATTTTTATGTCTTTTGATATAAATTAACTAGCTGGTATGCTAACCAAACTGCTTACTTCTTCAGTTTTTTTTAATCTTTTACTTTGCCTCCAACACTATCGTAATTGGTTGTCTATTTAATGGCATGTTATATATATATATATATATATATATATATAGTGTTTTGTAGGATCCAAGCAAGAAAGAGTTTAAGATGCTTGTTGTGTTATTCTCTCAAATTTTTTACGGCATGAACAACTTGTAGTATTAAAGTAATTACTGAATATTTTATATCAATAGTTATTTGTTAATAGGTGTTTGACGACTTTAGAATATGAAAATTTTTAGGTTTAATGGGTAACGATTTAATTTTGTTAATTTTTGCTTTCTAAATTACTAATAGTGGTTTATCATGTTAAATTAGTAGTTTATTTGTATATTAATCAGCTACAATGTTGTAATGTTATTTATTTTTTCTTTCTAATTTGTGAGGTTTAATTTAAATAATCTTGACTAAGTCCTCTGAAATCAAATTCAATACAAAAGAAATTTTGTTAGGGACTCTGTAAGGCTAAGGGGAGCTTGAAGATAATATAAGTTTTGGCCTCATATAATATACTTATATTGTGAGCTTCAGTTGCTACAAGTAGTATTGTAGTAACTTAGATATAAAACTAGACGTAACACAGACAGCTAAAAATAATGACATTCACCAATATTTGTCTTTTAATTTAAATGATATTTTGCATAATTGCTTTGCATTCATTAGATTTTATTTTCAGTAATTTTTTCGTGCATTACACGGGTTAGCGACTAGTATATTATAAAAGTTGGATCTTATAACTGATGGATGCATACAATAATTACATGTCTCTATCTCAAAGCATATTGTGATGACACATATCATTTCCTTCCTTTAATTGGTATGATTTGGACAAACTATACCGCATCTATATATTACTAAAAGCTGAAGCGTAGCATTTAATTCTGCTGCTCTCATATTGCGCCACATCAACTGTCACGTTATTCTTTTTTTTTTTCTTTTCTTTTTTAAAATATAATTTGTCTTACAATTTTAAAATAGTTTTTACAATTTTCAGCCCTATAAATGCAGCACACTACTTATTTACTTACTTCCACTATCATCTTATAATAAATCCAGCCCACTATGTATTTATTTCTTTCCACTATCACCCTATTTACACTTCTCCAACCTTTCTCTTTCCCTTACCGTTTCATCTCCCCACTATTTTTTTCAAGTTTTCTCCCTCCATTACCTTTTCATCTCCCTACTATCCTCTACATTAATATCATTCTCCCTCTTTCCCTTCATCTTCTTTTATTTTTGTCTCTTCTTATTCACACCCTCTTCCTATAAATTTGTCACTATCTCTTTTATTCTATGCATAGTTTTCCTTTATATATAAAAAAAAAGGTTCCCTCTCTCTCTCTCTCTCTCTCTCTCTAAATTTTTTGGTGGATTTTTTTTTTCTTGCATCTCTGCATCTCTACTTTAGGTTGATAATTTTTTATATTTTTTAAAACTCTATTTTGGGTTAATGCGATTTAGTTTTGTTTTTTAAATTGTGATTTAGTTTTATTTTTTAAATTGTTGTTGTTGCTGTTGTTTTTTATTTTTTTTTATTTTTTTTCTCTTTGATTGTTAAATGTTATTCTATTGCGTTCTAAAGAATTATATTTGTTTATTTACTTCCACTATCAATCTATTTACACTTCTCCAACCTTTCTCTTTCCCTTACCATTTCATCTCCCCACTATTTTTTCAATTTTTCTCCCTCCCTTACCTTTTCATCTCCTCACTATCCTCTACATAATATCATTCTTCCTCTTTTCCTTCATCTTCTTTTATTTTTGTCTCTTCTTATTCACACTCTTTTACTATAAATTTGTCACTATCTCTTTTATTCTATGCATAGTTTTCCCTTATAAAAAAAAAAAAAAAAAAGATTCCCTCTCTCTCTCTAGATTTTTTGGTGGATTTTTTTCTTTTTCTTGCATCTCTACTTTAGGTTGATAATTTTTTATATTCTTTAAAACTCTATTTTGGGTTAATGCAATTTAGTTTTGTTTTTTAAATTGTGATTTAGTTTTATTTTTTAAATTGTTGTTGTTGTTGTTGTTTATTTTTTATTCTCTTTGATTGTTAAATGTTATTCTATTGCGTTCTAAAGAATTAAATATAGCATATAAAAATATAATATTATTCTATTAAATAGCATGATTTGGATAATTTGGTATTTATTCTGTTATATAGCATGATTTTTATAGTGCTCAATTTAGATGTTAAACTATGAGACTTTACTAATTTTTGTTTATTTTCTAATCCTTTGTGGTGGATAAAGTACTCTTAATAGTTGTATTAGAAGTACTCTATAATGTCATTTATTTAAAGAAAAGCAAAGGTTAGCCAAATGAAAATAACCGGATTTGTGACAAATTTTAACTTTTGTAATTTTATTTTTATTATTATTATTTTATTACAATGCATGTATAGAAATTTAATTCTTAGATTTTTCTAATAATTGTTTATTTGATAATATGTTTTGGGTGGCCGAAATTATAATTTCTACAAAGAAAATAACCTTAATGGATTGTCAAAAACAAAATTTTATCCTAATATTTGTTCAATTAATCATTGTTAAGTTTTATTATTAATTTTTTTAGATTACGTTTTTTTGGTATTTTGGATTGTTCTTATATTACATTTATGATTGTTCCTATAATAAATAAAAATATAATTACGAAATACATTACTCATTATTAGATTAGTTTAAATTGTAAATTTTTTTTTTAATAAAACCACTATAAAAATAATTATCACGTGCAACGCGCGGGTTCACGGCTAGTGACTTATAATAATCGGTACATGTAAATTTTATTGATGACATACTTGCCATGTGTCAATATATTTCTTAAAATGCATTAAATAATTTACTATGAGCTTTATGCTGATCTTAAATGGCCATTCACTTCTTTCCTTTCCTCTTTTTTTTTTTTTTTTTAATTCCAGTTATCCATTTTGTTGTCAAAATTATTACCTAATTGAATTGATGCTATGAGGATCATAATTATATAAAAGACAATTAATTTTTTACATGTCAGTACATGGTAGTCCAAGTAAACAAACCGTTTTTGGTAAAAAAATATATGACAATTACTGTATTCTTTTTGCCCATAAGTATCCATAATTAGCTAATTAAATGGCCATTCACTTCTTTCCTTCTTCTTCTTTTTATCTATCTATCTATCTATCTATCTATCTATCTATATATATATATATATATATAAAACTGAAGCCTCCGAAACTCCCACAATTTTCCACGTCAGCACAATATTTAAAATTATTTTATTATATAAAATTATTTTTGTTTTATAAACCCTAGCAACACATGTTTAGGACTTTTCTCTTCCTATCTCAAAACCCTAGCAATTATCTCAACGGCTTAACACTCTCTAATGGTATTTAGCCTAATTAGTTTTCCTATATACAACGTTCTTCCTCCACAAAACATGACACACTAAAAGATTAACAGAGGGAGACACCACTCATATAAAAGTCATTGTTTGAGCGAGCTATTCGGCTATTGTGGCAGCAAAGAATTGTGAGACTCAGGTTCCCTTCCTATTCCTTATTTAACTTTTATGCTTTCAATTTGGTTAGGAAGATACTTGAAGCTTTCTATAAAGAATATATTATAAACTGCTTCGCTTCATAACAAACCATAGATTTGGTATTTAGTGTGAGAGGTTTAGAGTTTAGACTTTAGAGAGAAAGTGATCAGGAGTGGGGATTCATGAGCTAATAATTTCTTGGTGATTTTTATTTTGTTTATTAACTTCTCTTTACTTTTTCCTTTTCTTGCCTAAGTTTAGTATGTAATTGTAAATAGTTTGATAATATATATATAAGCTTTACTTATTTAACATATTGTAGGGATTTATGTTAATAATGTGTTATCTAAGCTTCAAATGATAGCTATTTCTATTTCTATTACCAGTTTCTATGGGAAAATATAGTATTCTTGAATTTGCAAGCTATATACTTTTCTTTGTATTGTTGTGGTTGGTGACATTGGAGTAATAACTATATTTTATATCAATTATATTTACATGATGATCACACTTTGTATATATATTTTACTTTCAACCTTGGTCGGCCTACCCAAATTAAGAATTAGGTATATTTCTTTGTGAGATAATAAATTTTTTTGAAAGCATTATTAGCACTCAAATTATTTTTCATGCAAAATTGACATAAAAGCATTTGATGTGCCAACCTTTTAGCATTATAAATTTTCCGTGCATCGCACGGGTTGGCGACTAGTTTTATTTAATTTCTGTTATCCATTTTGATGTAGAACTATTACCTAATTGAATTGATGCTATGAGTATCACAATTATAGAAAGACAATTAATTTTTTTACATGACAACAGTTCATGGTAGTCCAAGTAAGAGGGAATTTGCAGACTAGCAGAGTGGGAAGAAAGAATATCATAAGTTAACATACGATTGGAAGAAAATTGCAAACTAGCATCTCTAGCTTTATAGACTCGATTTCAATCTAAAACTCGAGGATTAAAGACACAATTCCCACTTGGTGAGTTGGAAATATGATGCCAGATAGATCTCGAGTCTTACAGACTCGAGTTCTAAAAAGCAAAACCAATCTGATGACGAAGAACAATGATCTGACGACAAAGAACAGAGGAACGATCTAACGAAGAACAAAGACGAAGAACAGAGGAAGAACCAAAAACGTTGGAGCTCCGATTGGACGATTGAATGCTGGGTGGGCAATTGGATGATCTGGTCTTCAAATCTGCACGAAGAAGAATGCTGGGTCAGAACTCAGAAGAACGCGAGGAAGAAGAAGTTAAAATGGTGAAACTCAAGTCTTTAAAACTTGAGTCTTAAAAGTGAAACTCGAGTCTTAAAAATTCGAGTTCCACGTGGATTTTCTTCCACATCAGCTCCCACCACTTACAAATCAAGACTTAAAAACTCGAGTTTTATCTTAGAACTCGAGTTTTAGACACTCGAAATGCTAGTTTACAACATTGTTTTGAAACATGACAACTAACTAAATTTTTTGATATTTAGAATCCATTTGGATACAGCTTATTTTGCTGAAAACTAAAAACTGAAAATACTGTAACAAAATAATTATTAAATGTGTGAATAGTGCAAAGAGACTCATTTTTAATTTTTTTTTCTAAATAAAGTGGTTGTGGGTCCCGTGAACAGTGCTCTATGTCTCCTGAAACAGTGAAACGCATGCATAAAAAAAAAAAAGGAAACTCGTAGATGCAAATGTTGAATCCAAACATATACTTAATGTTATTTGGCAAAAAAAATTCGTCCAAGTAAACAAACCATTTTTGGTATAAAAAAAAATGTAGGACAATTACCAATTTATTAAAGTGCGTCTACATAGCTAGTTGGATTTTTTTGCCATTTAACACCATTTTAGGAACAATTTTGTTAGTTAGTAGATTCTCGAAACTATTTAGGAAACTAGCATCTCAAGTCTGAAAGACTCGAGTTCATTGTAAATATCACACTCAAGTTCTAAGCCGAGGTGGAGCAAATTATCCGTATGGAACTCAAATCTCTAACACTTGAGTTCCATAGAGTTGTAAGAAAAAATGTACAGGCTACAAAGTGAAGAAGAAATGTACAACCTACTGAAGGAGTGAAGAAGAAGAAGAATCTAACCAAAAAGGAAGAAGAACCTCAACAACCAAACCCATTTCTCAAAAATGCAAACCCAAAATCAAAAAAATACTCATTCCTCCAAACACAAATCAAAACACAACCCCACGGTAGTTTCGATCTCAGAGCATGTGTTGCTGGGTTGAGACGGAGCATGCATTGCTGGGTTTTAATGATGCACTTAAGCAAAGTTTGATCTTCCTCTCCGTCCATGCGTTGCTGGGTTTTTCTTTGCTCTTCCGCTCCGTCCATTACTAGTTTTTTCTCTGCTCTGTTTGTTGATCTTCCTCTCGGTCGGGGGAATGGGCAGACTAGCAGTGTGAGGGGCAACTATGTAGTAAGTTAGGCAACGTTTCAAAGTTTTAAGAAAAATAGCATCTCGAGTTTTAGAAACTCGAGATCCATATTAAAACTCGAGTCCCAAAGACTCGCTTTGCAAGTGTTTGGCTGGATGACTTGGACTGAAAATGCCACATAGATCTTGAGTCTTTAAGACTCAAGTTCCATGCAAAAAAATTTTCCCCATACAGGGAGCCTTATAGTGGCGTTTTTAAGTCCTATAGTGACATTTTAAAGTCCTATAGCGGCATTTTCCTGCAAAATTTTTTTATAAGTGTGATCATCACACCATGTTCAGGTAGCCCTATAGTGGCGTTTTGAAGCTCTATAGTGACGTTTTAAAGCCCTATAGCGGCGTTTTTCTGCAATTTATGGAACTCGAGCCTTTAAAACTCGATTTCCACGTGGATTTTTTTCCACATCAGACCCATCCGCTTACAAATCGAGACTTAAAAACTTGAGTTTTATCTTGGAACTTGAGTTTTAGATACTCGAGATGCTAGTGTTCAGCATTGTTTTGAAACGTGAGAACTAACTAAATTTTTTTATATTTATTGTTATTTGGAAAGGGTGTTCCCTCTTGGTCCATTGCTGGGTTTTTCTTTGCTCTATTTGTTGTCTTTCTTTGCTGCTCTATTTGTTCTGTTTATCAAACTCAAGTTCCACGTGTATAATTTTCCATACTATTTCTTAAATAGTTTGGAAATGTTAAATAGTTTGGAAACGTTGCTAACTAACGAAATTGTTAGCAAAATGATGTTATTCTAAATAAATAAATAAATAAAGCTTTACTATATATTTCTATATTAGCATAAAATACACCTAACACATGGGTCTGTGAATCAGAGAGTTAAGAGAGGCTTTGCGTCTGCTCAGATGAGAGAGAGAGAGAGAGAGAGAGAGAGAGAGAGAGAGGAATACCATGCTGATTTGCTGCTCCACTCAAATCTGGTGGCTAGTGTCATGTTGCCTCTGCTTAGTCTCACCACTATGCCTCACGGAGTCACGCCTCTACTCAGTCTCACCCAATCACATCTCAGTTAGGTTTTCTTTAGAGTGGTTGTGTTTATATTTTATGGGCTAGGTCTAAAATTAGTTGATTGGAGGAAAATTTCTTTAGCTTTTATATGTCATTTTGTGGGTGGGCTAATTTTTTTGGGGCTTGCCAATTTGTTTTGATTTTTCTTTTCTCTTTTTGGATTTTAGATAAGTTAGTTTTTTTTAATGGGCATTTTATTTTTAGTGGGATAGTGATGTTGTTAAGGGGGCAAATGTAATTTTATTGAACAAAATTACTAAAATTGGTTACTTATATATAGGAGTATTTTTTTTCCTCAAAATTTGGGAGAGGGGGGGAGCATTGCCCCCAAAGCCAATGAATGGCTCCATCCCTAATGCAGGCTAACAGCCTCAATTAAAGCACAGTTAAAGAAAAAATTCATGGTTTTAAAAACCAGAATGGTTAAAGAATCAGAAAATGGTCCAGTTCTTGGGTTTTCCCGATTCTTGACCATTTTTGAATGGTTTATTGCTAGTTATTCCGGTTTTTATCGGAACTATTCTAGGTCCAGTTCTTGATTTAACTAGTTGAACCTGATGGGTGCTGTCCTCGTCAGTAAATAATTTCCGAATGGACCCAACGCTCGTATGGGTGGTAGGGTGAATTCTTCCAATGTGGTCACCGGTGTGATGCCTGCCACAACGTCTCCAACGCTTAAGTCAGAATGGTAATAAATATATTAAGAGAGAAAAATGACAGGGTTCTATCAGTGTATATTTTTCTTGTACCTTTTGTTGATGGTGCCAGGGCCTTATATAGTTTGCTCTGGCTTCTGGCTGTTGTGGGTAGTCAATGCCACAAGAGTAACACCCCTGCCTAGTAATGGGACTTTAATGGGCTCCAACGGTCTGACAGTCTGGCTTGGTAACCGTCTAAGGTGTTTACTCATATTAAATGACTTTGTCCCCCCGTCAGGCGTGATTAGTCCTTTTACTCGTCAATCATACTATCGTCAGGGTTACTTTGTCCGGGACACAGTATGTTCGTCGGTACTATCAATTGCCCCCCAGCTTTTATGGTCGTCATGACGATCATAGAAGGTGAAAGGTTTTTCTGAGCTGTCCGCAACTCTTGGGGTTTCGCTCTGAATTAAATGCATAGTGGCGGCGTTACACGTGACGTGGCCACCTGGCACCTGGTGATTGGGGGAATTTTCTGCGCGCACCTTGGGTTTCCCGCCGTTTTCCAATTTTTTGGGTTGAAATCCTTCATTTTCCCCAATTCTTCAATTATCCCTGTTACTGAACTGTTCACCTTTTTCCTTTTTTTTTGTCTGCCTGTGCTATTATTTCAACTTTGCTCTGGTGGCCGTTCTGTGCGTTTCTTCCGTTTGTGCCTAACATTTCGAAGGTACGTTCTCCTTTGCTTCTATCCGTTTCTTTTTCTTCATCATTTGTCTGCAAATTTCTGATCTTTCTCTTTCTTTTTCTTTGCTTTGTTTTTGTTTGTTGCTTGCTTTGTGGGTTTTTAGGATTTAAACCCTTCCCCCTCATTTTTCTTTGGTTTTTCATGGTTAGTGGTTCCGAGGTTAGAGTAATTTGTCCTTCCGTGTCTTTTTTCTTCGCCCGCTTAGGGGTAGCTTTAGGTGTCTCCGGCGACTTCCTCCTTTTGGTTGGGGATTTCGTTTTTGCTGGTTGTGGTCTAAGTGTAGTTATAGGAGAGTTGTCTTCGATTCTGGGCCAGCCTCTTGCTTGGTTTGAGGGAGAGACTAGAAGGATGGCAGAGGTACGGTCTAGTGAACTAGAGACGGGGTTGTCGTCTAGCGGTGGCCCTGAGGGGGGAGATACGGCCGTCTCTGCTCCTCGGGTAGTTAGGGCCTTCCACGCCCTTGAAGAGGTGTGTGGGCTGGACGAAGAGACTGTGAGTAGGTTCAAGGACAGATTCCAATTTCCAGATCGTGTCCGTGTTCGTCGGCCCACTAGTGAGGACAGGGCCTGTCATTTCTTCCCTAGGGAAATGTGCTTCTATGAGGCAGCTTTTACCTGCGGGCTTAGGCTCCCCGTCCACCCTTTCATAATGGAGCTGTTGGGTTTTTTGGGCATCGCTCCGGGGCAACTTATGCCCAATTCCTGGAGGATCGTGGTCAACTGTATGGAAATATGGTTGGCTGCGAACGAGGATATGATCAAAGTCAGTGAGCTCGTCCACCTCTATCGTCTGAAGGAGTCTAAAGAGTATGGGTATTATGAGCTTGTCCCTTGGGCGAGGAGAGCTAGGATCGTGAGGGGTCTACCCTCGTCATTCAGGTACTGGAAGTCCCGTTTTATTTTCTTGTCTGGGCATGACTTTGAGACCCCCGCCAGCGAGGCTTAGGGTGACATCCCAAGGTTACTCCGTCGGTGGGGAACCCCTCACTTAGGTGCGTCAATACTTCCCATTGTTTGTTGGTTTATGTTTTTTTGTCTTTATTGGCCGTCATTAACCTCCTTCTTTTTCCTTGCGCAGTGAAGAGGCGACCTAAGCTGAAGAGTAAATATTAGGGGCGTGTGGAGAAGGCGATTCAGTATGCCGAGGCAATAGAGAGTTGGGAAGATCTGGTGGACCCTCGTACCCTCGCATTTTATTGCCTAGGCCTAGATCCTTCTGCGTATGTGTTGCGTCTCATTGAGATTGAGGGAAAAAAGAGTAAGTCCTAGGCTTGACAGTATTGCTCCAGTTTTCTTTCCCCCTTTTTTTTTTTTGTGACAAGTGTTTCCCTCTTGCAGAAATGACGACAAAATTTAACAAAGATATGTACACTAGGATGAGGGGCAAGAAGGATGAGCCCCTGTCTGCCATCGGGACTAAATCTGTCTGTATCACGGATAGAGGTGTTTCGATCCTCTCGGCACTTCCGTCTTCTCCAACTTCGGCTCCAGCGAGAGGTGCGTCCCCGACCCCGTCAGTCGAAGAGGTTCCTCCACGTAATAAGAGGCTAAAAGCTGGGGAGAAACAGAAGGAGAAGGTCGATTCCAAGCCTTCTTGCGTTTGGGACAATGCTGGAGTATCCGTGGCAAGGGATCAAGAGACCTTCAGCGCGGACGAGCTTAAGGTGTTCTCTGGAGTGCCTACAGACGATGTGGCAAGGCGTCTGAAGGAGTCTAAAGTGTGTATCCTTTTTGTTTTTTATACAGGTGCTAGGTGAAAGTCTCCACATTACTTCAGAGTACCTGGCCTCTGAGGCTAAGGTTGAGTCTGCGCGATCTCACGCATCGTTCATGGAGGCAAAAAATTCAAAGCTGAGAAATGAACTTATTGCTGCTATGGATGATGCCAACCAGGCCAAGGAGAATCTGAGGATTCTGACGGAGGAGCTGAGGGTTGAGCGGGAGTTGACCAAAGAGAAGGACGAGCAGATTGCTGCTGCCAGGGAGAGGGCGAAAAGGCTCGCAGCCAAGGCCGTTGAGGGCTTCCAGCAGACTGAAGAGTATACCACTGTGCTCTTCAGCTGGTATTTCAAAGGGTTCGAGCTTCTAAGGAGGTACTTTATAAAGCACCCTTCTGGGGTGGACTTAGAGAAGCTCGACTTGGAGGAGGTTGATAAAGAAATGGCTGCTGATGAGGCCGCTCAATCCTCTGCTGCTGAGACCGACGCCCCAGAGAATGCCCTTGAATCAGGTGGTGCTGCAGCTGACGCTTAAACCTGCAAAAGATATTTCTATTTTCGGTGTTCCTTTTTTCTTTTTTTTTTGGGTGCCCGTGTTTTAGGGCTTTTTTGTAAATTTGGCTTCGGAAACAATTGCCCTTAATTTTGGGAAAAACACTATTTGCTCAGTCCTTATGGATTGCTGATAATCATACTTGCCCATGTTTTGGGCCTTTATTTAAATCTGTTAGTTTGTACTTACTCGTTTTTGTGTCTGCTTCTCCTGCCCTCCACTTGGCTTGGAGAAAGTTTAAACATTTTCCATTTGCTGATCGTGTACCTATTTTGAGGATTTTGGCCAAGTGTACTGATTCATCAGTAGCATACATTCGTCAATAACGAATATCTTGACTTGGTTATTCTCTTCTTAAATCTTTATTTGGCTATTTTGAGGATTTTCGTTGACTTGATTCTCCCGTCAGTAAAGCATACCTGCGGAGTGGGATTATTCCATTTAGCGAATGTTCTCGTCAGTAACTTACATCCGTCAGGGCGGAATCTTGTTACTTAGCTATTTTTGTTTTGCTGACTTACACCTATTTAAAGGATCTTGTCTTAGCGAATTTATTCGTCAGTAACTTACATCCGTCAAGGCGGAATCTTGTCACTTGACTATTTTTGTTTCCCTGACTTACACCTATTTAAAGGATCTTGTCTTAGCGAATTTATTCGTCATTAACTTACATCCGTCAAGGCTGAATCTGTTTGTTCAAAGACGTCAAAAGGTAAGCTTGTTTATTGATTTCAAGAAAGAATAAATCTGATACATTTACTGATAATATTTCTTCAAGTTTTCGATGTTCCAAGGGCGCGGGAGTTTCTGTTCGTCTAGAGTTTCCAGGTGATAGCTGCCTCGTCGAGAATAGTGGACGACCCTATATGGTCCTTCCCACGTGGGCCCTAGTTTCCCTTGGTTTGGGTCTTTCGTCGCTGTTGAGACTTTGCACAGGACCAGATCTCCTACTTCAAGTCGTCTCAGCTTCACTCTCTTATTGTAGTATTCAGCCATCTTCTGTTGGTATTTTTCCATTCTACTGGAGGCCTTCTCTCTTACTTCGTTCAGGCAGTCTAGGTTAATTCGTAGCTCATCTTCATTTCCTTCTTCGCTGAACGCCGCCCGTCTGGTGCTGGTTACCCCTACTTTGACAGGGATTACTGCTTCTGTTCCATAAGTGAGCCTAAATGAGGTTTCCCCTGTTGGAGTTCTGGTTGTTGTCCTGTATGCCCAAAGGACGTTAGGCAGCTCTTCTGGCCAGGCACCCTTCGCACCGTCCAGCTTGGTCTTGATAATCTTGAGCAATGTTCGGTTCATCACTTCCGTTTGTCCGTTTGCCTGGGGGTGTCCTAGTGACGAGAATTGGTTCTTGATGCCCAGGCTCGAGCAGAAATCCCTAAAGGCTTGACTGTCGAACTGTCATCCGTTATCCAAAATTATCGTCACTGGAATCCCGAACCTACAGATTATATTCTTCCAAATAAAATTCTGTATCTTGGCTTCCGTGATCGTTGATAGCGCTTCTGCCTCAACCCACTTAATGAAATAATCAATAGCAACAAGTAGAAATTTTACCTGGCCTTTACCTTGGGGTAGTGGGCCGACGATGTCGATTCCCCATTGTGAGAATGGCCAGGGGGACGTTATCGCTGTCAATTTCTCAGCGGGGAGTCTCTGGACAGATGAAGTTGAACCCTAGTAAGTGTGTTTTTGGCAAGGTAAGAGGAGATCAAGTTTTAGCCAGAGAATGCTACCAGGCCGTCTTGGCCACGAAGGAGAACCATACATGGATGATTGGAGAGGAAGAGAGTAAAGTAGAAGCCTTGGAAACAGTAGCACTGGTCGAAGACGGAACCACCAAGACGACAAGAATAGGGATAACACTAAGCCCTGAGATGAGGACCAGGCTTATCGAATTCCTTAAAGAAAACCTGGATGTCTTCATGTGGAGCCATGAGGACATGCTTGGCATATCCCCAAAGATAATCCAGCATAAGTTAAATGTGGACCCACAGAGAAAGCCCGTCCAGCAAAGGCGAAGAGCCTTCGCCCCAGAGCGAGACCAGGCCATTACAGAAGAAGTTACCAAGCTACTGACGGCAGGCTTCATCTGCGAAGTCTACTACCTTGATTGGCTCGCTAATGTCGTCCTTGTAAAGAAGGCAAATGGAAAGTGGAGAATGTGTGTGGACTTCACGAACCTGAACAAAGCATGTCTGAAGGACAGTTTCCCATTACCCCGAATCGACCAACTCGTGGATTCTACAGCCGGGCACAAGTTACTGACGTTCATGGACGCTTTTTCAGGATACAACCAGATAAAAATGGACGAAGAAGACCAGGAGAAAACCGCTTTCATCACAAGCTAGGGGCTCTATTGTTATAAGGTAATGCCCTTCGGGCTAAAGAACGCAGGAGCTACGTATCAAAAATTGGTGAACAAGATGTTCAACAAACAAATCGGTAGAAACATGGAAGTCTACGTCGATGATATGCTCGTTAAGAGCAAAGAAGAGCTTGCACACTTGGACGACCTTAAAGAAACATTCATGAGCTTCAAAAAGTACCAGATGAAGTTGAACCCTAGTAAGTGTGTTTTTGGGGTAGCTTCAGGTAAGTTCTTGGGTTTCATGGTCTCCCAGAGGGGAATAGAAGCAAACCCGGAGAAGGTCCAAGCCATAATCAATATGGCTTCACCCTGAACCGTCAAGGAAGTTCAAAAACTCACCGGCAGGATTGCAGCACTTAACAGGTTCGTCTCTAGAGCAACGGATAAGTGCCTCCCATTCTTCAAAACACTGAAGCAAGCTTTCGCCTGGACCGACGAGTGCGAAGAAACCTTCCAGGACTTGAAGCGTTATCTGAGTAATCCGCCCCTCCTGAGTCCGTCGAAAGAAGGGGAGAACAACAGTGAGTGCAGCTTTAATTCGTGAAGAAGCCAAGAAACAACTCACAGTCTACTACGTTAGATAGGCCTTCCAAGGGGCAGAGTCTAATTACCCGCGAATAGAGAAAATTGCATTCGCATTAATTGTAGCCTCACGCAAGCTAAGGCAATATTTTCAGGCTAACCCTATCCTAGTAATGACGGACCAACCCATAAGAAAATCGATGAACAGGCCTGAGGCAGCAAGTAGAATGATCCAATGGGCAATTGAGTTTAGCCAGTTTGATATCGAGTACCTTCCCACAGACGGCGCCAAACTGATGGGTGCTGTCCTCGTTAGTAAATAATCTCCGAATGGACCCAACGCTCATATGGGTGGTAGGGTGAATTCTTCCAATGTGGTCACCGGTGTGGTGCCTGCCACAACGTCTCCGATGCTCAAGTCAGAATGGTAATAAGTATATTAAGAGAGAAAAAGGACAGGGTTCTATTAGTGTATATTTTTCTTGTACCTTTTGTTGATGGTGCCAGGGCCTTATATAGGTTGCTCTGGCTTCTGGCCGTTGTGGGTAGTCAATGCCACAAGAGTAACGCCCTTGCCTAGTAATGGGACTTTAATGGGCTCCAACGGTTTGACAGTCTGGCTTGGTAACCATCTAAGGTGTTTACTCATATTAAATGACTTTGTCCCCCCGTCAGGCGTGATTAGTCCTTTTACTCGTCAATCATACGATCGTCAGGGTTACTTCGTCTAAGACACAGTATGTTCGTCGGTACTATCAGAACCAATAAATTTGGTCTAGTTTTTAAAACAATGGAAAAATTGAAAGTAAAATTAATTTAAAAATATTAATCTATATTAATAAATAAATAAATATTATATGTTAATACTAATCAATTGAGTTTTTTTTTTCAAATTCTCAATTGATTATAAATATATATTTCATAACATTAAAATAAGAAATCAAAATAATTTATTCATAGTAGACAACAATCAAATGAAGAGACTAATCTAAACACATAAAATTTAAACATATAATTATAGCAATATATTGGTAAAGTTGTATATGTGCCTCACTATTTTGAACGCTTTTAAATATTTAGAAATACTTCTTTTTGATAATTTGATAGTTAAAATGGAAGAGAGAAATTTGAATGGTTAGCATCTTCATTGAAAATATCAAATTAAATAATACAACTTGAATTATAAAACTCTTGGCAAAATTTTGAATATTAATACAATACATATATAAATGAGATAAAAATAGGGTCTTTTTAATTGTGGGCCCACAATTTCAACTCTGAGAAATGAGAAGTAAAAGGTCTATTTGGATACCACTTATTATTGAAAATTGAAAATACTGTAACAAAATAATTTTTAAACGTGTGAATAGTGTCGTGGGATCTAGGTTAGAAGTTATATTTGCTGAAAGAGGCACTTGTGGGTCTTGTGAACAGTGCACGAAACCCACCCAAGGAAATGCATACATGAAAACGCATTGCTATCCAAACCCACTCAAAGAATGTGCGGTGAGCAAAGAAATTTTAAGCGGCACTACGAGACTAGCTAATATGGCAGGTTTCTACTTTCTACTTTGTGTGCTCTTGAGGTCTGGGAGTAAAACTGCAAAAGACTTCTAGTACTGTACTAGTATATAGTTGTTACGGTATTAATATATGAACAATAATTATCACACATTTATTATTGCACAATTACTATATAGTATATACACATTATCATGTGGACTAAAATCATACTTTAAAAACTCAATTTCAATTAAAATAATGAAATCTTGTTTTCTATCTCACAATTTTAATTGAAGTCATGTTTTGAAAACACGATCTTGTGCAAAAAGTGTGCAATAACAAGGTATAATAATAAGATTTTCATTATGATCATACTAGTAAATATTTCAAGGACTAGGATGCTAGCATACATAATGTAAGTTATGGAATATGTATTTTTTTTTTTTTTTGGCTTTTCCCAATGAAACTGTTGACAGTTCTAAGATGCACCAATTAGCTAACATGGCATAATCATAAAAGCAGGTAACTGCGCATGAATATGTGTGTGTGAGTGCAAGGAGCTCTAATAAGCAAAAAGATAATTGTGGAAGTCAACTCCGATGTAGTATCTCATTGCCAAACACATGCGGAATGTGACTCTCTTCCTCGTCTTCTTCCTCATCCAGGGAAGGTCTTGAAAGCTGCAAAGGCTCTAAGCTGTGTGGGGATGGTGCAGTCTCTGCTACAATGTCGAAATTTGAGGTGAAGGCACTCATGCTGATGAGGTTATTGGAAGCAGAAGAGTTGTTGGAATACGCTGGTTGCAGCACTGCAATGTTTTGCCGCTGTTGTTGTTGTTGCGAGTTCTGAAGGGAATTTGCGAATGCAAACCTACTGTTTATAAGTTGTGTTTGCACCATGGCCAGCTCGGCTTGCAGAGATGCCACCTGAATATATAACAACAGTTTTCCCCAATTTAAGCCGTTTCAGAATATTTATTAAAGCTAACCTACGCTTTTGACTCACATATATAGCATTGACGTTCATTTGGAGATTTGTGTGGTCCTCTTCTTCTTCTTCTTCTTTTTTGTTTTGTTTTTAACATTAGTTTATTAGCTTATTTGTGTGTGTATAATTTTTTGAAGGCTTACATTTTTTAGGTACAATTGTGCTTTATCAATTTTCAGAAAAATAGCAATAAACTTTTCAATTAAATTAATCTAAAGGCAAGAGGGGTAGGATTGGATTAAGCTCAAATCTTAGTAAAAGGCAAAAAAGTTGAGGTGATTTTAGAAAGTCAACAGAACTATCTAATTATAATTAAATATGATGAAGTTTTGAAGATTGATAGTTTTCCCTTTGACAAGAGCTTTTTCTTTTAGTTGTTTAACTTATTTGTTTAATTGCAATTTTTTAAAACTTTTTTATCCTTGAGAGTAATCATGCTTTGACCAACTTCAGCCAATAAGCAAATAAACTTTCAACAAAAAAATTACTTCTAAACACACTGAAAAGTGAAGGTTCTGTTTGCTTTTATGAAGATGATCCCTGCATTAAATTTGCAGTTTGAAGGTTTAGCAATGAAGTTCAAGATTAGAAAAGAACCATTTGTGGCTGTCAAGTCATGTAATCAGTACCCAAATTTGGGTGAAAATCTATTACATGGTCAATTTACTAAAAAAATGGGCACAAAGAAAGGTTATTAAATATTAATTAATTCTTCTACATATAGAATGAGAAAAGAAATTCAATTAATAGAGAATATATAAATATATAGATCTTTCCAAGAAATTAAATATGAATTACCTTTAAATTAATTAATGAGCTTAACAAGTAGGAGTATATTTCAACCACCGTGTACCCTTAATGCGGTGGTCACTCCACAAGTATAAATGCTTGTAGGGTGTTAGGGGTAAGGGTCGAGATTCAAATCTTTAGGATGAAACTTTACACACATATTCACTTAGATTAGACTAAAGTAGAAATTCTATCATGTATATAAATAAATAAATAAAAAGAAGAAGAAAGGAGTATATTTCAGGGAAGCAATGAGAGAAAGAAAAATCCAACCTGCTGTTGTAAAGCAAGTACAGTGGACACACAACCATAAACTGGGTCGGACAACCTGGCCTGAGCTTCATATGATATTGTAACCACAGCATCGTGTCTTTGGTGCACTGGTATATGCAACAAGAGCTTTGATACGTTACTTGCACCAAATACCTTGTGTACAGCTGCAAACCGAGCTGATCCTTGGTCCGAGCCAAAGTGGGGAGCAAAGATACACCCATTAATGCACTTCCTCCTCAAAAACTTGCAGGCCCCACATGGAGCCATTGCTGCTACCACTGGCTTTGCCTCTACCGTTGCCATAGTACGCTTTCCCATGCCCTTACGTCGATTTCCAGATGTGCTATCACCACCTCGTGTCTCGGCCATTGGAGTAAGGGTGTTGAATTACAGTGAACAAAAGACTAGTGTGGTGGGGTTGGTGATTATATGAAAATTAGAGGAGTGCACGTTAGTCTCGTGAAAGGGTTGCAAGGTGAATGTTGTAACTGGTAAGCTTTTTTTTTTTTTTTTAAAGAGAGACGTTATGGTTGGTAAAGAAGGAGAATGAGTGAAATGGGAAGTGTGTGTGTGTGTGTGTTTGTGTTTGTGTGATGCACGAGCAAAAGGAGTGATAGAAAAGGTTTAATGATTAAATATTGGTGTTAGTTTAGTTCAATGTATATAATGGTAATTTCAAGTGTGTAATAGACTGTACTAGTATTTTGTAAAATTATTATTCTATGAAACTTGAAGAAGATTGTCTTCTGGGGAGGGCACAAGATTTGTGCTGCACTTGGCGTGTGTGGGATGATTTATGAACAAGACGTGCATGGATTTCGCCCCATGAGAAGATTCAAACTTTTTTTCAACCTCCTACTTTTATCCTATTCCAACCAACAACAAAAAAAATTGTAGTGGGGGTATCAGGATCAGGCTCTGCAAAATAACTCTTCAACAACAATTTGACTGAACTTACCCAAAACTACCTTGCATCATGTTGTTCATCATTTTAAGGTTTGTTTGCTACGGTTGTTTAAATAACAGTTTTTGTAATTTAAACACCATAACACGTATTTTCACAATATTTCTTCATCCACATGTATTTCCATAATACTTAAACAACATTACTAGAAATCTTTTATCAAATGGGCCCTTAGTTTTCACAAATTACTAATGAATAGTACCTTAATAACTTTAATTAAAAAAATTAGTTACAAAATTGGTTGCAGCCTAAGGTTACAACTTCCTTTAAAAAAATTAATATTATTACGTATTTTGAAAATCTAAATGTTAAATTGCATGTCATTTATGCTCTTAATGGATATATCAAGTTTTGTGTAGATCAGATATTATTTATTATATGATCTATAAACTTATAATTTATGAATAGTTTTAAACTACAAAAAACTTTTGATTTAAACAATTTATTAATAACATAACTATTGATCTTTAATTTTCTAGAAATTTTACAAGTATGAAGGATATAAGAAAAAAATGTAATCCAATGATAGATTTATCAAAATTTGGCTCCAATAAAAAGATATTAATTAAAGTTGTAGTTTTAAATTACAACAAATTTTGTAGCTAAACTTTATCCAAACTTTAATGAGATGTTCATCAACAGATCCTTAGAAAGAAACAACTTTAGTTGTGAATTTTTCTGGGTTGCTAAGTTGTTCCTCATTGCGACCTTACATGCTTATCTCGCAAACATTCCATCATGAAACATTCTTACTCAAGTGTGTTTCTGTCACTTGCCCTAGTTCCTAATGACAGGCGAGACCTCACCACGACCTCGCCCGCCACCATATATGTGACCTTACCACAACTAGAGACCCATTTTTTGAGTAGATGCAAATTTAATCTGGGTTGGTTATGAGTTTTTTTTTTTTTTTTTGCCCTTGGGTTAGTGTGATGTAGGTTCAATTTAAATTGGTTGTGGATTTTTCTAGATTTTTATGAGTTTAATAGATTTGGTTCTGGGTTTTTTTTTTTTTTTTTTGGTTGATGTTGGTTCAATATGTGTTGGATGTGGATTTTTCTTGGTTGTTATGAATTGTGAACATTTTGTTTTTTAGTTTATGTAGGTTCGGTCTAGGTTGTCCATTTTGGGTGCTTGATGTGGTTGTGTTTGATTTGGAAATGTTGAATTTAGGGCTATCCATCACCCATCCAAACTTACCAAATCAACTCGATCTGTGCAATGTGTCGATCGACGGCGAGTCACTAGTGATGGAAACTAACAAGATCAGTTCGGTTTTTGGTTTGGCAGGCTGAGAAATCGAAGAACACGACTTGGCCAATGATCCCAACTTCCTTTGCTCCAATCTCCTCTCCACCATCAATGATGACCCTAACTTTCTCAAATGCATGTGTTACTTGTAATCAAACTCGAATATCTGGGGTGATCTCAGCCAATTTGATAAGAACTCCTCCAAATTTGAGGAGATCTCAACCAATCCAGTGAGATCTCCTCTAGATCTCAAAAGATCTTTACTGACTCGACCGGTGGCCAACTCGACTCGATCTGACCCGTTCATCCTCTTGGTCAACAATGGGCCCTCCAATTTGCCACCTAACTTGGTTAGGTTGAGCCCAAAATCGACCCGGACCAACCCATGGACAACCCTAGTTAAATTACAAGAGGAGGGTGAAAAATAATTATATTTAGGGAGATAAAAATTAATATTTAAGTGAAATAAAAATAAAGTATTAAGGCTTATGTAGTTATCTGTGAATAGTAGATTAGTTAAAATAACAAAAGTGGGGTATTTAAATCAAATTTGACCAAAAAAAAGAAAAATTACTATGAGACTAATGTGAATGTTCTTAAGATAACAAGCATTTCAATACAATACCCTTATACATACACACACATATACATATAAGTTAGATTTTATGCAAAAATTTAAACCTCACCAATATAAGGATGCATATAATGACAATACGTCATTTTGGTCAAAGCATAGGATAATGATGTGTCAAAACTTTTCTATTCCTTCTCATGGTACAAATCCTGTAAAATACTTTTTGTGCTTCATTTTATATTTTACCAAACATAACTTGCTATGTATGTTTATTACTTCCCTTAACAAATGACATATCACAATTGATAGAGCATAAAGTTTCACAACAAGTGGTATTGGAGATTTGTACACTTCCTTCTCATTGTCATTACTCATTAGAACTACTAGTATGTAACCTGTGCTTATGCATGAAAATGGTCAATTATAGTAATGTTATTGATGTTAAGCTTAGGTTATTAAACAATTAATTTTCATGATATTTTTTTGTCAAGTTTCTCCTTATTATAAACATATTTCTTTACATACTGAAATATTTAATAGTAGATTTTGTATAAAAGTTATAATACATCTTCACATTAATGGCCAGGGAACTTCCATTATCTTTTTGGTTATGTGGTAAAGAAAGTATGGAAAAGAGTGTTGGGATGTACAGTGTATGGAACAACTACTAACCAATACAATAAGTATTAATTCTCAAAAAAAAAAAAAAATACAATAAGTATTACATATTTAAAAAACATATGTATGCATGATAGACTTTGACACCAAGGTTGCTAGGGGTCTTGCTTCTAGCGACACCTTTCTATGTACAACATATAAGTATTTGAATTCCTTGAGCCAACAAGCTTCGAATGTCTTCCATTACGATTGTTATTTGTCAAGGCATAATCCTCTTTCTTATAAATATATCCTCCACCAGTCTATTGCCAAATGAGAAAATAATTTAATGGAAGCCTTGCTTTCTTGCTTTCTGCATAACCTCCCCAAATCAGTGCAATGATATTCCTATATAGATCCATAAATTTCCATTTAGTTTTTTTTTTTTTTTTTAAAGCCATGGTCTCATATAAGGGGTGGGCAAAACCAGCAAGCAGAATCCTAATTTGTTGATTTACATAACATTAACTACTAATAATGGAGAGTCCTTTGAGAGATTATATAACATATATAGAGCATGTAGAATGACTAATTTGTCAGGTTTTTGGACTATGAAACGCAAGCATAGGCCTCGTATATATATAAAAAATTGTGAAACATAGAATTTGTACTACCTGAGCATGGAACCAATCACAATTGGTTAACCTGTCAAATTTTAGAAAGCAAGAATACCATGAGGCAAATTTTGAGTTACCAAATTTGACGTAGCGGATTAACTAAGGAGATCTACATTCGCACTGAAATCTTTATCTAAAAAAGGCCATATCAACTTATATGTGACCAAAAATTTAGGGTGAGGTATATATGTCTTGATCTACACTAAAGATAAATTTATTGATGATGAGGCAACATCCATTAGCTACAATGTTGACTACTCAATATCATTCCTCTTATTGTTACAATCCCAGCTTGATTCATGAATCCAAAATTTTGTGATAAAAATAAAGAAAATATCAATAGGGACTTCTTGTAATCATTGTGGTTAATGGCAATCACTTAGTGAATATTGCTTTATACAAAAAATATATATATAAAAATTAAGAACCTAAATCAGACTTATCGTAAGATAGCACCTAATTAACAATTTAACATGAATGAGGTCCCCTACTGCAAGAATAGAGAGAAAGAGGGGGAGGCTATCTAGAGCTTTTGAGAAAATAAAAGAAAAATTATGATAAAAAGATAATAAATGAAAAAATAAACATTTATTGAAAAATTATAAGTAAGCTTGCCCTATGCTTAGGCGCAGTTTGCTACCTTATCAAATTGGAAGCCTCAAGAAAGATAGGATTGTAAGATATAAAAGAGAGGTATTGAACCTTTCTTTACATGTTGAGAAATTCAATAGCAATATCCAGTTTGGCATATTGTAATTTTCCCCATTTAGTGTTCACTAATAGATCACAACTGTGATGAATAGAGAAGTGGCATTTCAAATTCAAGATTTTAAAAATCACCCAATAGCAAAGAGCTTCAATAGTACATCAAATTAATGGCAAACATATTAATAATTCAGAACAGAAAAAATTACCACGTCTTGCATCTAGTATTCTCAAAACAAAATCAGCAAATATCTTGCAAAAAGGGATTCTGCACACAAAGAAGAAATTTATAAAAAATTCAGCATCATAAGCCAGTAATAAATTACTTGAATATAGAATACAAATCTTATTAAAAATGAACTTTACAAATGTCAGTTGCTAACAATAGTTAACTTGCATCATCTTGGCAGAAATGGTAGTTTAACAACTTTTCAGCATAACTTTTAACTAAGGAAATATCAACTTATAACCGAGAAGTTTTCTTGGTCCAAAAATCGGTCATTGTATTTGATTAGGCCATTAATATATAAATACATACAAATATATATATATATATATATATATATATGTGTGTGTGTGAAATTTCTTTATGTTTCTTAATTTAGAGGAATTTTGTAATGATGTAATTTTTGGTTAGGGCCATATTTGTGGCCATGGATTTTATTTTATTAGTAGGTGACTTTAGCTTTATTATGGTACTCCCATCCAAAGGATGATTTCTATTAATCAAATTTTGGGAAAATGATACTTTATGAACTTTGGTGAATATGTGGCCAAAGAACATGCATACACCAATATTGCAAAATTGCTTGGGTTTCTAATTGCTTTTATCATATATTAAAGTAGGTTAAAATAATAATTGCATCAATAAACATATTAAAAGGGAGCAATAATCCAGTATTTTTAATTCAAGAGTGTCAAGTGTCCATATCCAAAATTTGAAATAGTAGACCCTTAATCATAACCATATATATACGAAGTTATGAAACTTAAATGAATTAATTAATATCAAATAAGGTGTGTTGGAAACCCATCTTGGCTTGCAACCACATATATAACATCCTTTATTAGTAGAAGCTCCATAATCCTTCTTTAGTGGATTGAAATAAGGGCCTAACATGAAGTTAATTTAAGAGATTTTCTTACAAACAGAAAAATAAAGTTAGAAAAACTTTCACGGTGGCTTCGACTTCTTGTTTGTTTGAAATTTGTATGTGTCTAAATTTGTATTTGTTTGAAATTTCATGTTTAATGTCATAGAGTTTCAAACCCTAACTTTTTGATCTATTTTATGTTATGTTTTCAAATTAAAATGTGTTTTTCTAACGTCAAATCGTGAAGTGGATTACGGAAGCCTAACAGAGTAAAGCTCATGTGGGTAAAGTGTTATATTTTAAACCACAACTAGGCAATTTAAATTTCAGTCAAATCACATGTGGATAAGTTGTAGTTAGCCCAAAAACATATAAGTAAATTATGAGTCACCACTAGTGACGGATCTATTTAGGGTAGGGGACTCCCCAAATTTCTAAAAAATCTCTTATATAATTGTATATGAGATCTTTAATGGTGAAATATATAAAGGATTAATAAAGAATACATAATTATCGTTTTTTGCTAAAAAAATAAACATAAAGAATAGATAATTTATTAAATATGTTATTTGATTAGGACAAAAACTCAAATACAATATTTTAGGTGTAGCTCTTTAAGTTTTCCAATTAATTTATAGGTCTGGTTAATGTATACCCTTAGAGTATACATTAACAATCCATTTTAAGAAAAATTTTATCGAAAATTGAAAAAGCTGTCAAACTTTTTAGAGAGAGTTTCAATCTATAACATCCGCTCCTGTTAATAAATTTATCATCAGACTAAGACATTAGAAATTTTACTAATTAAACTAATTAAAACCTTAATATGGATTAAATGCTAATATGAAATGATTTAATTGGAAAAATTGAGAAACTTTACCTAAGTTAGGGTATATTAACCTCATTACACGCGCTTCGCGCATGCAATGAGGTTTTATTTTTTTTTAAATTAAAAAAAAAAGTGTTTTTATTTTATATATATAATTTTTTATTATTAGAATTTAATTTATAAGTGAATAAATTAATTTGAAAACCAAAGAGATGAAGCCTTTTAAAAAAAAAAAAAACCATGTTTTTATTTTTATATATAATTTTTATTTTGAAAATCTAATTTATAAGCAAATAAAGTAATTTGAAAAACAACAATAAAGTGACCATATTTTTTAAGTAATATTTTAGTGGAAGTTAAAATTATATTTTTACCAGATTGTCCTTAAATAGTAGTATAAATAAGTTTTTTTCCATTTGATTATACTTTTAGGTCTATTGTACCGATAACTGCGGAGGAGGGATTCTTCCCCAGAAAAAGAAAAAGGAAAAGAAAAATACAAAAAGATTAAATTATTAAAAAAAAAGAAAAAAAGAAAAAAAAGAAGAAGATATTATTTTATTTAGAAAGTAGATATTGAACTAAACTCTCACTCTTAGAACAAGGCCTCTAGTTCGTTTTCTTCATCCATTTGAATTCCCAAATCCAAATGCATAACTGAAACTAAAAGTAAAAAACAACAGGCTCTCCTTCAATTTATTTGTTTGATTGTTGTTTTAATAAATGGGAACTCTGACTACGAGCTGTAGTTTTAGTTTTTCGGCCCCCGTATGGAATAGGACGAGGAGGAATTCATGTTTGTTGTGCAGAGTCAGACAAACATCGTGTTCATTTAGCGTCAACTCCAAGAGGAAGAGGACTACCAGACTCAATTATTTCAATTTTTATAGGTTTAAGTGTTTTAGCAGCGTTCACAATGACAGTGATGGCGATGAAGAAGAGACTAGTGCTGAACCGTCCACTTCCACGACAACCACCGCGGCACCGCCTGAAGAGCCAACGCCCGCCGACAAAAAGACGCCGCCTTCTTCAAGGGTATTATTTATTGTGTTTTTTTTTTCTTCTTAATAATCCTATTAGAATTCTTTTTTATTTTTTTTATTTATCAAAATAAAAAAAAAATAAAAAATTGAACTTGTTTTGAATTTCTTTCTTTAAATTTTAGTTGGACTAGTAGTATTTGAAGTTGTTGGAACATTATTAGTAATACACTTTTACTTAGAAAGAACAAGTTTTTTTTTTTAATAGTAAAGAGTGAATTTAATCATTTAAAGAGTGGTGGCATGGCTTTCATTTGGGATTGATTGTCTTTCAATACCTCAATTCTAATGTTGGTATCAATGTTGATCATTACTACTGTCAGCTTCAATGCTTTTTCGGAAACTACTTATATTGAGGCCTTTTAGAGGCCATTAGTTTCAGTTGAGCCTCCACTGCTTGAACTCGAAGCTTGTTGGTATCAATGTCTTACAAGGTATTGTATTGACCAGTGATTCATATGGTGTGGGTGCTCACTTGTTCTGTGTGAATCTGTATGTATATATATCATATAATGTGATGGGTAGTGATAAATAAAAATTTAAAAGGCACAAAATCACACCTATGAATGTATGTCTAATATATAAGATAGGACTGTGCTGATTCAAGTATGTCCATGTTTCAGCCTCCGACTATATCACCGGTTGGACCGGTGTACAACAGTTTCCAAGTTGATTCTTTTAAACTGATGGAACTCCTTGGGCCCGAGAAGGTCGATCCTGCTGATGTAAAGTTGATTAAGGATAAGCTTTTTGGCTATTCTACCTTCTGGGTTACTAAAGAAGAGCCATTTGGAGACCTTGGTGAGGGCATTCTTTTCCTTGGGAATTTAAGGGGAAAGAGAGAAGAGGTGTTTGCCAAACTTCAGAGTCAGTTGGTTGAGGTCACTGGAAATAAGTACAACCTTTTTATGGTTGAGGAACCCAATTCAGAAGGACCAGACCCACGTGGTGGTCCACGTGTTAGCTTTGGTTTGCTGCGAAAGGAGGTTTCAGAACCAGGGCCAACGACACTTTGGCAGTATGTGATTGCTCTCTTGTTATTCCTTCTAACCATTGGTTCCTCTGTGGAGTTAGGAATTGCATCTCAGGTATAAATTAAAACACAAGTTCACATCATAGTATTTATCTGTATATGTTAGTACACAATCCTTTTCTTATATGTTTTAGGACATCATAATGGTTCATCAACTATCGATTTGTTTGTCATTTTGGGAATTTACCATTCATTATTACATGTTTTTTTTTTAAAATGAAGCAGATCAATCGACTTCCACCAGAGGTAGTGAAATACTTCACAGATCCAAATGCCATTGAACCACCAGATATGGAACTGCTATTTCCTTTTGTGGAGTCTGCTTTGCCCCTGGCATATGGTGTCTTGGGAGTTCTACTATTTCACGTAAACAATCATCTCTTGCTGCCTGTCTACTTTGGTTGTATAAATGCATTTCAATGGGAAAAGTTTCTATTGGTGTTATAATACATTGTGCTACATTTACATGCAGATCATAATCTACTTTTTTGTTTCTATTTTTTGAATATAGAATTCTGGAGCTTAAAAATTATCTACCACTAACTATCCGATATATAGCCACTGCCATTTTGTGAGTTAATTTGTATTAAATGCACACTAAAATCTATTACTTAGCTGCTCTTCACATTTGAAGATATTAACCACTTGATCATTTTTGCCCAGGGTAGGTCCAATTCTTAGGCTAAAAACTTACCAATTTTGAAAAATAAAAAGAATACTACTTGATAATATTTGTTGTCTGGCTCAACCCAACTATGCAGGTTGATAATCCTAATCTTATTAAGGTATCTTGCAAAGTCAATCCATTCCCCTATTGGAATAATATGATTTAAGATTTTGTTAAAGCTATCCAAGTACAGCTTATGTCCATTGTCTTGAAGTACTAAAATTTCCTGTCTTGCAAAGACAATCCCTTCGTCCTATTGGAACAATATGATTTTAGATTTGGTTAAAGCTATCCAAGTATGAGTTGTGTACATTGTTTTGGAGTACTAAAATTCCCTAGATCCCAAGCCTAAACCACAACCTTCGCAAACAACAGACACTGGGAAATTACTTACCCATTCAATGTGAAAGATCAATCTGAAAGCCATTTTACTTGAGTTGATTAATTGCTAAAGAGATGACATAATACATCTTTGCTACCTCTTAACCTTGTGTTTATTGGTTCCTTAACTTCTTTTGACCTATTTCTTGATTTATATTTTTCCTCAACTTATATTGATATTACTAAATGTCATTAAATGGTCTTCTAAATAAATGTTATCTTTTGATATATTTCTAGTGATAGGGCTAATTACATGCAGGAAGTTGGGCACTTTCTGGCTGCTTTCCCAAAGAAAGTAAAGCTAAGCATACCTTATTTTATTCCCAACATTACCCTTGGCAGCTTTGGTGCAATTACTCAGGTGAGTATATTTAATCATTTCTGTATGTTATAATTTCTTTCCTGAAATCATTAAGTGGCAGAAACTTCTTTGTGGGGGTTATAAAATTTCCTCTTATAAGACTGGTGCAATATAATTTTTATGGTTGGGTGCTAAGCTGTGTTACTCAAATAAAATGTAAGCTGGGGTTCAACTGATAGTCCAGTGGTAATGGCATCCTTTGTGGTGCCCTATGTTTGTGGTTCAAATCCCACCTCCCCTCCCCTCCCCTCCCCCACTATCTCATAAAAAATAAATAAATAAAAAGAAAAGCAAGCTTGTTCAGTTTCTTCCTTTTCTTCAGATCTGAGTAATGCCAGTATCATATTTGAATGGATGGCTCTCTGTGTCCCAGCAAAGTGACTGGGCATTGAATGGTTATTCCTCTGATCAATATGAATTCCTATATCTCCTTAGACATACCCAGCATTGGAAGGTTGTTTAACATAGAGACCAATTCCCACATCCCCACAAGCACATTTAGAAGGGAGCATTGAGTAACATGGTCAAGACAAATGCTTCAGAACATTATTTCAGTCTTATTACAAGTTGATCTGTTCCTGGTTTAGAAGTTAAATGTTATTTTCCCCATACCTTGTTCAAATGTATTTATTGTAAGATAAAAAAAAAAAAAAAAAGAAGGCCTTACTCCTTGAAAGAGGTAAGTCTAAATGTATTTAGATACTCAGTCCTACAGATCCCTCTTATGCTTATACTGAGTGCTCCTGCCATTTTTGCATGGAGTTGGACTTATACAACTGCCTCGTTGATGCAGGGAACCAAGATTTTATGTTTTAATTTGCGATTAATTTTGTTTTTGAATTTAAATTTTGAATCTGATTATTAATGTTGTTTTTAGGGATTTAATTAGGTGTTTTCCATATTAATATAATCCCTAAAACCTATTTAACTGGCACTCATTTAATCGTGAAAGATAGTTGAATTTGAATAAGAATATTATTATGAGTTGAGAATGTCTCCTCCTTTGTTCTCTTTGTTTGATGGTGATGCCAAAACCAAAAAAAAATCTGTCCATCCTTAGACAACCCTCTGCCACCTTTCCGCCCTCCACACAACCACCAGGAGGATTCAGATCTGCACCGCTGAAGCTGTTGTTTCGCCAACCGCTAGAGCTGTCCATCTTGCCCAGCATCACCGTCACACATCGGCTATTGATTTCCTGGGATTGAAGCTTTCTTGTGTGTTGTGGATAATATTCCACACGTGACCTGTATTTGGCTTTCTAGTCATTTTAAAAAAAGGAATGAGACCAGCAACAGGGACGTTCAGCCCATTCTGACTACTTGGGCTCTTTTTTTTATGGTAGCCGACAAGGTTTTATTGTTGGTCACAACCCGCATCCAACAAACATCTAATCCCACCAGTCCAGATCAGTCCAGCCCAGACTCGCACATTGGATAACAACCCCCATGTCATCAGTACAGGTTCTTTTTATCATTCTTTGTTAAGACTTATTATTAATCATGGTTATATTAGAAGCACCTAGTTTTGATGGTCGTCAAGACCCATGGATTTTCATTGAGTGGTTATATGAGATAGATGAGTTTTTGAACAAATAGGTTTGTCAGATGTGACAAGGGCTAGGTTTGCCAAGATGAAATTGATAAGTAAAGCTAGAGATTATTGGCAAGATGTTGAAGACCTTCGCATTAGAAAGGGTAAGACTCCCATAACTAATCGGAAAGAAATGAAGGAAATACTCATTGAGAGATAGATTCCTCCATCCTATGAACAGAGGAGAGAGAGATATGTTTCCTCCATCCTATGAAAAAATAAGAGAGAAATATGTTCCCCACTTTATCAACAAAGGAGACAAATACGAGATAACAATCTCAATCAATGGGATAGACCTGCACCTGGCCATGTATTTGAATTTGAAGATGAGATGTGTACGGTCCACAAATCAAAGCCCGCCCAAGATCATGGCCCATTTAAGTCAGACCCACTTGAATTATACCAAGCACTACTGAAAGGCCCGAACCGACCATTAGCTATACCGAACAATGATGAAAGGCCTAAACAGGGCATAGTCCGAACTGATCACCACAAGATATCGTCAAAGGCATGATATAATGCCTTGGGGAAATTCGACTGCCGAACACGAATTTGGAGGCTAGCGCAAGTTCCAATGAAGTCATTTCAGGAATATTGAGTGGGCCCCACCCATCTAGGTATATACGGCAAAGAGGGGCCCACCTGCCAAGGGGAAGGGACCCTTCATGATGGCTAACCCACTCAAGGCTGGGTATATAAGGGGAAGGAGACTAAGGAGGGGTTGGAAAATTTTGGGGAGAGAGATACGAGTGTGTGGTGAGGAAAAAGCCTTCCCAAGAAGAAAGAGATCCAGTTCAGATTTTCTTGGGAAAGAGGGGATCATTCATATAGCAAGGATAAAAGAGTGTAACTCCAATCTATCCACCACAGTAGCAGCATTGCCAACTTTTGGGCCTGCCATTGTTGGATACTCTTGATCCACGGTACAAATAAATTAGGGCATAAAGCTTGGAAGCCTCCGTCTCTTGGGCTGAACCACCACAAGATGAATGTTGAACAATTTCTAGTCCTAAGCCTAATGTGACTTTTTGTTCAAATTCTAGTCCCAAGCACAAGGTGAATTTTTGTTCAAAATCTGGTCTTAAGCCCAAGGTGAACTTTGGTTCAAATTCTAGTCCTAAGTTCACTCCAGTGCTATCTTCCATTGAAGTAGAACACAAATTTACAGAAGTAGAACACAAATACACTGCAGTAGAACACAAACCTGAGAATCTCATGAAATTAGTTCAAGATTACTTTGCAGTGCTCAATAAACCTGAAATTGGGTTTGATACTTTAGATGCTCACCACAAGCCCTTAGTGTCAACGGAGGTTGCTATACCTGTGTGACAAAAAGTACCTTCCAAGGAGCCTAAACAACAAGGTGAAATATCTGAACCATGTGTAGCAGACTTAATTCAACCTATTGAAGTGTCAGATACATTGCCCATTGTTGAAAAGGATGATTCCATTATCATTGATGAAGAGAAGGTTCCACAAGGAAGTGTAACATTAGAGGGTGCATTTGATGCGATGGTGATGCCTAGGGTTTGCAAGCAGATTCTAGATGGTGAAGCCTAGGATATGTTCTGTTATTACTATTGTTTCCTTTTGATTTCCTATTTCCTACTGTGTTCTGTATCACTTGTCCCTCTATAACAGTGTGCCGAAAAAATCATCGTTGCAACTAGGTGCTTTAATTCAAATCCAATTTTAACCTTTTCTGCAAGTAGTCTCTTCTATGCTCTGCCTTCTTCACTATCTCTGTTCTCAACTCAATCTAAGATTTATGAGAAAAAATACATGAGAAATTCGACTTAATTCTTCCAAAAGTAAAGTCGATCTTTTTCCATGTGAAATTAATAAAATGGACTGTTCTAAATTCATTTTTGGATGGTAAAGGTCATTGTTTCCCATATTGAGCTTCAATTTGATTAATGCAATGCTACTTGAGGACCCTTATCTTGAGTAAACAAATTAATATTCCTTTGTAGAAAAAATATGAAAATCCATATATAATCTAGCAGTTATAGCTTTGTTCCTTATATGAGGATTTTGGAGACTTCATTAATTAGCCAAGTCTTTGCTAGGACAACATCATTGTTTTAGAGATAAACATTACATACTTCTCAGCTATTAATGAAGGCGTGTAATATTTCAGAAATATCTGGTTTGATTTTTCTGCTTTTTGACCTGATATATGGTTTGATATACTAGATACGACGTTGTGATACTGGAAAAGCATTTTTTTTTTCTTTTAATTGGATTCTGGTTTTCTTATTCAAATTTATTTTCTATTTCAAGTTTTGCATTATGCTTTAATGGACAAGGATTTTGTGTTTTTTTGTTTTTTTTTTGTTTGGGGATCTTTAGTTTATATATTATGCCTTCTTTGCCAATTACTGTGCTATATATTGGTAGTGTCAATCACCTTTAGGCCTAATGGCCTCAACCCTAATGAGAAATGTTCATTAAGACAATGGGTGGAACTTTCTACAAGTACCATCTACACTATATCTATGTGGATATTTTCTGCTTATCAATTATTATTTTGTGCAGTTCAAATCTATTCTTCCTGATCGGAGTACAGAGGTTGACATATCAATTGCTGGTCCAGTTGCTGGTGCTGCCCTGTCTTTTTCAATGTTTGCTGTTGGACTATTGCTCTCATCAAATCCAGGTGCTGCAGGAGATTTAGTGCAGGTTCCGAGCATGTTGTTTCAAGGTTCTTTGCTTCTTGGACTCATCACTAGAGCTACGCTTGGTTATGCGTATGTCCTCTGCTTCCATCACCTTATTGAACTGAAAATATTGTTGATATGCAACATAAGAAAAAATTAAGTTTTTCCAATGGTTATGATACTCCTTTGGAATGATCTAATAAATGCCAAGTAATGTTTCACTTGTTATTGATGTGGTAATTCGATCATTTCATTTCCCTTGTATCTCATCTTTGTCATGAAGCTTTTCAGTAACATGTTGATATTATCAATGTGCAGAGCAATGCATGCTGCAACAGTTTCGATTCATCCTCTTGTGATTGCAGGATGGTAACATACCATTCTTGGAATATCTTATTCTGTTTATCATAACATTTGATAGTTTACCATGCAAGTAACTGTTGTAGGTGTGGTTTAACAACATCAGCTTTTAATATGCTTCCAGTGGGGTGCCTTGATGGTGGAAGAGCTGTGCAGGTGGCCTTCTACTTACTTTCTTCTGCTTTAATTCATTAATTGGGAAATCTACATTTTTAAGCTTGCTATTATTCTAAGAGTCAGTATAGAGCTTGCACACATGTAGGATCATATGTTGCACATTTGTGCAGTGGTGATTGAGAGAATTTTCTCAATGTACTGATGAGTTCACAACAGAATATATTATTTGTTTGTTTTTAATTGGTGCAAGAAAATACGGTTTCATCCATACATTATATATATTGGCAGACAGCTGTAAACATATTATGGGAAACAACTGCTTTTAAGATATGAGAATGAAAAAATATTTGCTAAATGTGGTCATGAAAATTTATTGTATGTGTTAGAATGGTGAGTTTTAATGATTAAATTTACCATATCCCAATAGTTTAAACTTTTAGAATAATTGGTAATTTAACATGGTATTAAAGCAAGAGGTTCTAAGTTTGATCCTTGTCTCCTCCACTCTACCTCCTATTTAAAATCACACATATTGAGCCTCACCTATTAAGAGGAATTTGGGCCAAAACATGAGGGTGAGTGTTAGAATTGTGCGGTTAAATGATTAAATTTACCATATCCTAATAGCTTAGACTTTTGAGACAATTGGTAATTTAACAATGTGCTTAGGGATTTGCATTCTTGAAGCTTCCTTCTATCAAATCTTACATTTATCCGATCAAATAGATGAGTTAATTTGATAAAGTCCTTTGAGAACTGCACTGCTATAGAGATATCCTTTGTATGCTTTGCAGGGTTTCCCTTCATTTGGATCAAATCTGTGTGTGTTCGTGTACGTGTCTTTTTTTTCCCTAATTTTTTCTCTATATGCGAGATTGAATTAAACCTAGAATGTACTTACATGAGCAAAGGGGCTCACCCCAGTGGTTGTTTCTATTGCCAAAGCTGTGTTGGACTTTGATGATTTTTTTTTTTTCCTGATACATTATAAGTTAGGGAGGGGGATTTTGAAGCTTGGATGTCTCCATTGAAAACATCAAGAGGTGCTAGTTGACCTAAAGGTCATTGCTACGATGTTGTGAATAGATCCTTCTAGTTTTGCCAAATTTATTCTTAAATTCCTAAGTCAACATTTACCCATTGATGGAATCCTGCCTCAATCTATACATACATGTGTCTATGGAGTTTTTGAACTAATTATCTTCAACTTAAATGGTGCAAAAGTAGTTACCTTTGGCTCCTGTACTTGCTTCTAATAACTACTTTATATTACAACTGAGAAGCTGTCTGGTATTCCCACCTCTATCCCATGTATAAAAAAGTACCTTATCCTTTTATTTTGGGGGGTGGGAGTTGGATTTTATTGTGCTTCATTTGTTGAAGAAGATAAAAGTTTTTCTGTTGTCAAATTTTCATGTAGAAGGATTGATGTTATTTTCCCTTGCTTGAGTGATTTGGTTGATAATTATTATTATTTTCATCCGAAATTAGCACATAATGATAATTTGATTATGTGTTTTTTACAGGGGGCTTTTGGAAAAAATGCGCTAATTGGATTTGGTTTGACAACTTACACATTGCTTGGATTGGGAGTGGTAAGGCTCATCTTTGCTTGGCAACTTCGTTGTCATTATCACCAAGAGCCTTGTAACTCAACTAGCACCTAGGTTCAAATACCCCGTCCCTCATTGTAACTATGGGATTTTTAAAAAAAAAAATTTACTTTCATTATTAATCCACTACTACTTTATTACAATGTGCTTACACCATATCATAGTTCATGCATCATTACCTGTTCCTTGGGACTTCTTGCGCTATTACGAATTATCTTCATCTCCATTAATGTTTTCATGATTAAATGGATTCTTTAAAATATCTATTTATTTCATTGAGTAATTATTAGGTTCTCCAAGCATACGGTGATGTGGTGCTCCTGTCTCACATTCATAGTAAATCTCACTAATTAAATTTATAGTAGGGTCTAACATGAATGTGAGAGAAGGGAGCACTACATTACTGTACTCTGGAATTACCTAATAATTTTCCTATTTCATATTGATATCCTATTTTTCTCAATATTTCAGCTTGGTGGACCTTTGTCACTTCCTTGGGGACTATATGTGTTAATATGTCAGGTATTTGAAAAATAAAAGAAAACAATAGAAAAGTATGTTTTTCAAATTCTTAATCCCCCCCTCTAGTGTAATTTACTGTTGATGTTATATTTTCAGAGAACTCCAGAGAAGCCATGCTTGAATGATGTGACAGAGGTTGGAACATGGAGGAAAATACTTGTTTCAGCGTGTATTTTCCTTGTTGGTTTGACACTTCTTCCTGTATGGGATGAGCTTGCAGAGGAGCTAGGTATAGGTCTTGTAACTACATTTTGATGTGTACTACGCATAGAGTAAGGCCAATTTTTAAAACCAAAATCAAATTAATTATCAAGCCATAGCTATAGTGAGTCATGTACAATGTCAATATGTTTACCGCTTTTTTATTATTATTATTCTTTTCCCTTTAAATAAAATTTTTGTTACCTTTTTCTATTTTTCTTTTGCCTGCTACCAAGGACGTTTGACTCATGTACAATGTCAATATGTCGTCTTGGCAGGAAGCCCGTATTATTGCAACTAGAATCGTTGTTTTTTTTTTTTTTTTTTTTTTTGTTAGGAAGAATCGTTGTTTGTTTTGGAGGACTTTGTTGTTTTTATAAAGGATCGGTGCAACTCTAATCATACATCTAGATGTTGACAACAAATTCAAAAGGAAATTTTTAAATATTTGTGTTCTTCTGTTAATATTAACTAGGGCGTTACCTGTGCTTACACAGAAATGATGAATTGTAGTGGTTCTACTGATGTTAGTTTGGGTTGTTAAATATGTAGGACATTAGTTCGACCAGGACATTTGAAGAAATTAAAATGATTTTTTCTTGCAATTTCAATGATATTGGTTATGCTAAGTTTCTCATTACACTACTGTTATACATATAATTCTGAAAATTACTATTGGACACTACATATACAATATCAATTTACTACCACTGTCCATGAAATTCCCCTAAATATAATACAAAATAAAAGAATAAATTGGTTCAATAGTTTCTCCTAAATTAAATGGAGATAGATGCATGGAATCGTTTAACTCAACTACAGTTTGTTACATTTAAGATTTTCACATAGAAAATATCTAAATAGAAACCGTATAAAATAAATATACTCATTAGTTCAAAAAAACAAAAATCTAAACAATTTAATTTGTATAAAAAAACTAACAAAGGCAAAATTTAATTTTGATTCTAATCAAATTTTCTCTAAGCTTTGGTTTTAAAAATATATATTACCTAAGTTTATTTATATTACCTAATCAAGTATTGCCGTCATGGTTCAGATGCCCACACCAATAGCACATATTGGGCAATCTCTCATATTGAAACCGAACCCAAGACTTCTCACCATTCTCCAAAGTTATCACTCTCCCTCAACACAAAGGACGTAATATCAATTAAAACACGAACCCGAATAAATTTTCCTCCATCGTCATTTGTGGATTCAAGTGACCTTCAGACCTCTCCAATGATTTTGCAAATACTCTCAGCCACCTTTTTTGACATAAAATGGATCGGGATGTCATGTACTTGAACCCAAAACCAAGCTTTGTCAAAAACTAGTTCGTTAAATTTTGAAAACTCATTGAACTTCTGCAAGACCACAAGGTGCTTATCGAAACTCCAAGGCTAATTTTGGATAATCCTTTCCACATCTGAATTGTTATCAAAGACAAAAAGTACAATATGATCTCCCATATTCCGAATTTTAAAACTATTTGCTGATCTCCATAGTTGTTTAAAGGTTCGAACCACGGCTTCCATGACTAGATAGCGTGAAGTTAAGAACTTTGCTGCTATAATGTATTCTTTAGATTGTTGGACTTTTGGAAGAGCAAAACCGGTGTCCTTTCTAATAGAGAGGGTTAAGTTATTCCAATTCTTGGTCAATTCTTCCATGGATAGGAAACTTGGATAAGGAATAGACTACGAAGGAGAGCAAAAACTATAAATAAAAGTGTTTCCCTAAACCCCACAAAAAGAAAACAACCAACAAACTTGAGAGGCACACTTGGTGACTCAAGAGAAGACAGGTACAAACAAACAAACAAACTCTCCTTCAGAAAAGGGACAAGCAACTTCTACTACCTAAGAGAAAAGGGAAAGAAAACCCAGCAAAGGGCAGGTCATTGCTTCGCTGTCACAACAACAGAATCAAGCATATAAACCCATTGAAGTGGAGGCTGAGGCAGCCATTAGAAGTCTGGAATTCATGGTAGAGCCGGGTTGTAATAGAGTGGTAGTTAAGGGTGACTTAAGCATTGTAATGAATGGTTTGAAGATGAAGGAACCAAGCTTGTCTTCCTATGGTTTGCTTATTTCGGATGCATGTGTTTCTAAGAACCTTTTTTTCTAAATTATCCTACTCTCATGTTAAGAGAGAGGGTAATAAAGTTGCACATTATTTGGTTAAACTAGTAGTAAATTACCTAGATAATGTAATATGGATGGAGGATGTTCCACCATCAATTTTCTCTTTTGTTTAGTCTGATTTAGCCACTGTTTTGGAATAAAATAACTTAGTGTCTTCCTTCTCCAAAAAAAAAAAAATATATATATATATATATATATATATGTATATATATATATATATTGGACTCATTGTTTCTACAATGAATTAACTCACTTTACACAAAAATTTAAAAATTTTAAATTAGGTAGGACATGTGATGCAAAATTAAACTCTAATTGAAATCTAATTTTTACGCTAAATTAACTCACTTGGCACAAAAAATTAAAAATTTAGATTAGATGAGACACATGGCTCAAAATTAGACTCTAATTGAATTTCAATTTTAAATTTAATTGGATTTTCTCTCAGTTTTGTTTATTAATATATATATATATATATATATAGAGAGAGAGAGAGAGAGAGAGAGAGAGAGAGAGAGATTAATAGGTAAAGTTGAGAGAAAATCCAATTAGGTTTATAATTGGATTCCAATTGTTAACTAATTTTGCGCTATGTCCTATTTAAGTTTTTATTTTTTTTTTTTTATTTTTTGTTCTAGGTGAATTAATGAGGTGCAAAAAATAAAGGGTCCAATATAAGTAAATCATCAAAAACTCAATATATATATATATATATATATATATATATAAAGTAAACTCATGTGTATATCCAAAAGAAATTAAAATAAATAAAATAAAATAAAAGAGAGAGAGTATAATTTGAATCCATATATGTGTGTAATTGTAATTTTTTTTCCATTATACCGTGCATATGCATGGGTTATACACAAGTGTGTGTGTGTGTGTAGGTAAAGTTTAGAGAAAATCCAATTAGATTCTACAATTGAAGTCCAATTTTGTGTCATGTGACCTAAATTATTTATTTTTAAAGAGAGTTTTATTTCTTAATTTTGGAGTTAAATGTGGAACTACATTATAAATATCTATTCAAGTGAGTCATTGCATACAAAAACCAAAAAGTCTAGAATTAATAAACATAATTTTTTTTTTAAATGAACAATTTACATTTTCTACATAATAATATTATTATAAGACTTTTTAAAGAGTTAAAAATTAATAATAATGACTATCAATAATATTTAAATTATATATATAAGAATTATACTATGTATATCTTTTAAGTATATCCATGTATATGCATGGGGTTACAAGCTAATTTATATAAATAGCCAAAACTTAGAGAAAATCCAATTAGATTTTAATTGAATTCTCAATTTTGTGTCACGTGTCCCATTTAATTTTTAATTTTATGTCAAGTGAATTATTAAGTGTAAAAATCAAAGAGTCCAATTCCAATTAGATTCTAAATTGGATTTCAATTGGAGACCAATTTTCTACCTCATGTCCATTTATTTTTTTAATTTTTGTGGCAAGTGAATTATTGGGTAAAAAAAATTGAAGAGTCTAAATCTAATTAAATTCTAAATTATATATATAAATAATGAGAAACCATTACATATTTTTTTAGAAATTTATGGTTTTAAAAAAGTGTAAGCTAATATTATGTATAATTTGAAACTCTTCTAATATATATATATATATATAATTGCGATTGTTTTTAATTGTGCCCGTGCATATGCACGAGGCTACACGCTAGTTTATATATATAGACTGGGTCTAGTGCCTATGCATTGGACCCAAGCCAATTCCAATTTAAAATTAAAATCATCTATTTATTACAATCACTTAATCCCTTGCACAATTGAACACCCTTGGCCTAAGTCTAGATCAATTTTATTATGACACCTCATAATTATAATTAATCCTTTAGAAGACCAAAATAATAATCAATTTGCCATAATCACATGTTTCCAATTCTAATCATAGTGAGTTTCAGTTAACTCAACTAGTAAAATATATTATCGTTAAATAAAAGATTTAGGATTTGAGCCCTGCCTACACCAAAAACCAATTGGTGTCTTGATCTGATGATAAATAGTAATCATCAAGACTTGAATCTATAGGTTAAAAACTATCTCAAAAAAAAAAAAAAAAAAAAAAAACCCTAATCATATCAAAGATTAAAACTTGATTTAGCCTTAAATTTTGATCCAATGGCCCAATTGGAACTCTTGACACATTGCTTTCATCTTTAAGACTTCAATATATGTTTTACAAGGAAATTTTAGAAATCTAATGGTCAAAATTATGATTTCACCCTTGAGATATGAAAATATATTTTTGCCATAAATTGAGGATGATTGTGGATTGTAAAATGGGGTGTCTATAGAGTGTTGTATTGGATCATGATAAATACTTATCGTACTACTCAATATGGTACAAGATTCCCAACTTTAGTTTGTACTTTCTACAAACTTTTCATAAATATAATGGATGATCTCATTATAACAAAGAAGATAAGGAAATCATATTTTTCTTAATCTTTTTTTTTAACAAATAAGGGTATTCAGATCTCTTCAAGTATCTAACTATTCTCTTATGTGCATATAGTCCCTCGTCCTGTACACACCAATACAAGGAGGGACCCCTTAAAGGTGATCCTAAGATGCTGGCAAGAAGTTTTGAAGGTTCCTAATAGTTGTTAGAATAGCAAGAAAGATGCCAAACTTTATCTTGTAAGAGCATTGACATCAAGTGTGCCAAATGCTATATTTTTAGCATTTGGCACACCAAATACCAAAAACTAACTCTCATGAGATGTGCCAAATGTCAAACCAGTTTGGCATTTGCTACAGTAACGTTCTAATAATATAACAGTACAGATAGATATGTTATAACTTTTTTATTCAACTTTATTTCTCTTACCTCCACATGTTGTCTCTCTTTCTCCCTCTCTCTCCCTCTCTCTCCCTCACTCTTCTTCATATCACATTTGCAGCCCATCCCTCACACTTGACATCAAACGACTCCCTCTCTCTGCATCTTAGATCAAATTCAAATAAATTTCTTTCTTCACTCTTTTCAAGCGACAGCATTGTGGTCGACATCAAGTGTGTTTTTTAGGTTGTGGGTCGAGGTTTTGGATTGGCAGCATTGTGGGTTGTGGGTAGAGGTTGGTTGCGTTAATGTTATGGGTTTTGAGCTGGTGGTTGGTTGAGTTTGGTAGTCAATGGGTTGGGGTTTTGGGTCGGTCGGTTGAGGAAGTTGATAGGTTGGTTGGGTTAGGGTTTTGGGCTGGTTGTTGGTTGAGTTTTAGGCTAGTGGTTGTTAAGAAGGCAACCCATAATGACGACTGGCGACCTACGACACTCCTCTCTCCTTTAATCTTTCTTTTGTTGGAGGATGTGGGTTTTCATTTTATTTGCAGTTTTTTGGCTTTTTAATTTGTTGGAGGATGTGGTGATTATTTTGTTGGTGGCTGTTGGTTGTGGTGGTGGTTTGGTTGTTGGATGGTGGCCTTGCATTAAGCTGAGTTAAAAAAAAAAAAAATTTAATGTACCAAATTGAATAATAGAGGACCTGATGCAGGGTAAATTCTAAAATGATATTATAAAATAATAAAATAGTTTTTTGATATGCTAAAATGACACATTTTTACCATTCCTGATGCTTATGCTCTAATCTCTTAAATTTTTGCCTGGTAAAATAAAAAAAGAAAAAAAAGAAAGAAGAGGCCAAGCCCAATTTTTGGTGAAAAAAAAGAAAAAAAAAAGAATAGAAAAACCCTAGAATGGTCTTATCAGTTTACCTTGCATTAAGCCAGGCTTGGATTAAAAAGAGTCATCTCTATATATTAATAGGATTCAGAAAGTTAGTTATGACTTCAAAAATAGTCAAAAATACCCCTAATCTAATTAGACAATCCTTATTCGTAAAAAATAAAAAATAGAGTTAAAATTGTAATTCAACAAAATTAAAAAAAAAAAAAAACTACCAGAGAAACTTTTTTCCTAAAAATTAACATAGTCTCTATTGCTCCAACAATAATATACTCTCTATTGAACCTAACACTAAGATTATTTTTTTACCCCAACAATAACAACCAATAATATCTTGTCATTTAAGATTTATTGTGAAAATATTGTGGACATATCATTTCTCATTTAAATATATCTCACGCACGTTTAATATATTTTTTTCTAAAAACTGGTACACACTAAACCTAGCAGTTTACTCAATTTCAAATCCTAAATTTTAGTTTTTTTAAAATTTATTCACGCATAACCTTACTAATAATAGATAAATTCAAATTAAGAAAATTACATTAAACTCAAAATAAAAAAATGGCTCATTGCATCTGCGAATTGCGTGTAATAAGCTTATAACGATTATAAGAATACGATGAGCCTTAGCTGAAGGGTAAATTAGTAAATCAAACATAGGCCCGAGGGTTTTCCACACAGTTCTGTTCTGTCTCAAAAATAATATTTAAAAAAAATATATATAAAAAAAGCACTGTTTCGGTTTTCTGTTTGGTTTGGTTTGGACTTTGGCCTGGTCAGCTCTTTCTGCTTCTTCCAACGGTAAGGAACCAAACCTAAACGAAACAAAATCCTGAACAAGTTTTTGATACTTTGTACGACGCTTTTCTAGGATTTCTCTTGCAATGTTTCTATATTTCGATCTCTGGTTTTGTTTCTTTTTTGGCTTATGAGCATTTTTTCAATCTAAAAGTGGGTTTCTGATCGAATAACTGATTAAGGGAACAGGGTTAGAGTTATATATATTAATAAAATTTCATATGCTTCTTTTTCTTTTTTTTTTTCTTTTTTTTGGGTTTTAATTTACTACGTTTTGTCAGCAACTAGATGCTTGCGTGTTATATAATTGATTGGTTTTTTCATTGTTCTGGTTCTGGTTAGAGTAATTTCGTTGGATAATTGCATGATTTTGGGTTTGCTATATAATAGTGATGTAAAGCTTGTGGCTTTTCTAGCAATTCTGAGATTTTGGGTTTTCTATATCAAGAGTAGGTTGTAGTTGATTGGGTCCTTAATGGCTTTTATGCTCATTTCTGGTTTTAGATACATGTCAAGGTGTAAATTTTGGTTTAATGTTTATGATGTTCTTTTGCTGGTTTGCTGTTTTTTATTCCTGTTATTATTGCTCCATGGTCTATTTGTTTCTTCTAGTGAATGCTTGGATTCTGACAAGTTAGAATTAGGCTTCTATGTCCATTTGAGCCTTGAGAGACTTAAGTCACTGCTGTTTTCTGTTTTATAGTTTGGATCGATAGAGATGGGTTGGTTTAGAGCTGGGTCTGGGGTAGCAAAGCTTGCTATTAGGAGAACTTTATCTCAAGGTGGGTCAAATGCATCACGAACACGGATACTTCCCTCACAGAATCGGTATTTTCACACCACTGTATTCAGATCAAAGGCGCAAGCAGCACCTGTACCTCGTCCTGTGCCCTTGTCTAGGCTAACTGACAGCTTCCTAGATGGGACAAGCAGTGTCTACTTAGAGGAGCTTCAAAGGGCTTGGGAAGATGACCCAAATAGTGTGGATGAGTCATGGGACAATTTCTTTAGGAATTTCGTGGGTCAGGCTGCTACGTCCCCTGGAATTTCAGGCCAAACAATTCAAGAGAGTATGCGGTTGCTATTGCTTGTGAGGGCTTACCAGGTTAATGGTCACATGAAAGCCAAGTTGGATCCCTTGGGTTTGGAAGAACGAGAAATCCCAGAAGAATTGGACCCTGCACTTTATGGGTTCACAGAAGCTGATCTTGATAGAGAATTCTTTTTGGGTGTGTGGAGGATGGCTGGGTTTTTGTCTGAGAACCGACCTGTGCAGACCCTTAGATCCATATTGACCCGGCTTGAGCAGGCTTACTGTGGGAGCATTGGGTATGAGTACATGCACATCTCAGATCGTAATAAATGTAATTGGTTAAGAGACAAGATTGAAACCCCCACATCGATGCAATACAACCGGCAGCGCCGTGAGGTAATTCTTGATAGGCTTATATGGAGTACACAGTTTGAGAACTTCTTGGCTACTAAGTGGACAACGGCAAAGAGGTTTGGGCTTGAAGGTGGGGAGACTCTGATTCCAGGCATGAAGGAGATGTTTGATAGGGCAGCCGATCTTGGTGTTGAGAGTATAGTTATTGGAATGCCTCATAGGGGAAGATTGAATGTATTGGGTAATGTGGTTAGGAAGCCACTGCGTCAGATATTTAGTGAGTTTAGTGGTGGTACAAAGCCTGTGGATGAAGTTGGGCTTTATACAGGAACTGGCGATGTCAAGTATCACCTAGGAACTTCTTATGATCGACCAACTAGAGGTGGAAAGAGAATTCATTTGTCTCTGGTTGCAAATCCAAGCCACTTGGAAGCTGTGGACCCGGTTGTTGTCGGAAAAACTAGAGCAAAGCAGTATTACTCAAATGATATGGACAGGACCAAGAATATGGGTATTCTTATTCATGGAGATGGTAGCTTTGCTGGACAAGGAGTAGTATATGAGACTCTACATCTTAGTGCTCTTCCAAACTATGCTACTGGTGGCACTATACACATAGTGGTGAACAACCAAGTTGCGTTCACTACTGATCCAAGGGCAGGGAGATCTTCACAGTATTGCACTGATGTTGCCAAAGCGTTGAGTGCCCCAATTTTCCATGTAAATGGTGATGATATGGAGGCGGTAGTTCATGTTTGTGAGCTTGCAGCTGAGTGGCGCCAGACATTCCATTCAGATGTTGTGGTTGATTTAGTGTGTTATCGTCGTTTTGGGCACAATGAGATTGATGAGCCGTCCTTCACACAGCCCAAAATGTACAAGGTTAGCCCTTTCTCTACAATTCCTTGAAGTTTTTTGTTCCTGTTTGATTTGACTTACATTCTTACTGATTTTTTTATCTTTTTTTTCCCTCCAAGATGATCCTCACTTGTTCTTACTGCTGATGTTTCACATAGATTACTGATTGCTGCTTATGACTTTAGTCAACCAAACTGCTTAGATGTCTAACTTGATTGGGGCTTAACAGGTTATCCGGAATCATCCATCAACTCTTGAGATCTATCAAAATAAACTTCTAGAATCCGGGCAGGTGACAAAGGAAGACATTGATAAGATGCTCACTAAGGTCAATTCAATACTCAATGAAGAATTCTTGGCTAGCAAAGATTATGTTCCAAAAAGAAGGGACTGGCTTTCATCTCATTGGTCTGGGTTCAAATCACCTGAACAGCTTTCACGTATCCGGAACACTGGGTATGCTTGTGTTTCTATTTTTTGTCAAGTTGTAGAGGGTGCCCTAAAATAACATAGTATTTTTTTAAAGTGCCTAAATAACATAGGTAGCAGTGAAGAAGGATATGCTACTTAGAGATGTGGCGTATGGTATGGGTTATATATAGGATAGAATCAAGAAAAAGAATATATGTGGCCGATTCCAATTAGTTGATGAGGATTGGTAGTGAACCTCAATATAATTGGGATCAAGGCTTAGTTTAAGGTAGAGTTGAGTTGTCAATTTTCACTTCTATATTGATGTTTCTGACTATAAATATATTTATGTGTTTGTGTGTGTGTATAAATACAAATGCATAGATATAATAAAATTTCTTTGCTGATATACAGGGTAAAGCCAGACATTTTGAAGAATGTTGGCAAGGCAATCACAACTTTTCCGGATAATTTTAAGCCTCACAGAGCTGTAAAGAAGGTCTATGACCAACGTGCACAAATGATTGAAACAGGTGAAGGCATAGACTGGGCAGTTGGGGAAGCACTTGCTTTTGCCACATTGCTTGTAGAGGGTAACCATGTTCGATTGAGTGGTCAGGATGTTGAAAGGGGTACATTTAGTCATCGCCATGCAGTAGTTCATGATCAGGAAACGGGGGAGAAGTATTGCCCTCTAGACCATCTTATCATGAACCAAAATGAGGAGATGTTTACTGTTAGCAACAGGTAATCTGTGGTAACTTTCTTCTTGTGCAAGTAATTCAAAACAATATTGTCATGACCCAAACCCAAAACCCTTAGATACACTTGTCTCATATATACTAAACTTCAAATAATGGAACAAAGCGTATATAAATATCCACAAATAAGAAATCAAACCATCAAGTCTTTCTTATAAAATCCATTAGACTAAAACTTTAACAATAAAGTCCCCAAATACAATCTCAAATAGTTTCACAAATACTAAGTTCACTATCCTAAGGAAACATAATAACATAGTCAATTAACTAACATAGCTCCCAATGAAGTGTTTAATCTATGGCTCCAACGATCATCCACCAAAAGAGATTCCACTGTTCTAATTTGAAAGGGTGGAGAAAGCGGGTGAGCTAAAAGACAAATAAGAGACTATATAACATAAGGATGTCTCTTAAAACAAAATAATAGTATCATTGACAAGATATAATCTTTACAAAACATTTACATATAGTTTTAATAGTAATAGAATATATTTTGTAAAACTGTCAGAAAGTAAACATTTGACTATAACATTGAAATCATGAAATAAGTTAAATAAAATAGTAACCACTTAGTTGGTCAAAAGACCCTAAATAGGTAGAAACAATATAATATAGTAATAAACAATTTTTCCACTTATAAAGCCAACAACAATAAAACAGTAGTTCAATATGGAAAACATTAGCCAGATAAGACATATGCTGTTAAACACTCGGTGGGTGATTCCCATTGGAAACAATACCAATAACCTCAGAGAGGCAACACTAGCTCCAAAGAGCAAACGATAACATTGGCTCCAAAGAGCAAACGATAACATTGCACCACACCACAATAACACTACTTCGGCCAAAGACCAACACTTAACCCTATGTTGGCAAAGGTTGCAAACTATCTAGCTGACCATTTAAAAACATTCTTACTTTATTACAATATTGTCAATACAAATCATATATCATATAATGAACCCTTTCTCAAAATATAGTTTTTGAATTATTATTAACATATACAACTTCAAACAAACATAAGAACAAGAAATAATAAAATACAGGTATGTATAAAGCATTGACAATAATTTTGGATTTTGAAACTTCACTTTTGCAAATATGTATATATATATATATATATATATATATATATAAATATACACGTCTTGAGAAACGGCATGTTCTGAAGTCCACTTACCTCTAGTCGCTAAACCAAGCTTCACTTCAGCTGTTTGGGATGATGTCAACTAGAACCTAATTAAGGATACTCAATAAGGGCATATAGGTTTTCAAATAACCTCAAAAATCCTCTTATAAAACTTTTCCTTAGTCACTGTGAAGATTTCACAATATTAAATCTGACTCTGAAGATTTCGCAATATTAAATCTGACATAGCCTTCTAATAGACATCATGTCTATACTAGATTCTATTTGAATTGTAGTGTTATCTCTAATACTACAATTTGCTATACATATATATAGACCATTTGAACACCACCCGTGGATGTCTATATAGGCTTAACTTATATAGAATGGTAATACTACTTCACATATATATTAAGATCTCTTAACTGACTTTCAAAATAAATAAAATAATGTATGTCTATATACATACTTCCATGATAACCTCTTTTCCTATGAAATTATCTGTATAAGTCTAAGACTTCCATGATGATGCAGCCACCCTCTATCCTTAGGACTGACAACCAGCCAGCCCACCTTTCTGACCTCTTAGGACTGCCAGCAGCCCCTTATTTTGACTCTCATATCTGCCATGTATCCTCTTTAATTACAGCTTTGACTTATGTAACTATTAGCTACTTTATTTCCTAATAGTTAAAGATTATAAATAGGCTAGCTATGTAAGAGTACAATCAGTTTTTTTTTTTTTTTTTTTGATAAGTAATAATGATATATATTCAAGAACACTACCTTATGCAAAAATACATAAGGCAGAGGGAAAATACAAAGGGAAAAGAAAGAGAAGAAAGAAGAAAGAAGAAAGAAAAGAAAAGAAACTAGTGACACAGGAGAGAGCTAAGAAAACTAGGGAGAGAATCACTAGAGGTGAGTCCCCAAGCCCTAGACCAGTCAAACAAAGAGCCACTAAAGGAAGCCAATAGCTGGTCATCGGAACTATCCATGTCCTCAAATGTCCTCCTGTTTCGCTCACTCCAAAGACACCACATTAAGCATAAAGGAGCTAAATTCCAAATGCTAGACGAATGCTTTCCAAGCCAATTCCACCAACCAAAAAGAGTACTTGCAACCGATCTTGACAAGACCCAAGAGATCCCAAAAGATCTAAACACCAAACTCCACAACCGATTAGCCTTACCATAGTGAAGTAACAAATGATCCACCGGCTCCTCAGTTTTTGATGTGAATATAATTTAGTTTCAGACCTGGACGGAAACTTGTTTCTCCAGTTTCTTTGTAATTCCAGCTTTAATTCTTAATTTTAATGCAATTCTAGTTCAAGTTCTCAATCAATTGACCTTGATTCCCATCATTTGGTATCAGAGCATAGACCTGGTCCTCTTTTTCCCTACCACTTTGATCATTTGAGCCCTAGATTTCCTTGTGTTTCTTTTTTTTCTCCCTCCATTCAAGATCCTAGAATTTAGATCTAGGTTCCTTGTGACAATCAAATCTGTGGCTATTGCAAATATCATAGATTTGATCACTTGTGCTGTTTTTTTGATAAGTAATAAGGATTTATTGATAACGAAAAGAGAGAGACACCCAAGTACACAAGAAGTATACAGGGGTGTACATATCAAATATAGAAATTACATAAATCAAGAAAATCCAAAAAAGAAGAAAAAGGATGGTGTCTCCACACTGAGAACCAGTCCATTAAGGTTCTGAAAAAAAGAAGCTTGAGATCAGGCATAGAACGCTCATTGTCTACAAAACACCCACTATTTCTTTCCTTCCAAATACACCCCATCAAACAATGAGGAACAATCATCCATATATCTCCATTGCGATGGCGACCAAATCGACCTTGCTAGCAAGCAAAAAGCTCAACAACAGACATTGGCTCCCAATAAACTCCAAATAAACCAAAAACCATATCCCACAACTCCAGAGTAACCGGACAATGAAGGAATAGATGGTCAACGGTTTCACTGCTACACTTGCACATATAACACCGATCCAAAATGCAAACCTTTCTTTTCCTTAAATTGTCAATTGTTAGACATTTCCTCGAGGCAGCGGTCCAAACAAAGAAAGCCACTCTAGAGGGAATCTTCTACTTCCAAATGCTTTTCCAAGGGAAAAACTGATCATTGTGGCCAACTAGAAGATGATAGTATGCACTAACCGTAAACCCCTTACTCTTACAAGGAAACCAACATCTCTTGTCCTCCCCAGTCCCCCTTACAAGAGTGCTATAAATGGTACTAATGAAGCTCCAGAAGGGCTTCCAATTCCCGATTATGAACATCCCTACAAAAATGCATCTCCCAATGAAGGACTCCATTGGAGAACCTCATTAGATCAGCCACACTCTTTTTTTTTGATAGGTAAGAAAAAGTTTTATTGAAAAGAGAATAGCATGAGAAAACACAAGGTTCACGATAGTGAACAAGAAGAAAAAAGATGTAAAAAAAGGCAAACAAAAACTTTTTTTTTTGATAAGTAAGAAGAGAATATTATTAAAAAAAAAAAAAAAAAAGCAAGAGAAACATAAAGAGTTCACGATTGTGAACAATGAAAAAAGAAACAACAACACAAAACAACCCCTAATCTAATCTAATAGAAGAAATAAAATCCGTAAGGGTAGAACAATCTGAGAAACCCCAACAACGAGACCAATCAAAGAGGGTCCTCTGACACAACTCTAATAACTGAACCACCGTTTTCTCCTCATCCTCAAAAGCCCGCCGATTCCGTTCAAACCAAATAGTCCACATTAAACAGCCTGGGACCAAATCCCAAATATCAGAACTATGCTTCCCAAGCCAATGAAACCAACAGGATAATAACTCCTCAACTGAACCTGGCATGACCCAATCAATCCCAAACAACCGGAGCATATACATCCACAAAGAATGAGTTATCGGACAAAAAAGTAATAAATGATCCACAGATTCCGCATTGCTACAACACAAATAACAACGATTCGCCAATGGACGACCACGAAGCATAAGATTATCCAATGTTAGAATCTGACCATGAGTTGCTGTCCACATAAAAAAAGCCACCCTTTTAGGAACTTTAAATTTTCCAAATACCCTTCCAAGGGAAGGTGGAGAGGGCTGCATTACGAATTTTATGATAGAAAGACCGAGTATCAAAATTCCCACTGCCATTAAGATCCCAACAAAGCCTGTCACACCCTCCGCCCCTAGGGATTCGGGATTGAATGAAATGAAGAAGGGAGTAGGAAGCCGCCAACTCTCAATCATTGAATTCCCTCTGAAATCTTAAACTCCACACTCTATCATTACCACCCATTGAAGGGCTTAACACATCAGAAATACAAGCCTCCTTATTAGCTGAACACAAAAATAGCTAAGGATAAAGATTTTTAAGAGGGACATCCCCAGACCACTTATCGTGCCAAAAAAGAGTACGAGATCCATCCCCCACCACAACAGAAAAATGCTTAGCGAAAATTTCCCACCCTTCGCTAATACTCCTCCATAACCCACATCCATGGGCCCTACTACAAGCCCTAGTGCACCAACCCCCTTTTCCCTCCCCATATTTCATGGCTATGACCCTACGCCACAGGTGAGAGGTTTCATGGCCATACCTCCAAAGCCATTTCCCTAAAAGGGCCTGGTTGAAAGACACCAATTTTCGAATTCCTAAACCACCCATCTCACGTGGTAAGCAAACCTTTTCCCAAGCCACCAAAGGATATTTGAAACACTCAACTGATGAACCCCACAAGAAATTCCTTTGAATGCGTTCCAATCTAGTTGCCACAGCTTTGGGGATGGTAAACAGGGAAAGGTAATAAGTCGGAAGACTTGAAAGGGTACTCTTCAGCAAGGTGAGTCTACCACCCTTTGACAAATAAAGCCGCTTCCAACCTGAAAGCTTCTTTTCCATCCTCTCTAGGATCGGATTCCAAATGGAAGGCGATTTATACAGAGTTCCCAACGGCATACCCAAGTAAGTCATAGGCAAATTACCCACTTTGCACTGAAGGATATTAGCCAAAGACTGAATATTACGCACCTCCCCAACCGGGACAATTTCACTTTTCCCCACATTCACCTTCAAACCAGTAAAAGCTTGAAAACAAGTCAAAGCTAGCCTAATAGACAGAATCTGCTCTCTAGAGGCATCACAGAAAAGAATGGTATCATCAGCAAATAAAAGATGAGAAACACGGATACCAGTAGAATTAACAGAACCCACATGAAAACCCTGAATGAAACCACCTTCCTCAGTTTTCTTCATGATACGACTTAAGACCTCCATGATCAAAAGAAAAAGGAGGGGAGACAAAGGATCGCCTTGTCTGAGGCCTCTAGAGCTACCAAAGAAACCAGCAGGAGATCTATTAACCAGAACTGAAAAGCGCACGGTAGAGACACAAGTCTTTATCCATCTCCTCCATCTATCTCCAAAACCCATCCTCTCCAGTAGATAAAATAAAGTGTCCCAATTTACATGGTCATAAGCTTTCTCAATATCTAACTTACACACCACCGCCGGGGTGCGACTCTTCAATCTACTGTCTAAACATTCGTTGGCAATAAGCACCGAATCCAAAATCTGTCTGCCACCAACAAAAGAATTTTGTGACTCCGAAATAAGATTATCCATCACCCGCCTCAATCTGTTAGCTAACACCTTAGACAAAAGCTTATATACACTGCCTACTAAGCTAATAGGCCTAAAATCTTTAATATTCAAAGCATTATTTTTTTTGGGAATCAGAGATAAAAAAGAAGCATTCACTAAGCTATACTAAGGGATAAAAGAAAATCCGTGATAGTAGAACAATCTAAGAGGCCCCAACACCGAGACCAATCAAAAAGAGTCCGTCTGCATAACTCCAACAACTGATCCAATGACTTCCCTGTGTCCTCAAAAGAACGCCGATTTCGTTCAGTCCAAATATTCCACATTAGATCAGCCACACTCGTTTCTTTGTTTCCACAAATCCTATATAAATCAAGATAGTAGTCAGCAAGAGGAGAAGATCCACACCATCTATCTAGCCAAAACCGCACTTTTGATCCATCTCCAATTTCATACAGAAAAAACCGAGATAAAGAGGGCCACCCCTTCTAATATTTTTCCACAAACTAACTCCATGAGGACCAGAGAAAGGGCTAGAACACCAACCACCTCAATCACAACCATACTTCGCCTTTATCACTTGACGCCAAAGAGCATCACTTTTTTGCCCAAATCTCCATAACCACTTCCCTAATAGAGCAACATTGAAGGTTCTCAGGTTCCTAATCCCCAAACCACCTTGAGGAGAGTGGAGTACAAACTGTAGACCAATTAACGAGATGAAATTTGGGCTCGTCCCCTAGGCCTCCCCATAGAAAGTCCCTCTGAAGTCTTGCAATTCGATTGGACACTGAAGCAGGAATAGGGAATAAAGAAAGAAAATAAGTAGGAAGGTTAGAGAGAGTGCTTTTAATTAAAGTAACTCTACCTCCCTTGGATAAATATAACTTTTTCCAACTTGCTAATTTTCTTTCCATCTTCTCAAGGATTGGATTCCAAATTGTCTTGTCCTTGTATTTTGCCCCCAAAGGAAGACCCAAATATTTCATTAGAAGAGACTCTTGCTTACAGCCTAAGATAGCCACCAAAAGATCAAAGTTATGAATTGCCCCTACAACCACCAGTTCAGACTTACCCAAATTTACCTTCAAACCTGACACAGCCTCAAACCAAATGAGCACCATACGGAGAATTAGCAGTTGATCAATATTAGCATCACAACAAATTAGAGTATTATCAGCGAAAAGGAGATGGGAAACCACCAAAGATCTTCCTGCAGAATCACCTACATGAAAACCTGACAAACGACCTTCATGGACAGCCTTATCCAACATTCTACCAATGGCTTCCATAACCAACACAAATAACAAAGAGGACAAAGGATCACCTTGCCGCAACCCCCTTGTGTTGTTACTTCTATTTACAATTTTTTTCAAAGATTGTGAAGTTTCTAATGGCTCAAAGGAGGAGAGGAAGGAGAGGTGGAATAAGGGGGAATCAAATGGATGTTGGGGAAGGAGTTGAAGCCAACCCTCCAGTGTGGAGGAATGTTGGACCAAATCAAAACATAGAGAGAGAAGACGTGATTGCTGAATTAAGGAGACAAGTTGCGGCACTTATGGAGGTGGTGCAGCGTATGCAACCTCCTCATGAGACTACCGATGAGTCCGATGACTCTCATTCTCATTTTGAGAACCCTTTTGGAGCTCCTCCAAGGGGTAGGCCTTATGCGGAAAGAAATGAGCCAAGGCTTGACTACAACTTCAAGGTTAAAATTTAGAATTTCAAGGGAGTCTCAAACCAGAAGAATTTGTATATTGGCTTAACACCGTTGAAAGGGTGTTTGATTATTATGAAGTTATAGATGAAAAGAAAGTGAAGTTAGTCACTATTCGCCTTAAAGGGAGAGCTTCCGCTTGGTGGGAACAATTGCAAATTTCTCGCCAAAGAAGTGGTAAAGTCAAGATCAAGAGTTGGGAGAAGATGAAGAAAAAGCTCTGTGAGCAATTTCTTCCTTTCAACTACACCCAATCACTCTACAAAGACCTACACAACCTTAAGCAAGAGGGAAGTGTAGAGCAGTATACAGAGGCATTTCACCAACTAGTAGTAAGGGTAGATTTGAATGAAAGTGAAGAACAAATGGTTGCAAGGTACTCGAGTGGATTGAAGCCATCCATCCAAGATGTCCTTGGTCTTCAATCATTGTGGAACGTGTCGGAAGCCTACAACCGGGCTTTACTGGTAGAGAAGCAACAAACTAGGCCAGCTTTAAGGTCTGGACAGTGGGGTTCCAGGTCTGGGCAGGGGATTTCTAGACAATATAAGGTTGGGAATTCAAGTACAAATGGGAGAGGAGAAACTTCTGGGGTTGAACAGCAACCAGCAGGTTCTAAATCTGCTATTACAGCCCCGAAACAGTCCCAAACAGCCACTGTTGGTGGGGGTAGATAGCAACAGGTGGGTACTTTCAAATGTTTCAAGTGTGGAGAGCCAGGGCATCGATCTTCGGATTGTAGGAAGAAGGCTCTTATGTTGGAGGAAGTAAAAGAGCTTGAACATGAAGATGGAGAACCCATCTTTGATCAACCTTCAAATGAGGTTAGTGGTGATTTTGAAGAAGAAGAGGGCTTGACACTTGTGATGAGAAAGACTCTTCTTGCTCCTAAATTCAACTCCGACGAAGATTGGTTGAGAACCAATATTTTTTATACAACTTGCAGCATTGGAGGAAGAGTTTGTAGTATGATCATCGATGGGGGACGTTGTGAAAATGTGGTCTCTCAGGAGGTAGTTGATAAGTTGAGGCTTGCCACTCAAGATTACCCACATCCCTAAAAACTTTCTTGGTTCAAGAAGGGTAATGAGGTGAAAGTAACAAAGCGTTGCTTGGTGCCATTTTCTATTTGGAAGAAATATTTTGATGAAGTTTGGTGTGATGTAGTACCAATGGATGCATGCCATATCCTTCGTGGAAGACCTTGGCAATATGATCGCCAAACAATGCATGATGGGAAGAAGAACACCTATACCTTAAGCAAAGACAATCAGCAATTTACTTTGTTGCCAATGAAGGAAAAGGTGACTTCTAAATCCTCTACAACCTCTTTACTCGCTTCTAAAAGCTTCATTCAAGAAAGTCAAGATAGTGGCTACATTTTCGCTTTAATTCCAGTCAACACAGTGGCTGGAACTGATGTTCCTAGTGCTGTCACTGAGTTATTATAGCAATATGGTGATGTTTTTCCCCGTGAGTTACCTCCTGACTTGCCTCCTATGCGAGACATTCAACATGCCATTGATTTGGTACCAGGTGCACCCCTTCCAGACAAGGCAGCATATCGTATGGCTCCAAAGGAGAAGGATGAATTGCAAAAGCAGGTTCAAGAGCTTCTTGATAAAGGCTACATTTGGGCTAGTATTAGCCCTTGTGCGGTACCCACTCTCTTGACTCCTAAGTAGGATGGCTCTTGGAGGATGTGTGTGGATAGTAGAGCTATCAACAAGATCACAATCAAGTATCGTTTTCCAATTCCTAGATTGGATGACATGCTAGATTGCTTGGCAGGTGCAAAGGTGTTTTCCAAGATTGATTTGCAAAGTGGGTATCATCAAATTAGAATTTGCCCCGGGGATGAATGGAAGACCTCCATCAAGACACATCATGGATTATTTGAATGGCATGTTATGCCATTTGGTTTGACAAATGCACCTAGCACTTTCATGAGGGTGATGACACAAATGTTGCAACCACTATTGGGGGTTTGTGTTGTAGTGTATTTTGATGATATTTTGGTGTATAGCCGCTATTTGGAGGATCACTTGGTGCATTTACAGCTTGTGCTTGACATTTTGAGGAGAGAAGTTTTATGGTAACATGAAAAAGTGTAACTTTGGGATGGATCAAGTGGTGTTCTTGGGGTATGTTGTGTCTTCCAAAGGAGTGTTCATGGATGAAAACAAGGTTAAGGCAATTGTTGATTGGCCTACACCTTCTAGTGTGCATGAGGTGAGGAGTTTCCATGGTCTTGCTACCTTTTATAGAAGGTTTATTAGCAATTTTAGCACCATTGCAGCACCTCTCACCAATTGTCTCAAACAAAAGTCCTTCGTTTGGATTGATGAAGCCCAAGAAAGCTTCCAACTTTTGAAGAGGAAGTTAACTGAAGCTCCTATCCTTGCCTTGCCCAATTTTGACAAGATATTTGAGCTTAATTGTGATGCATCAAGAGTGGGAATTGGGGGTGTCCTTAGCCAAGAAGGGCAGCCCATAGCATTCTTTAGTGAGAAGTTGAATGAAGCAAAACTTAGGTATTCTACCTATGACAAGGAATTCTATGCTATTGTTCAAGCCATCAAGCATTGGAGTTACTATTTGGCCTACAAGGAGTTTATTTTACACACTGATCACGAGGCTTTGAAATATCTCAATAGCCAATCTAATGTGAACAAGAGGCATGCTAACTGGGTAAGCTTTTTACAGCAATTCACTTTCTTATTGAAACATTAGTCAGGAATTCTCAACAAAGTGGCTGATGGGTTGAGTAGGAGGACTAATTTCTTGGTGGAAATGCAAGCTAAGGTTGCTGGTTTTGAAGTTTTCAAGGAGAAGTACCAAGATGACCCACATTTTGGTGATCTATAACAACAATTGCAGCAGGGACAGCAACCTACCAAGTCTGACTTTTGGTTGAAGGATGGATTTATTTTCAAGGGGCTGAAATTATGTGTGCCTAAATGTTCTCTAAAGGAGTTGATGATTGTTGAACAACATAATTTGGGGCATTTTGGCAAATCAAAGACCCTAGAATTCCTTAAACAAGACTGCTTACTTTTGGCTGGGAATGACTAAAGATGTTGAGCGGCATGTTCAAAGGTGCCAAGTTTGTCAAAAAGGAAAGGGTACAACCACTAATGCAGGTCTGTATTTACCCCTTCCAATGCCTAATAAATCATGGGAATATATTAGTATGGATTTTGTTCTTGGCCTTCCACCTACACAACGAAAGAGTGATTCAATCATGGTGGTAGTGGATCGTTTCTCCAAGATGGCTCACTTTATCCCATGCAAGAAGACTTCGGATGCTTCCAATGTGGCTGCTTTATTTTTCAAAGAAGTCTACAAGCTTCATGGTGTACCCCTATCTATTGTTTCCGACAAGGATGCTAAATTTCTTGCTCATTTTTGGCGAACTCTATGGCGCAAGATAGGAACTGAATTGAGCTTTAGCACTTCTTTCCACCCTCAAACGGATGGTCAAACTAAAGTTGTCAACCGAAGTCTTGGAAATCTCTTGAGATGCTTGATTGGAGAAAATCCCAGGAATTGGGAAAGTATCCTTCCTTTGGCTGAATTTGCTTACAACTCTTCTCTTAATCGGACTATTAACACATCTCCTTTTGAAGTTGTGTATGGGAATAAACCTTTGAGTGTCTTAGATTTGGCAATAGAAATGACAGATTTTATGCAATCTATCCATGCACAAGTCAATGAGAGAATTGAACATTCCAATGCAAACTACAAGGCTGCTGTTGATATTCACCGAAGGAGACTAATTTTCAAGGAAGGGGATCTTGTATGGGTGATTTTGACTAAAGAAAGGTGTCTTCATGGCTCCTATTCCAAGTTGGGAGCAAGGAAAGTAGGTCCATGCAAAGTATTGACTAAAATCAATGACAATGCCTACATAGTCCAACTACCCCCTCACTTAAACATTTCTAATGCCTTCAATGTAAAGCATTTGAAGCCTTATTTTCCAACTGAAACTTAAGGGCAAGTTTCCTTTATGGAGGGGAGTATGATGCAGCCACCTTCTATCCTTAGGACTGACAACCAGCCAGCCAACCTTTCTGACCTCTTAGGACTGCCAACAGCCCCTTATTTTGACTCTCATATCTGCCATGTATCCTCTTTAATTACAGCTTTGATTTATGTAACTATTAGCTACTTTATTTCCTAATAGTTAAAGATTATAAATAGGCTAGCTATGTAAGAGTACAATCAGTTTTTGATGTGAATATAATTTAGTTTCAGACCTGGACAGAAACTTGTTTCTCCAGTTTCTCTGTAATTCCAGCTTTAATTCTTAATTTTAATGTAATTCTAGTTCAAGTTCTCAATCAATTGATCTTGATTCCCATCACATGAGACTATGAGACGAAGGCTCCAAAGTCAAAGATGCGTTTAACAATTTTCAATAAAGCATGTGTAGATAGACGTTTACCTCAGTACTTACAACTTTGCTGGCTGCCTCTAGTAGTGCCATGGTCTTCTATTCTTTTCAATATAGAGAAGCCCTAATTCTCTACTCTTAAGCTTAAACATTAAGCACCAACTTTTGTTCTTTTCTTTTTGGCTTGGGCTAAGCATATAGCCCCCTGTATCTTATTTACTTGGTCCCCAAAAAGCCCACCATACTTATAAACAATACGTTTAACTCCAAATAAATAATAATGATATCTCCGTAATCAATTTATAATTGGACCATGTCTTTCAAATTAACTATCCCGTGCATCAATATATCTCTTTTATTTATTTTCTCGGTAGTGATCATAAAATAAAATAATAACACCTTCAAGACAAATGAAATAATTCACCAATTCCACTCTAGAAACATTTAAATTAAATTTAAGTGAGTCGGGTGTTACAAATATTACCCTTTGTTTCTAACAAAATTGTTGTTTTTGTTTCACAATTTTGTTTACTACAAGTTCTGCTGTGCATGAGCTTTATATGTTATGGTTCTAACTTCTAACTCCTTTTGCTGCTGAGAAGAACGAAAAAAAAGAAGAGGAAGAAACTTATTAGCAGTTCATGCATTGATATATTATGTCTGATAGGGTGCCATGGGTTTACCCAATGTCTGAATGCATGTCCATATTTTGATGGTGATAGGGATGCTGTTAGGTTTTTGCATCACAGGTGTAGATGCAACTGCTTTCCCTTACCAAAATAAAAAATAACATCAAAATTATGTAAGATTTATGTGTTATTGTCAACTTTAGCATTAAGCCGTTAATTAATTCATAGCATGAAACATTATATGGCTGTGCTTGCTTTGTTATTATGCCTCTTGATTTGGTATTTTCCTAATTGAAAGCGAGGATTTTTTTTGCCCCCTTTTATTTATGCTTGAAATTTATATAGGACTTTTGAAGCTTTGGCATTTGTGGTCTTAATAAACCTTTAAAGGTCCATGTCATAATTATATAATGTTGTGCTGTTTCAGTCCTTGTGAAACTGTATGTTATTTTTTGATTGATAATCTGAGGGATGATATTGGTTCATTTCATCTACACACTAATGTCTTATTTGTTAAGAATGTGATAAAATTAGATTATATTATTCCTTAGGACCTTAGATAGGGTGTTTTTAACTAAAAAATCCTCTGTATTTTTTCATGTGCACTTGTATACTAATATAGATTAGGACAAAGTTTTCCACCAAACTGGTTTGGAGGAATCTCATTCAACCTGTTATGTGGAGATAAGATGATCATTGGCATGTGTTTTAATCGCATGTCTTATTAAGTAACTCATCAAAAAATGTCTTATTAAGTCATTTAAACAAGTCACGTGACTACTAATAGGTCATATGATTATAAGTAAATGTGAAGGATTATTTGAATTGCCACGTAGTTTGTCGGATGAAGGGAAAATCTGTCCCATAGATTACATACAGATATAATTCATGAGACAGTATCTACTTCTTGTTGCCCAAACTCCTTACTACAGGACAGTTATCTGTCAGTCCAAATATTAAAATACTGTTATACTCTTCCATATAACTCTTGGTACACCGAGTAATCTTGCTTTGTGGTTTTTAACTTCTTCTAGATGAGCAATATATGTTCTTGTGTGCAGTTCTCTTTCAGAGTTTGGTGTTCTTGGGTTTGAGTTAGGTTACTCTATGGAAAATCCAAATTCATTGGTAATCTGGGAAGCTCAGTTTGGCGATTTTGCTAATGGGGCCCAAGTTATATTTGATCAGTTTTTGAGTAGTGGGGAGTCTAAGTGGCTTCGTCAAACTGGGCTTGTTGTGCTGCTTCCTCATGGTTATGATGGCCAGGGCCCTGAACATTCTAGTGCACGGTTGGAGCGTTTTCTTCAGGTACTATGCCCAAAGTGTTGTTATTTATGTATATCAATTGAGTGTGTTGCTGTTATTTCTCTTTATTAAGGATTTTCCTTCATAAAATTATTGTCAATATTCTCTAGGATGTTCCTGTGCTTATATTTATTCTTAAATTTTATGGCAGATGAGTGATGACAATCCTTATGTTATTCCTGAGATGGACCCAACTCTTCGAACACAAATTCAGGAATGCAATTGGCAGGTTGTGAATGTCACAACTCCTGCCAATTACTTCCATGTCTTACGGCGTCAAGTGAGTGCAACTAATTGGAATGACTTACTTTCTAGTTTTGATTTTGATTTTGTGTTTGTTTGTTTGTTTTTTTTTTTTATAATAATTTCGTATGATTTTTTGTTTCATTACCCAGATACACAGGGAATTCCGTAAGCCTCTCATTGTGATGGCTCCTAAAAACTTGCTTCGTCACAAGGACTGCAAATCAAATTTGTCTGAGTTTGATGATGTCCAGGGCCACCCAGGTTTTGACAAACAGGGAACCAGATTTAAGCGCCTTATAAAGGACCAGAACGGCCACTCCAATCTTGAAGAGGGTATTCGACGACTGGTTCTTTGCTCTGGAAAGGTTGTGCTTCTTACTGCTGTGGTTTTTTTTTTTTTTTTAATGACTATAAACAAATAATCAGCTTTTTATGATTAAATTAGTTAGGGTATGTTTGGAGGGAGATGGGAGAGAAGTGGAGGGGAAGGTGGCTGGAACTGAAAACATCTCAGCTGCCTTCAACTCTCCTCTCCTGTCCTTTTGCCCAATCTCCCTCCATCTGAATATAGGTTTTTTTGGATTTTTGTTTTAGTCTTTTTTTTAATATTTAAAATAATACAAACAAATATTTAGCTTCTTATGGTGAATTTACTTTAGGGTATGTTTGGAATGAAGAGAGATGGCAGGAGTGTAGAGGGGAAAGGTGGCAAGAATTAATAATTAGTACATTCTAGTCACTTTCCACTCTCCCCCTCTTCCTCTTCTTCCATCTCTCTCCATGTAAACATAGTGTTAGGGCTTCTTATAAATCTTACCTGGGGGATAATGATTTCAGATGGTTTGGTTTTGCCATTGGTACAATTTCCTTTTGTTCCCTGGTTGTTAGATGCTGACCCTTAACGCAAATATGTTTGTTGCAGGTTTATTATGAGCTTGATGAGGAACGGAAAAAGGTTGATGCTAAGGATGTTGCAATATGTAGGGTGGAGCAGCTTTGCCCCTTCCCATATGACCTTATCCAACGGGAGCTGAAGCGATATCCAAGTATGCATTTTGAATTTGCATCTAGAGAAATAATCAATTAGGTTTAGTTGAATATCTCTTCAAACGCCCCCTTCTTTTCTTTTCTACTTACTGGCCATATTTTTTTTTTAAAGTGATTTACTAGTTATGTTTCCCCATAATAATGTAAAAATTGGATGTCCTTATGCAAGCCAAACTTAGATCTAACATTGGTTACCTGGCTTCTTTATTCATATCTGTGGCAGGCACTCAGTCCAATGTCTCCCATGGATAATAGGTTTCTTTTTCATATTGGTGGAAGGCACTCCCCATAAATAAATAGTAGTGAAAATACATTTTAAACCTCACACTCACAGTTTTGGGTTTGTTTCAAATTACCCCATGCTTTCAGAAGTTTCAAATTAAACCCTACACTTTCAAAAATGTTTTCAAGCAAACCATACACTCATTTACGTGACACTGTTAATAAAAAAAATGCTTATACAAAACATGCACAGTAGTTAATTTAACATGTATCTATTATATATGGACATTATTTCACTCTAACTCATACAACATCGCTCTATTTAATCATTTTCTATCAACATCACACATAATAGGTTTATGGTTTGAATAGAATTTTTTTTTTGAAAGTGTAGGGTTTAAAATGTAATTTACCCTAAAATAGTATGATATAGGCATACCTGGTCATCCAAGATGATGCTTGATCAATCTATGATCCTTACAAATCTTTTAAACCAGAGAAAAACAACGGAGTATGAACATACCAGAATATAGGTGAATTTCATTATAGGTCACATTCTAGTAGCTAGGTGGTTCTGTTGTTTCTTCATTAATTGAGTACTGTAAGTTCTGTTGACTTATTGAACCTTGCTAATTTTTCTTGGATTCTGTTAGATGCCGAGATTGTTTGGTGCCAAGAAGAGCCAATGAACATGGGTGCATACAGTTACATTGCACCCCGCCTCTGCACTGCCATGAAAGTACTGGGGAGAGGAACTTTTGATGACATTAAGTATGCTGGGCGTGCTCCATCTGCTGCTTCAGCCACTGGTTTCTATACAGTTCACGTTAAGGAACAGACTGAGCTTGTTCAGAAAGCCGTGCAGCGTGAACCAATAAACTATCCTTTTTGAAGTTATTTTCCAAAATTTATTCCTCAAGAAAAATGACATTGAAAGATCCATACATGTTAGTCTTCCCTAGTATTTGACCTTACATTTTACTGAGTGTTGGCATTTCAATTCCCTTCAGCCAAGGAAAGAGGGTTTTTCCAGACAAGTTGAAACTGCATGTATACCTGTGCTATATATAAAGAAAATTGTTTAAAAGTTGCAAAATGTTTTAACTAACATTTATTTACTGCTGGATATTTTGTTGAGAATTTGAAAGTGACATTTTAAATTATTTGTTATGAAATTTATTCCAGGTTAGGTGCTGAAGGTAGATTATGGCTGGATAGAATTTTCTCTTAATATCCTACTCTTAAATCCTTGAAAGCTGCTCTTGAATCCCAGATTGCTCCATGCAATATATTGTTGTGGTAACTTGGTATTGGTTTGATTTTGCTACCTAGTATAACTATAAGGGATAATTATATATTACCCACCTGTGGTTTAGCTCGAATTTAACTTACCCACCCGTGGTTTCATTTTTGACACTTTACCCACCTGAGGTTACTTCTGTTTAGTCTCTGTTACCCACCTTTTTTTCAGACGTTACTCTAACACATTTTTTATCAAAAACAAAACCCAAAACAGATCAAACACTCCTCTTTCTCCCAAAGTTAAATAGTTTAAGGCTTATGTGGCTGAAACTATTCCGAATCCGAATCCAACTTTGAATTCCTTGAATTTCAAGGCATAAATAATTAAATACATAGCCTTTGTTTTATAATCCTTGTTAGAGTTTCTAAAATTATATAAAAGTTGCTAAAACGTGCTACTTCTATTTGGAGAATTAAAGGTTGTGTTCTTGGGAGAGATCAAGCCGAAGACTCCTGTTACCATTATCAACAATCTCACTATGCGTTTTCTTGTGACAATGACAGAAACATAGGTTTCAAGTTTTGGCTACTTTCTTTAATTTTTTCATCTGGGTTTTGTTTAATTGTTGTACTTTTCTTTGATTATTTATTTATTTTTTTTTGGCAAATGGATGTGTTTGGAACTGTGAATGTGATTGCTTTTATTTTTTGGGCATAATCAAAGTGGGTTTTGTGTTGAGTGAAAATGTTGTGTGGAGTTTGATTTGATTGATTCTTCACTCAATGAATATGCTTTTTCTTTTTCAATTGATGTGTGGGTCTGCTAGGTTTGTGTGTTTCACAGTGGTTTCTTGTATATTGTTTCAAGATACAGTTCTGTCTCTAGTTCCTTCTCCATTTCAACCTCCCCATCTATTTCTAGGTTCATTTGCTCGTTTACCATTTCAACATCAATTGTATGATGGCAAGCCCGTCGATGCGGTTGGGATGAGGAGGAGCTTGTACTCGTCATTGAGGGCTTCACAAGTGAAACAGTTCCAGGTGATTGCCATTCACTAAAGTCAATCAAAATGTGATTGGGTTCACTAGACCTGTCAAAAACCGTGACCAAAGGCTTAAGGACTAAAAATAGGTCTTTTGGGTAAAATATTGGTCACAGGTGTCAGGTATCGGAATTGCTTGTTATTTAGTAAAGGAATCACTGAACTAACAAGCAAAAAGCTTGAGCAATTCGGCAATATAAGTATCAATTTCGAGAGAAATATCCTTTGCATTTTGTTTCTGAAGTGAGTTTTGGGAAAGTGGTGGATTAACAACATATGTGTCTTCATTCTTACATTTATCCTCAACTTCAAGGTTAATTTTGCCACCATTTTGAATGCCAGAATTTTCTGCTGTGAGTGTGACATCTAGTGTGACATGTTCAGGACTTGTCTTAGAATCCCAAAAATCAACACCATTTTTCAATCCAGAGTACCCATTAGAAAATTCACCTGAAACCACGCAGTACATAAGCTTTTTATTAGCAATATGGCTATAGACACAGCACAAACCCAACAGATCCACCACAACATACCCAACGTCGACAACAACGACATCTAGACCCATCCAAAAACTCAAATCCAAACACACAAACCACTGTGAAAGATCTGTGGTTTGTATTTTGATGGTATTGCTTGATTTGATTTGTATTAGTTTTCTGGGTGTATGTTCTTCATGTTTGTGAATTGTGAGAAAAACTAATACCATATTTTAATTTGTTTTTCTTTTGTTTTTTTGTTTATCTTGTTTTGGGAGGAGAGAGACATAAAATGGGTATAAAAAGACTTATTTACCCCTCTTATTTAACAAAGGTGGGTAACAGAGACTAAACAAAAGTAACCTTAGGTGGGTAAAGTGTCAAAAATGAAACAACGGGTGGATAAGTTAAGTTTGGGTTGAACTACATGTGGGTAATCTGTAATTATTCCTAACTATAAAGAGTGTGCCAAGCAACTGACATTGTTGAAGTTGACAAATTGAAAGACATCAAATGATCAAACCTGCCTAGGATCAACAAAAGTATCCATTACCCTGCAATGGTATCAAATGGGAAAAATAGCCCTTTACCCAGATTTGGAGAGTGACTGAAAAGGATCAAATATTACAGTAAGAACTTGGAACGGTAAAATTATAACTGAAAGGCTTTATTGTAACTCTTCCCTTTAGCTGGAAAAAAAAAACTCTTCCCTTTAGTGGTGGATCATTCTCTAAATGCTCATTCCTCTGCAACTCTCACTCACCGATAAATCATTCTAGGTAGCAAAATTTGAAGATTTACTACCAATCTCATTGCCATGCCATCCATCCCTTTTGCCTATGAAATTCATATAAAAGCAAGGATACATGTCACACCGGAAAGAAATCTCAAACATCAATGCTAGAATTCTTAAAGCAACTACTAAAAGCTATTGGTGGATAGATTGTCATAACCCAATATGGTTCCTAGACTTAATATAAGTGTCAATTTTATTTTTCACTCTCCGCATGGTCCACTTCAGACCGAGGCATACTTCCCATGAGGAAACCACTCGTTTGCTTGCGCTTGCGCTTACAGTGGTGATTCCGTTGGGAATAGAGAAGAAGTTTAACTCTAACATATTATTAGGTTATAAATAAATAAAGATTTTATTAATTGAGCTCAATCTTGTTTTATTTTTTTTTTCACACACATGGACTTTGTACCCATGTAACCTTGGTTGGAGATGAGTGGAAAGTGGAGGCTGCATTAGGGCCAAGACTTCCGAAGTTCATCCCACCAACTTACAATTTGTGTCATCCCACCAATCTATATGGGGTTCATTTAGGCCTAACATTGGAATTATGACCCACCTAGTTGTGAGTGACCTATTGATATGTTTGATAAGTGTAATTTTTACATGATTTTTATTATCCTCTTATTTATTAAAATTGTTAGTTTTCCTTTATTTCTTTTGATTTAATTAGATTTTTATTTATATTTATCTATTCATTTGTACTTTGAAGGAATGAGAAGATTTCAGATTAATCTACATCTTAAACTTTTGAACTAAAAGAAATGGTGCAAGTTTATATCTGAAGAGCGCCAATGCCCAGCTGAAGCTCTCCATCTAAAAGAAAACCCAGCAGCTGTGAAGACCGAAACAGAGGAGACAGTGAAGCCGATGCAATCCTTTTTCTGAAGATCTTAGCCCAAGGTCGCTTGTGGATGTAAATCGGTTGACTTGAAGAGTGTTTTATATCAATGGGCCACAATTTGGACTTCAACTTGGGAGATTCCTTGCTGTTTGACTCCTTTATTTAGGAGCACATTTATTTCATATGTGGCCCAACAATAGCCATATGACCCTTAGCAAGATTTGGGCCTGGCCCACAAAAGCACATGAAACCGAAAGGGCACAATAATTGGACTTTCATTCGGTTGGAGGAAATCCGGAAGATTCTTATAAAAAGAGAGATTAGAACCTGAAGAAGGAGGCGTCGCACTGAAGAATTTCCTTTTGGAGTTTTCTTTGAAGACAAAGGTGCCGCATAGAAGAATTTACGTGTGGGAGTCTTTATGAAGAGGAGGAACTGAGAACAAGGGTGAGAGCTTTGGGTTGATCAACCAGTTCAGATGAAAACATAAGTTTTATTTGTTTTCTTTTCAATTTGATTATAAACTAAATTTTATTTTCTAGAGCGTTGATGTAGTCTAGCAATAAACACACAATTTATATTTTGAGTTATTTTATTTTTAATATTTCTATGATTGAGTGTTTAATTCTTATTCTTAATGCTTAATATTTCTTTTTTATGAATTATTGATTGATCAATTGAATTACAATGAGACCGAGAGGTGATTTGTTATTTTAGTTCTAAATTAAACACCATTAGTTGAGCGAAAGTAGAGATGCTTTACCGCGATTAGTGTGATTTTTCAAGAAAATTCAAAGTACGTAATGAGTCTCCAGTTAATTAAATTTGCATAGAGATATGGAATTGTTAGTTGAAGATATTTTTGATATTATTCGAGAGAAGATATTGAATAGTTGAGGAATTTTTAATCATCAATTGGAGATTATTAGAATTTAATAATTAAGAATAATAAATTGTGTGGGAATTGTTAGGTGAAATCAATCGCTCTAGATCTATTCTTATTATATTTTTTTCTTTACACTTTTAGACTTTTATACTTCTATATTTATCTTTATTAAATAGTTTAATTTAATCTAGATAGTAGAACGTTCCTTTTATTTTCAATTTTCCAAATAGTCATTAATTTAGTGAATTTCGGTATTCATTAACATAGTTAATCTCTGTGGGTTCGACATTCGTTTTCTAAAAACACTTCACTACTTGTTACGATTCTGTGCGCTTGCAGATTATTTTACGTGAACAATGTTCCTTTAGCTTTAAGGGGTTTACTCACATATAGATAAGCTCAAAACTCAACCATGTAGGGTTAACACTTGTGTGTGCACTTTGTTTGAATTATTTGTTGGGCTAATAAGATGGGTCAATCTCTTAAAAGAAAGTCTTTTTTATATTTTAAAAGAACCAAAAAAAAAAATTTAAAGTTTTCAAGTTCTTTTTTTGTTAAACAAAAATTTTCAAGAAAAAAAGTGTGAAGTTCTCAAAAAAAAAATCAAATAAATTTTTAAAAAATTGAGTTTTTTCGCAAATAAAATTTTCAAGAAAAAGTTTATTTCAAAGTAAAGTTTTAAAAAAAAGGGTGAGTTTTTTAGTGAGATATATATATATATATATATATATATATATATAAATTCCTAAAAATAGTTTTTTTTTAAAGTGATTTTTTTTGTAAATAAATTTTTTTTCTTTCTAAAAAAAATCAAAATGAGTTTTTAAGAAAGAGTTTCTTTCAAAATAAAAATTTTGAAAAAAAAAAATCTTGAGTTTTTTTATTAATAAATTTTTTTCAAAAGTTAGCCCATTCTAGTAGCCCATTTTTTGTTTGATGTTTTGAGTCTTTCCTTTGTTATGTCTTGGGCTTAGGTCCATCCGTGTCTTGTCTTGTTTTGTCTTGGGCTTTAGGCCCATCCTTGTTTTGTCTATGGGCATTATGCCCGCCTTTTTTTGTGTCTTGGGCCTTAGGCCATTCTTGTCTTGTCTGGGGGCATTATGCCCGTCTTTTGTTGTGTCTTAGGCCTTAGGCCCAGCCTTATTTTTTCTGGGAGAATTAGGCCCACCTTTGTCTTGTCTAAGGGTCGTAGGCCCATCTTTAGTTGTGTCTACACTTGGATCTTTTGTTGTTATTTGTTTTGTGGCCTTAGGCCCATGCCCTGTTGTTTTGGGTTATTACCTTAATTTGTCCTTTGTTTGGGCCCTAGGTCCATTCTAGCTTGTCTAGGGGCATTAGGCCCAAGTCTTGTCAAGGTTTGTCATCTTTTAGTGTCTTCAAGTTTCTTCCTTTTGGGTCTTATCTTCTTGGGACTTGTCTAATCTTTGTGTTCTCATTCTAGAGCATGGTTAAGTGGGAATTAAGTGTATAAATTTATTGTTGGTGATCTTCATGAAATGTTTCTCATAAGGATAAATCTATTATAGGTGACCCATCATTGCTTCTAGAAAGAATCTAGCATAGCCCTCTTGGTCTCGAACTTCTAATAATCGACTCATAAGAATTGATCTTACTTCTATTGACCAAATGGCATCAAGTGACCAATATATTTTGAAGAAGATGGAAGAAATGATGAGAATGATGACTTCTCTTCTCATTGAGAGGTTTCACCATCTTGAGAGTGCTAAAGGAAAGAAGAAGAAAATAGTGCAAGAATCTCAAGATGAAATCTCTATCTTTAATGATGATTGTCATGAGGAAAAAGAGGCTGAGATCAACAAGAAACCTAAAAAGAAATAAAAGTCAAAGGAAACCAAAGAGATGTCACAAAAAATTGAGAAGATGAAAGGTATGCTTAAGAGGTCCCAAGGTATGAAGGACTACATGCTTGATATTGAGGGATTGTTTCAATTTCCCAATATCCAACTCCCCCAAAGTTCAATATACCGAAGATGGATTCTTTTGATCGAACTGGAAATCCTAAGAATCATTTGAAGCAATATGTTCTTGCCATAAAACTTCTAGATCTTACCAAGGAGCAAATCATTTTGTGTTTCCCTCGAACTCTTAGTGATGTAGCCCTACAATGGTATCTTTCATTGGAAAATGCTAAGATGAATGATTGAAACAAAATGATTGAAACCTTTGCACAACAATATTCATACAGTGTTCAATTGGATGTTAGCCTTAGAGACTTGGAAACTACAGAGCAGCTGAACAATGAGTTACTTTTTGATTTTCTAGTGAGGTAAAGAGGAAAAGCTTCCAGAATGCCTAATCGTCCAAGTGAGAAAGACCAAGTGAGGATGGTCATGAAGAATATATATTTCCTACTTATGGGCACCAACTTGCACCAATTCCATTGAAGACTTTTGGTGATTTGTATGATGTTAGTATACAAGTTGAGGATGCTATCAACAGTGGCCTTATTGAAAAGAGTGATGCAAAACCTCAAAAGAAGTTTGGGGTAGGAAATTCAAGTAGTAATGGTAACAATGGAGGTAAAAGAAGTGAAGTTCATGCTGTTAATGTTCAAAGAGAATTCACTACATTGGGATTGACTTTATCTCAAGCACTTGAAACTTTGTCAACCAAAGGATTTATTAAGCCATTGGATCTTGGAAGGTATACTCCAAACACCTCTATTCCAAACTATAATGCAAGTGAGTATTGCAAGTACCATCAGAGCCATGGTCATTCTACTGATAAGTGCACTTGTCTCTATCATGACATTGAATACCTCATTCAATCTGGCAAGATCCCTATGCCACCCATCAATCTCCCAAACATCAAGACTAATCATCTCCCCGACTACCATGGTGTGCCTCCTCCTACTTGGGGTTGATTGATCAGGAAGTTTTGTCACAAGAGTCTTTCTTTTCAGTGTATGTTTCAATTTAGTGTGTCTTTGTTATTTCAATTTAGTATGTCTTTGTCGTTTCAATTCAGTGAATCTTTCACTTCATGTACTCTTTTAATTCATCAATAAATTGGTTTGCAATGGTTTGAGTTTTATGATAAGTTCTCAAAATTTCTAAGTTGATTTGATTCTCAACATATGATGTTGCATGTTTGCCAAAATGAACAATGAAAATTGAGATGAAGAGAGGTCATTATCCTGCTATCTTAAAAACATTTCCCTTTGCTCACCCCTTTTAAGCCTTCAAAGTTGTTTTCTTTCAAAGTAACCATTGTCAAGGATTACCCCTTACACTAGGGGCAATGCATTAAATAAAGTGGAGGGAAAAAAAATTAAAGTAAAGTGAATCAAAAGTAAACAAAAGAAAAAGTGGCAAAGTGAAGTGATAATGCCTTAAAATGTATACGTGTTATATATTTATGTGGGCGTTATCTCCTTATTACTATGCTTAATTATATATCTCCTTATTACTATGCTTAATTTGTATAATTAAGCCATGATTTGCATTAGTCCCTATTATTTATTTTTACATAATTTCTTGAATAAGATGTCATTCATTGCGTTTAATTTTCTACTTTCAAGAAATCAAGTGAAAAAAAATGAGTTTACAGGGGTTTCTGAGAGAATGGAGACCAAACTAGAATTAAAGAGGAGCTAAAGAACCATGCTTGAATGTCTAAGGAGGTGCAGCTGGAGTGCTTGGGTCGTCTACCATGTTTGTAAGCTTCAAATAAGAAAAGAAATCAAAGAGGTAGAATCTGAAAAGGAAAAATCAGATTTGAGCACTGATCAGTATTTTGGGCGTATCTCTCTTCTCAAAAATCCAATTGACACAAGGCTGGATGAGTTGGAACTTTGACTTAAATATTTACAACTTTCCAGTTTTGAGTTTTTCGAAATTCACAATTTTTGAAGGCCGAAATTAAATCACAAGTTACTGCTGTAAATCTGGACGAAAATTGAAAATAGTAAAAGTTTTATTTTCTTTGGACACTTTTACGTTAGGGTTTTGAAGGGAGGCTATGTAGAACTAATTTGGCAAAGAAAACTTTGTATTTTCCTTTCTCTAATGGCAGCCTAAACTCTTTGCTAGGGCGAGGGGTTATGTTTCTTCTATATGTATGAATATTCAATGTGATTCTTTCTAAGATTTTAGACAACAACATATTTGATTGTTCAATTAGATTTCTTTTGATGTATTAGTTCTTCCATACATTCAATAAATTCAATCATGTTTTTCTTATTGTTTAGATGAATTTCTAATAGTTTCAAATAGAAATTAAGTTTTAAAGTGAATGGGTTTTCCTGAAAACTATTCTAACCGCATTATTAATTTAGCTTATCATGCGTTCTTGAATTGTCTCAATTCAACCGAATCATAAGTATTTAATTGTACAAGAACAATTAATTATGAAATATATATTTTCTTAGATTAAAAAGAATTTCATATTGATATAGGGAAGCACTCTAATATCCTAATATTTATATTATTGATTTAAATCAGTTATTATTATTATTCTTGTTAACAATCACCAAGCAAACGTACTTTTCTTCTTCACCCAAATTGTTATTTAATTACATTGTCTTTGAATTCACCTCGCTCCTTGTGGTTCGACCTTGGTACACCGAAAATTATATTGCTACGATCTCCTGCACTTGGGAGTGAGCAAGCATGAAGTGAAATGCAAAAAAAGAAAAGAAAAAGAGTGAAGTGAAATAAATAAATAAATAAGGTGAAAGTGAAGAAAGTTCAAGAATAATGAAAAATAATCATTGACCAAGTTATAACTATCAAGAAAGTAAGTTTGAGTCTTTGATATCCATTTCTTTGTGAGCCAAGAACCAAAGCCTGCATTATAAGCCAAGTAAAAGTCCTCTCTAATCAATTGAAGTTGTTTGTGCAAACTATGTTAGGCTTGATCCCTTTTGGGTATGTAGGCAACCTTGTGAGGTGCAGCCACATCACATCATGTCAATTGTGCAACTCATGTATTGAGAGTTTGAATCAACAAGATTTTTTTGAGAATAAGTCATAGCACTTACTCATTGCTTACCATTTGTTTGTTTCTTGTAAAAAGTAAAAGAGCCCGCTAGGTTTAAAACCCGCAAGGGCAGTCTAGGAAAAAGTTAGGGCCTAAAAAAAATGCTCACTAGGTTGAAAACCTGTAAGGATGGCCTAGGTAAAAGTTATGGTAAAAAAAAGAAGAAAAAAGAAAAGAAAAGAAAATGAAGTAAATCAGTCAAGCTAGGGGTAAGATGGATCCCACAAGAAGGATGCGTCCCCATGATTGAATGTTTTGAAAGTTATCCATAATGAATCAAGTTTTTGGGTCCCATTTTTACCATGCTCATTAGGATGGTCTTATTTTGTGTTTTCTTTTCAAAGAGTCTGTTTTACCTTGAGTTTTGTGTTCCTTCTTTTCATCTTTGTCATCCTTTATTTTGTATGGTTTTCTGTGTTTGTCGCTTCATTAGAAATTGTCATGTCTATCCTCGTCTTTGGTGTCTTCTTGTTTGTTTGCTTCCTTGTAGTTGATCTTTTATGTTTTGTGTGTTTGTTCGCATGTTTGTTGTCTTGTGCGGTTTTCATATGTTTGTTTGCTTGTTGCCATCCTTATTTCATCTTGGACCTTAGGCCTATCTCATACTCTATTTGAGCCTTAAGCCTCTCCTTGTTTTGTATTGGGCATTAGGTCCATTCTTTTTTTTTTTTCTTGGGCCCTAGGCCTATCTTGTTTAGCACTTTGTGTGTTTGTATGCATTGTTATGTTTGTGTGACTCATATGTTGTTGTGTTTATCCTTGATATTTTATGCACATCTTTTGTGACCATTTGCATCTTTGGTGCTTGATTTAAGTCTTGTGAGATCATGTTTTGTGTTATTAAACTTTTGCATGCATCTTCGTTGTTCACGTAAGTTGTGTGATTGTTTGTAGTATATTTTGTTATCACATGTTTCTTTGATGTTTATGTGAGTCTTGTGTGTTTATTTGGTTAAATCTTGTGTGATTTTTTGTGCTTACATATGTGAGTCATGTGTTTGTGTTTTGCATCCTTGCATGTTTCTTTAATGTTTGCATGAGTCTTGTGTGTTTGTTTTTGCAAACCTTATGTGATTGTGTGTTTGTGTGAGTCATATGTGACTGTTTGTGTTTGGACATAAATGCCCATTCAAGTGGTCCCTTTAGCGTAAATGCTCATTTTTGAGTGGCCTATTTGTGTTTGGACATAAATTTCCCGATCGAGTGGTCCCTTTGGTATAAATACTCATTTTTGAGTGGTTTGTTTGTGTTTAGACGTAAATTACTCAATCAAGTGGTCCCCTTTGTGGGCGCAATGGGAGGGGAGTACGCCTTGGCTAAGTAGATTGGGGTGGAGAAGAAATGGAGTTGCCATCTAAATTAGGTCTAAAAACCATAAATATAGTGCCTTTCATGGAAGGAATGATGTACTACTAGAGCACATGTCCTCAATTTAGGTATGGAGATGAGAAAGTGCAATGGCGAAGCCGGGGGGAGGGGGTAGCCAGTGCCGACTCAACCTATAGGCGATTTAGGCGGTGGCCTAAGGCCCCCACTTGTAAGAGGGCCCCCAAATAGCAATAATATAGTATATAATATTGTTTTCTCGTCTGAAAAAAAAAATTACATACATATCTTTGGTTGGCAGAAGAGAAGATTACAAAAGGCTCATTTCTCATTTGAAGAAAAAAAAAAAAAGACCCGTTTCTCACATTGAAGTGACATGATTGAAGGCTAATGCTATCACCATATCTTTAGCTTGGTGAAGAAAAGATTACAAAAAGTCAGTTTCTCATCTAAAATAAAAAAAAAAAAAAAAAAAAAAAAACCCATTCTTACACTGAAGTGACATGAAATCCCATCACCATTTCTTTGATTTGCAGAAGAAAAGATTACAAAAGAAAGATTACAAAAGCCAGAAATTTTTAGCTTGTAGAAAAAAATATTACAAAAGGCAGAAGGAAGAAAATAAACGCCCACTCTCCGAGACTCTCCATCTTGATTCAAAAAAAAAAAAAAAAAAAAAAACACTCTTTGACTTACTCATCAATTGGTGTTGGCAATGGACCTGGTGTGCTCACAGATCTTCATTTCAGGTTCGTTTTTTGTTTTCTCCTCCTTTGCCTCTTTCGTCTTCTTCATGGTTTGCAGTTTGCTGCTGGGTGTTTGGGTTTTTTTTTTTTTTTTTTTGAAGAGGAGTTTGCTTTGCTATTGCTCATTGTTGCTGAGTAAAGAGTACAAGCAGTGCCGGCAAGACTCAAGAGAACAAACAAAAAGAGTTACTTTACAAAAAGAGACTCCTAGATTTCTTTAGACTAATCTAGAATCCAACGGAATGATCCGGACCCTTAGATTTATCTAGACTTTTAGAGTCTTAGATTTCTTTTATTCTTTAGATTTCTCTAGAAGCCACTTAAAACTCCTACACATTTTAGACTCTTACATAGTTACACGTTTTAGAATTCCTTCTTTTTTCTTTTTTTTAATTCTTTTTTTTTTTTTAAGAATTCACGTTTTAGACTTGGTCCTACTGCTACACATTTTGTTTTTTGTTTTTTTTAAGAAATCAGATTTAGTGAATCAGATAGTGGGCTAGTCTTAGACTCTTAGTCTTGGTGAATCAAGTTGAGTCCTACATATTTTGCTATGGGCTAGTCTTAATGGATCTAATCAAGTTAAGTCCTACACATTTTGCTATATAAAAAAAAAGGTTTATTGCTACCAAAAAAAAAAAGTATTGATAACAAAATTATAAATTTAGAATAATTTACTTTGTATTAATATTAATTTTAATTTTTTTGTGCACGTTTAAAGTGTAAAGTGATCGTATTAAGTAAAGTTGCAATTGTGCTTTTGATAAACCAGGTTCTATTGTTTTATACATTAAATTTATATTATTCTAGTTAAATTGTAATTTTTTTATTATAGATTGTATTTCATTTATTCGTAAATATTTTTTAATTACAAATGTCTAATAGAAAATATCCATTTGGATATGAAAAACTAAAAAAAAAAAGACAAAGAGAAGAACTAATTGAATCTCAAAAAGGAGCTATGGACAAATTTATTACTAGTAAAAAACAAAATCTTGCAGAAAATTTGAGTAAAGGTTTCATAAATGAACAAGAAATTCATCAAAAAGAGTTAGAAGATAATGAAAATATACAACAAAATGATAATAACGAAGGTGGTCATGATAATGTTCAAACATGTAATGTCACAATTCTTGATAATGAAGCTCAAAATAATTTAGAGGAGAGTGAAAATATTAATGATCAACCTAATTATATTCCTACAAATATTTTTGATCCAAGTCAATGGAAAACTATTGATATAAAATTAAGAGATTTGTTAGTAGAAAATGGTCCAATAAGAGTTGATGATCTAAACTTTCCTATAGATAAGAACTCTAGACATTTTTCTACCACGCATTATATTCGAAAATTACCAAATGGGGAGAAACATGATATAAAATGGTTAGTGTATTCGAAAGACCTAGATAAAGTATTTTGTTTTTGTTGCAAGTTGTTTAATTCAAAATCTAATACAAATCAACTAGCTAATGGAGGAACTAAGGATTGGAAAAATATTAGTTCTATTCTTAAAAATCACGAAACAACCAATGAGCATATTACTAATATGAATACTTGGATTGATTTAGAATTAAGATTATTGAAGAATAAAACAATTGATAAAAATGTCCAAGAACAAATTAAGAAAGAGAAAGATCATTGGAAAAAAGTGTTATTAAGAATAATAGTGGTGGTAAAAAATCTTGGTAAAAATAATTTGGCATTCCGAGGAAAAAACGAAAAGATCTATCAAGAAAATAACGGAAATTTTTTAAGTATAATTGAAATGATTGCAGAATTTGATCAAGTAATGCAAGAACATGTTCAACGTATTCAACATGGTTCAATCCATAATCATTATCTTGGACATAATATACAAAATGAAGTGATACAATTATTAGCAAATGAAATTAAAAGTAAAATTATAAAAAAGATTAAAGAAGCAAAATACTTTTCAATTATACGTGATTGTACCCCCGATGTAAGTCATCAAGAACAAATGACTCTCATACTAAGATGTGTGGATATTTCAATAAGACTGATAAAAATAGATGAACATTTTGTGGAATTTTTAAAGGTAGATGATACTTCTAGAAAAGGTCTTTTCAATGAAATTATAAATTCAATAAAAAATCTTGAACTTGATATTAATGATGTACGTGGACAAGGATATGATAATGGGTCTAATATGAAAGGGAAAAAACAAGGGGTACAAAAAAGAATTCTTGATATAAATCCTAAAGCATTTTACACACCATGTGGTTGTCATAATCTCAACCTTGTCCTATGTGATATGGCTAATTCTTGTCCTAAAGCTATTTCTTTTTTTGGAGTAGTACAATGTATATACACACTATTTTCTTCTTCCACAAAGCGATGGAAAATTTTACAAGATAATGTGACAGGTTTAACTCTTAAGCCATTGTCACAAACACGTTGGGAAAGTCGAATTGAAAGTGTGAAAGCAATAAAATTTCAAGTTCTAGAAATAAGAGATGCTTTGTTACAATTGGCAAAAACAAGTGAAGATCCCAAAACAAAAAGTGAAGCTGATTGTTTAGCAACATATGAGATTGAAAGTTTTGAGTTTTTGCTAGTTGTGACTATTTGGTATGACATATTATTTGCTGTTAACTCTGTTAGTAAAAATTTACAATCGAAAGACATGCATATTGATGTTGCTATAGATCAATTAAAAGGTCTCATGTTTTTTTTTTTTTTAAATACAAAGAAGATGGATTTACATCTGCTATGAATTCATCTAAAGAAATTGCAAGCAAAATGGAAATAGAGCCTATATTTCGTGAAAAACGTATAATTCGTAGGAAGAAACAGTTTGATGAGAATGTCAATGATGAGACAACACAATCCGCTGAAGAATATTTTAGAATTAATTATTTTTTATATATAGTAGATCAAGCTATTTCTTCAATTGAAAGTAGATTTGAACAATTTCAAATATATGAAAATATTTTTGGTTTTTTATTTAATTTTGAAAAACTAAAATCACTAGATGATGATAGTTTGAAAAAAAATTGTCTTAATCTTGAATGTTTTCTCACACATGAAACTTATTCCGATATTGATGGCTTAGATTTATATTCAGAACTAAAAGTTTTAAAAGAAATTTTGCAAATAAATGATAACCCTCCAATTAATGTACTAAATTATATAAAGAGGCTAGAATCTTTTTCAAATGCATGTATTGCTTTCAGAATATTATTAACTATACCTGTTACAGTTGCTTCCGCAGAAAGAAGTTTTTCAGAATTAAAATTAATAAAATCCTATTTGAGATCAACTATGTCAGAAGAAAGATTAAATGGATTAGCTATATTATCAATTGAAAAAGGAATGTTAGCGGAACTTGAATGCAAAAATTTAATTAGTAATTTTGCCTCTCAAAAAGCAAGAAAAATAAATTTTAATTGAAAAAAAAATATGAATTTATAATAAAAGGCCTCGTTTAAAGCTTTCGCCTAGGGCCCCCAAATTCGTTGAGCCGGCCCTGGGGGTAGCCCCTCTTGAGTTTTGAAAAATCCTTAGAATTATAGTACTAAAAAAAAATAATAATAGCAAGAATCCCCCCCCCCCCCCCCCCCCTTCCGCGATTTTTGACAAAAAATACATAACAATTCAGTCTTAAAACCCAACGCATTCTTTGGCCCATGTACAATTTTGCTTAAAAAAAAAAAAAAAAAAAAACCCAAATCATTTGTTAGTCAAATTCCTATTCCTAATTAAATTAGGAATCCAAATTCTAATTAAATCAGGACTATAAAATCCAAATAAATAGATACAAATCACAACATTAAACTTCACAAACACGGTTAAAAAAAAAAAAAAAAAATCACAAACACAACCCAAACTTCCCAACCCGATAACCTTAAGATCTAAACTTCCCTAGCAACAAGCAGTCAAGCTACATTCGCCTTTGTCGTTGCTACCTTTGCCTCTGCTGCGGTGCCACCTCGATCTATCTTCACTGTGAACATTTGGTAAGTTTCTCACTCTCTCTATGCCTCTATCAGAGTCTCTCTATGTCAAGTGTTTGTTGTTCAGCCGTTCAAGTGAAGAAGAGTAAAGGAGTAAAGCATATTCTAGTAGCTACTAGAATATGCTTTATGTTTGTGGTGTCCAACAAGTAGTTGAATCAAAAAAAGAAAAAAGGAAATAAACAAATGTTAAAAGCTTAATAGAATAGCCAAATAGGGTTTAGGTATCTATACACACTTTAGGGTCTAAGTCTATACTACTATACTAATTACTAATGGCTTTATGTTGGTCAATTATCACTTGTCAAAGTTTGTGTTTCTTGGAAAGGCTTATGATTATTTGAAAATAATAATTTTTCAATTATTTGTTTAATTGATAGTATGAGTAATGACTTGGACAATTAAATTAAATTATTATTATATACATAAGAACTTTTTTAGTCATTTTTTTTATACATAAGAATTTTGTTATGTTTACCTTGGCCCCCTTAGAAAAAATTCCTGACTCCGCCACTGGGAAAGTTTTAGACACTTGACCCCACTCGACCTGTGGGTTGACTTCCATTCGTTGTATCTTATGAGGCACATTCAATATTGTCATTCTAGACTCACACACACACATTAGTATACATCTAGCAATCAACATGGCATTTTCATCCCAAAATCCTAACATACATCTATCATGCAACTCATCATATCTTAAACCCTAGCATGCACCTATCATACATCTTATCACATCATATCCAAGGCAAAAAATAAACAAATATTCATTGGATCGAAAGTAGAAACATAGTGGTAAGATCAAACAAACATGTTATCATATCTAAGGCCAAGCATTTGCAAATATTATTCATGCTCATCAAAGTAGGATCAAGATCCTATCTTAAACAAATGCATGTTCATATGAATGCATGACTTACCTTACTTACCTTACTGCACCACAACATCTATGCTTCAATGCATGATCATGTTATATGCATGATCATGGCAAAATAACAAAATTGGAAGATAAAACCCTAATCTAGCATGTGAAGAATAAACAACAAGCAAAACATGGAGGCAAAGACAAACATATGAAAACAAACGAGGACGGAGGCATACTAAACAATAAAAAATAAAAAGAAGTAAAAAGGTTTGGATTAAGGTTTCTAGGCATGAGTATGTGTGTGCATACATAGGGCCTGCATATGTAGCCGAGTTGTATGCATATGCATATTTCGAGTATGTGTGCGCATGCAGAAAGCATGCATACACTTGCATGCCTTAAACCCTAACCCAGAAACACAAGAACATAATAGAATAGAATACTTAAATCTAACAACCTAACATGCTTAAAAACAGAAAAGTTATGCAAACCTAAACTAAACAAACATATTAAAACATAAACAAACAAGAAAAGAAAAAAGAAAAAAAGAAAAAAAAAGATCAAGACAGAAAGAGAAAAAGAAAATGACTTAGAATATTATACCTCAGAACATAAAGTTCCTTAGCTTGATTTTGACCGTTCCCCTCAATCAATCTATTCACAATCAAACAAAGAAATGATTAGTAAATTTGAACTCGAAGATCAAAGTTAGAAAATGCCTCAATTAGAAAAATATTGACTTGAGAATGTTTTGTGAAAAACTCTTTCTATGATTCACCATTTCTAGTTAATCTTGTGTTTCCCTTTAAGTTTTTCTGTGTTTTTCAAAAGGTACCATGTATGGCTTTTATAGTTGAAAAATGGAGGCTTGGAACGGCTCCCAGATGATGTGGGATTTGTTTCAAAGCCAAGCTTTAATGCAGAAAACTTGTCTTTTATAGTTTCTAGAATCCTAACATGCGTACGCATGCCAGTGTATTCGTACATATGCATGAAACATGCGTATGCAGAGCTGGAACATGCATGTGTGCGTACACATGCCTTAAGGGTTTTCGTGGCCTTTCTTTTCTAAAAATAATTTATTTAGTTCATAAAAGAGTTATATTTTCCCAAAAATACTTTCCTCAAGTTAATTTCAATCTAATCGAGTCCTAAACAAACCTTGAGCTTTAAAATTCCAACATCATTGGGGAAAAGGGGCCCAAGTTGTAAAGAGTACAAAATGCGATATCTACACCTTTGGCATAATTGCTTATTCTTGAGTGGCCTGTTTGTATTTGGACGTAAATTGCTCAGTTGAGTGGTCCTATTTGGCATAAATGCTCATTCTTGAGTGGCCTATTTTTTTTAAACGTAAATTGCTTAGTTAAGTGGTCCCTCCAATTTAGGTAGAGTCCTTAAAACTCGAAAATATCCCAGATTTTCTTTTATGTCTCTTACGGTACATTTCTTGTTCGCATGATTGCTTGCATGTATGTGTGTCATGTTTAGGTAGTGTTCTTAATACTCGAAGGTAGAGTCCTTAAAACTTGAAAACATCTTAAATTTTCTTTTATGTCTAATGTGGTTTTTCACACTTCTTGTTAGAAGTGCAGTAATCATTTTTTAAGCACGCCCCATGTTTGCATTTGCTTGCATGTTTGTGTGTAGTGTGTGTGGACTCAAGGTTTATTAACTTACAAAACATTTGTCTCTTCAGGCTTTTAACTATACTTGTAGTGCAAGCAAAGTTAAAAGAGGGACAACTGTAGAAACTTCATTTTGTATCCATTGATAAATTTTGGTCCCTGGCCCTAATGATGAGCCTGACATATGTCAACCATGGGTAGTTAAAGCGTTCACAATAATTTGGAAGTAATCTCAACTCGAAAGTGCTCAAATCACTTTGAAAACAAGTTGAAAATGACATTTGCTCACTATTTTGACCGTAACTTTTATCTAAAAAGAATATTTAAGTGGAATTTTGTTTCATTGGAAAGTAGACATTTTGGGCTTCAATTTAAAGATAAATTTTACCTAATTTGGATTTATATTAATTGAATTATGACTGTTTGAAGTCGAGTCCACACAATAGTCAAAATAAGGGTTTTTGGGAGCATGCGTATGCATGAATCAAGGGTGCGTGCACACCCTCAAAACCTGTCTATGCAGGCTCATTTCCAGGTCATTAAAACATGATTTTTGGGCCCCCAAACACCATTCTTTGATGGGAGCCATTCCCTAGACCCTTGAGAATGTCCAAAGGTCTCTAAAAAGCCCCGCAAACCCTAGTTTTAATGTATAAATACTCACCCTATGTCTCTAATCAAAACCCTAGCTAGAAAGAGTGCTTTCATCTTTTCTAAACCCTAGTTCATCTTTTCTAAAGACCCACACATCACCTTTGCACCTTTTTTACAAATTCAATATCTCTTTTTAGTTAGTTCCAAGGCAAAAAGTTTGTTTTCCAAACTGTTTTCTAAAACTTTTTCAATTAAAGTTTATTCTTGAGTTGTGATTCCTAAAAATTATTGTGTTTTTTTATTGTTCTTGTTCTCTCAATATAATCTTTGTGTTGTAGGCACTAAGGGGTCAGTTAAACAATCTTAAATCTGTGATTCTAAAGCAAAGCGAGTCTTTTTTCCATGATTTCCCACTTTGTTACATAGGATTCACATGATTCTTTGTTTGGTATTATCTTAAGTGTTCTTGTTATATTTGATTGATGCTTATGACCCTTTGATATGTGTTAAATCTGACTTCGAGTTTATTTAGGGTCCGTTTGGATTGAACTTATTGTTGCTGAAACTGAAAACTGAAAACTGAAAACACTGTAACAAAATAATTTTCAAATGTGTATATAGTGTTGTGGGACCAATTTTTAATATTTTTTAATGTATGAACAGTACTGCTACAGTGATGAACAGTGACGAAACAGTGTATGAACAGTAAAAATTGTCTTTGAACAGTAAAATCTGTCTCTCCTTAAACGCGTGAAAGCGAAAAAAAAAGAAGAAGGGAAAAACGTGGACGCAGGATTCAGCAAACGCTGAATCCAAACGCACGCTTAATAAGTTCTTGTTGTTATTTGGTTTTATGTGAAGATTGACATGTTTATTAATTTTAATTTAACTTAGTATAATTGTTTGATTTGTTTCATGGCTCTTTTGTTTATGATAATATTTTGTGTTATTTGGTTTATGCTAGTTTACTTTTTAGCATTTCTAATTTACTTATTTGATTTCTATGTTTATATATTTGAATGATTAAATTTGAAAAGACGTAACTTTTTGGATCTGTGCGTATGCACCCTGTATCCAGATTTGACAAAAATCTTGTTTTTATTATTTTAATCATTTTTCACATGTTATTTGATTATGCTTGACTCTTTTTTAAGTTAATTATTTATGTTTATTTGTTTTCCATATTTTATTTTGTCTTTTTGCCATGTTTGGTTTATTTGTGATTTTTTTTCCTTTTGTGTTTATTTAATTGTTATCTTTTCCTTTTTAGTATAATATTTGTTTAATTTGGTTTTATTGTGTTTCTTTTTATGTTGTGATGCGATATTTAGCAATATTGTGTGTGTTATTTTATTTAAGTACATCATGTATGTTTAAGTTAAAGATTAGGGCTCTTTTAATAATTTCTTTATTTATATATAGCCAAGTAACACATAGTGGAGGTCGGCCCACAAGCTAGGTGTTCTTGGGTGCCTAACACCTTCCCAAGTCATACCCAAGCTTCGGACCTATAATCTGGTATGCAGACCTATGCATCAAAATGAGTGGTCCAAGAGGCTCAATATGGTTCTTAAAGCTAATCTAGGTGATGACTTCATTTTTCACCCTCCACCAGGTCCACTCTAGACCGAGGCATACTTCTCAAAAGGAAACTACTCGTTCACGGACGCTTGCACCCAAACCATTTGTCAATTATTTGCTTGTTTTCTTATGCCTTATATGTTGTTCATGCTATGTGTTCTATATCCTTTTGTAGATTGCTTTTGTCTACCCATATGCGCTTCACATGTTGACTCGCTTGTTGTCTATACGCTATATATCTATCTTTCAATTGCGTATATCTATTTTTTTTGTGTTTCACGTGTCTATTTGCTTGCTTGCCTATCTCCAGTTCATGTATCTATTGGCTTGCTCAATCTCCATGCATTCACATGTTGTTACCTTATGTTTCATGCATACTTCCCTTTGTTCCTCTACCCCCCATACATGCTACGTGTACATCTCTCATAATACTTGTTTTAGTTTTCTCTATGCCATTTCCCATATGCCCTGTACATGTCCATGCATTCACATGTTGTTTCATGCATACTTACGTACATTTCTCATTCATGCTTGTTTTTGTTTGCCATGCACCATTTCCTAGTACTCCTTGTATATGTCCATGCATTCACATGTTGTTTCATGCATACCTCTGTTTGTCTCTTTGTCACCCATGCATTAATCATATTTGATAGGGAATATTTTTAGTAGTCATAAAATATTTCTAACACCCTAACGTCTTCGGTCTTTGATCATCAAAAGCATCATCAGTCACAAAGGGAGTGTGGCACCATACGACTCACTCCACCTTGATGGTCGTCACGTATCAATGGGTCGTCAAGTACCTAGGGGTCATTAGGGACCTAAGGGTCTTCAAGTACCTTCCTTGACACTAGGCGATACACTCTGCCCTGATGGTTGTCACATATCAATGGGTCGTGAGGTACCCAGAGGTCATCGGGGACCTAGGGGTTGTCAAGTACCTTCCTTGACCCCAGGCGACACACTCTGCCCTGACAGTCGTCACGTATTAATGGGTCATCAGGGACCAATGAGTCATTAGGTACCTAAGGGTCGTCAGGGACCTAGGGGTCGCTAGGCATCTTCCTTGACACCAGGTAACACATTCTGCCATGACGGTTGTCACATATCAATGGGTTGTCAGGTACCTTCACTGACACCATGCAACACATTCCACCTTGACAGTCATCACATATCAAGAGGTCGTTAGGGACCTAGGGGTCATCAGGTACCTTCCTTAACACCATGTGACACACTTCGCCCTGATGGTCCTCATATATCAATGGGTCGTCAGGTACCTTTCCTGACATCACGAGACACATTCCGCCCTGAGGGTTGTCACGTATCAAGGGGTTGTCACCTATGGGTCGTCAGATACCTTCATTGACACCATGCGACACACTCCGCCCTAACGATTGTCACGTATCAATGGATCGTTAGAGACCAAGGGGTCGTCAAGGTATGTGCCTCTTTTGGTTGGACCTGCCAACTATGCACCCGTCGGGATGAAGTCCTTATTTGACTCCCTTGAAGTATCTGGGAATCAGTGCTCCACATATGGTTGCATATGTACCTGATGGATGGTCATGTCTTATCCTCTGTATTCATACCAATGGATGGATGGTCATATTGACGGCTTAGTAATTGGGTCCCACAAACCTTTACGTATTCTCCACTCATGCATCCTTATATGGAAAGAACTTGCACGCCATGTCCAAATACCTTACTCCATGCTCATGTCTTCCCTATATGGGAAGAAAAGCCTAAGATCTCGGGGCCTTAACTCCAAATCTTCTCAACAAGAAAAAACCCTACATTCAAGGGATCTTGGTCAGCTTTACACCACTATATAAGCACTGGGCCTCCTCTTCCTTAAGGTACATGCAATTTCCTAGCTCTTACACTTTTGAGTTATTGAAGATTCTTCTATCACTAACTTAACATTCGGAGGGTTTTTTGGCCAGCACCCCACCGGTGCTCTCTGTAGGTTCTTCATTTTCTTTGTTCTTCAGGTACCTCATTCGACGTGAGTGTGGACGACCAACTCACTGACAATTTTATGCATCATCAATATTGTTGATTTGCCTCATGCATATGTGGGTTGTTTAATCTCATTGATTGATCGACCCACACCATAGTGCTCTTTGCTAATTTTATTGATGTTGCTATCTCTGTCTCATACTTTCTGTCTTCGCATACATTTGCATCTTTACAAACATGCTCATTAACATCTTACCTTTTCTTACCATTGCACCTATCACACCTGTTCACACGCCTAATGCATTGACAATCGGTCATATGCCTTTCTTTCTTTAGAAAGGCTACTTACATCATGTGTCCACCATCGGTCCATCTTTGCATAGCATATGCCATCCGGCTCAGTTTTCTTGCACGCTTCGTACTTGTGTCTCTTGAATCTTGTTTGCGCATTTGTGTGCTTCATGCATCATACCATAATCCTAGTCAACTCTCGCACACCTCCTATCATGCGGTCCCACTGATCCATTGACTTTTTAGAAAGACGCTTGTCTTCCCCCCCCCCCCCCCCTTGGCAGTCATATGAGTATGTTCGGGTTCTTGCCCCCCAGTGATCTATGATATGGTCCGCACACTTTTTTAGAAGAAGACGACTGACCATCGATCTCGAAGTCTATGACTTTGAGACCACCCTTTTTGGGGAAACGGTCCCCAGATGCTAACGAGCGATAAGCCCATGTCGTAAGTTAGCTCCTCCCATTGTATGCTTTTGTTTGAAAAGGCGTGCATGGGTAGGGCTTGGATATCGATCACAACACCTGAATCGTCTCTATAGTCTTTTGTCATCATCGTGCACGGCAACGCCAAAAGAAGGGCAACTATAGACACCTAATTTTATTCCAACTTATATCCAAGCCCCTTGGTTCCAATGATGAGAAATCAAATCGCTACCAAAATCATTAGCATTGTGTATGGAGCCTAGTGACTTAATAGTTAATAGAGCCTAAAATGTGATCCAAAAAACCAAGTTCGAAACCCAAAATCTATTTTTAAGCTCAAAACCCTTTTTTTAAAGCCCAATTTCCAAAAGGCTTACAAAAAGTGCATTTTGAGTGCGAACACGCCTTTTGTAATTTGATTTTAAAAAGGCTTACAAAGAGTGCAAACGCGTGCATATGGATGTGTATGCACTTAATTAAATGTGTACGCACTCTTTTAGTTAGAAGCCTAAAAAATGTTTTTTTTTTTTTTTTTTTGGGTGGGATTTTTTATCAATCGATTTGGCCCATTGATTGATTAAAATGTCCCACTATAAACTCGAGCCTCCACCAAGCCTATAAATGCCCCCACTTTCCACCACCCAAAGGATTCAAACCTTTCACCCATAGCAGAAGCTCCAATTTTTTTGAGCTTTTAATTGAGTTTTCTAACACTTTGGTTGTAGATTTCTGCTTATTTTATAATGTATTGTTTATATAGGTGTAACTTTTTTTTTCCTTAGCTTTATTTTAAATAATTTAACATTTAAGTTTTTTTTTTAATTTTTTTAATGTTTATATAAGATAGAAATTCAACTTTAACCTAATATAATTAAGAAATTTTACTCTAACCTAACATAGATGTATATGTGTGAAACTCTTTTAGAGACTTGAATCCCGACCCTTAGCCCCACACCCCCATAAACACTTATACTTATAAAGTGACCATTGGACCAAGTATGCATTTAAATTTTTTGAAAATAAATTTTTTTTTTTTTTTTGGGGGTCTCAAGTCAAATAGGTAAATAAGTATTAAGAGTTAATGATGATATATATATATATATATATATATATATATGTAAGGTGCAGTGCAAAGAGAAAAATGAATGAAAAATTGAGTTGGAGAAAAAAGGAAAATCAGTGAGAAAAAGAAAAGAAGATGCGTGGTGGTGGTGAGATGATGATGTCGTCCTCGTCTTCGTCGTCATCTCGATCAAGGTCGGTGACGGAAACGGTGAACGGGTCACACAACTTCACAATAAGAGGGTACTCGTTGGCGAAGGGGATCGGAGTTGGAAAGCACATAGCGAGCGAGAATTTCACGGTTGGAGGTTACCAGTGGGCCATCTATTTCTACCCTGATGGGAAGAACCCCGAAGACAACTCCACCTATGTCTCTGTCTTCATCGCTCTCGCCAGTGAAGGCACCGACGTCCGTGCTCTCTTTGAACTTACCCTCCTCGACCAAACTGGCTCTGCCAAGCACAAGGTTCATAGCCACTTCGATCGCGCCCTCGAGAGTGGGCCCTACACCCTCAAGTACCGTGGCAGCATGTGGTATCTCTCTCTCTCTCTCTCTCTCTCTCTTCATCATTTCTTTCTATTATCAAATTCCAACATCACCCTTTTATTTATGTTGTGTTGTGTGGAACTGGAATTGTATTTCTATATGATCTGAAAGGATGATTATCGTGTAACCCTCTGGAAAAGCATAATTAATTACAAGTGGTTGGGGGCAAATTTTAATTGTCTAGGTTAATCAGATTCGTGGTTGGTAATGTCACTTGTATTCGCTGTTGGCAGTTGTATTTGAATTGCACAATCTGTAGTCTCTTCTTATATGTGGTCTACAAGGATGGAAATTTTCGCAGGGATAATATGACCTTAATTAATTAGAGAGCAGCACATGACTGGAGTTGTAGTGTACTAACATCTTCCCTCCTTTTCATCTACTTTATCAAGTTAAGAGGTGTGGGAGAAGACCACATCTGTTGGATGCTACCAAGAAGTAGTATGCTTGAGGTAGAGTTTCACACCGCGGAAATGGTCATACCTTTGGTAGCCTTATATATATATACATATTTGGGGGTTCAAAATGCCTGATAAAAGTGGCATTTTTCACTTGGATAACTGCAATAGGAAAAATTCTTATGATGGATTACCTACGGATGAGGAATGTAATTATAGTGGAGTGGTGTTGCATGTGCAATAAAAATGGGGAATTCATAAATCACTTGCTTCTTCATTGTGACATTGCTTGAGATTTGTGGTCAATGGTGTTGTGCTTATTTGGGATCTATTGGGTTATGCCTTAGAGGGTAGTGGATTTATTTTCCTTCTGGAAGGGAAATTTTGGAAGACAACGAAGGAGCAAGGTGAGCACAACTTGAATCATGAATAAGTCAAGTACAAAGAAGGCAATAAGATTGTTCTTGTTTCCAACAAAAAAATAAATTAGAAAAGGATTTTGATTCTTGGATTTTTTTTGTTTTGTTTTGATAAGTGATTTTCATTCTTGAATTGAAAGCTATTCAGGCCATTGATTTTGTGATTCCTACTAAATTTTGACGAGTATCAAAATAAAGACATTCCATTGTCATCCTTGCTGTTTCCTATAACAAAAAAAATGGTAGTAGCTCAAGATATAAACTATTCCAATGGTGAAAGTACAAGATACTCTAACATTACAAAACTTGAGGTCAAATTTTCTCCAATTAAGAGAGAGTGATGTATCTGTAGAAAGATTGATATGTTGTTAGTTCGCAAGTTTGTAGATTCCAAGATTTATATTGTGACTCAAGCAAAATCAGAAAGCCCTCGTCTAACATTTCTAATTTAGTTCCCTTGTGCTTACTATGGTCTCTTTGGAAGGAACGCAATAAGCAGACTTTTGAGGATTTGGATAGTTTTGGAGATCAATTGCTTGCTTTCTTTAGTGGATCTCTATTCGACTAGTCTCGGAGTTGGGGACTCCCATCTAGTGATTCTCTCCCTTCTTTCCTTTGTTCTCTCCTCTTTTGTAATTAGTTTTCTTCATTGTTTTCTTTTCTATTTTGTTTTTCCTTTGTAATTTTTGGTTTACTTTGTGCTCTTAATGCATAAAGTAGTCTTTTGAATATTGGGTCAAGTGTTATATACTTTTGAAAGTCAAAGTTATTGGGAGTCTAAGGGTTAGATTCTTTTTAATATGTATTTTTATTTCATAAGTTGTGGTTAGTTTTATAATCAGGGGGGAGATCATTTGTAAGTTTTTGTAATTCATGCACATTCAAGGTATTTTGGTTATTGATTTAAATCTAGAAATTTCTAGGAGTTTCTATGCATCTTAAGTTTGTGTTATTTAAGACATTCCGAGACTTGACAGAAATGACTTGGTAGCTTCTATTAATTTCCTTTTCTGCTAAGCAAATGTGATGAAGCCATGGAAGATTAATTTGCTATTACTTTGCAAATTTGCCTATTCAAGAATTATTTTATTGGGTCATTGTCTGAAGTCCAATTGAAGTGAAATCATGTCATTTTAGTAGACTAAGTATAAGTCTTTTAGGTTTAAAATATTTTTTAATTTGGCTTTTTATTTATTAGTTATGGTCAATTTTATATTCAGGGGCGAATCTGTAATTTCTGAAATTCCTGTGAACTAAGGGTATTTGGTAATTTAGTTGAGTCTAGGATCTTCTAGGGTATTCTAAGTATCTTAGGTTTGTTTTCTTTGGGTCCAAGTTAAATATTTATTAGGTTTGGTTTACTAGTTAAACTAGGAGTTCTAGTACGAGTAGGAATCCTATTACTACTAGCTAGTACAAGTAAGAGTCTTTTATATATATTGTGCCCAATGTATTCAAAAGGAGGTAAAATGAGTTGATTAATAATATTAAGTGTATTGAGCAATAGTCATGTTGGCCTTTGTTGGTTCTTTCTCCTTCTCTCTTCTCTTTCTTTTCTTCATCTTCTTTTTCTAAAGGTACTGTTAGACAAATTCTCTAATTTTTCTTTCATCAAAATGAATTCTTCTTTCAAGGGCCCGCCTTTACTTCATAGCTTCATCTGTTAGATCTGGCATTCTTGAGGAGCAGCAGCAAAGTCATATAAAAAGAAAGCTTCTAATGTTTTTCTCTAACTCTTGTTGCAAACTTGCAATATGGTGGTCTTGTGCTTGGGAGAAATTCTTATCACTAGAATATCACATATTTTTGTGTATTATCATTTCATGTGGACCATCAACCCCCAATAATAATAATGAACTTAATATTTTTAAATCTGAAAATGGGGAATATTTCCAACGTTCATCACCTCATGCATTGTGAAACATGAAATACGGGATAAAGGTTTTAACATATGCTAATCTGCATTTGCCTTTCCTGAATCCTGACCCAGCATAAATCTGTTGGAAATGCTTTAATAGTTTGTCCACTGCTTCAAGTGACCAGTAGCTCTATTTTTTTTCTTTCCCATGTTGTATTTTGCAATCAATTATTATCGTTTTCTTGCCAAGAGCCTTGTATAGCTCAGCTAGCACCTCTTGGTGTTTCCAACGGAGACATCTAAGGTTCAAATCTCCCCTCTCCCATTATAAATTATCCAAAAAATCACTTGATTATCTTCTTCTTTTATCATAGTGTTTCCGCTATTCTATTTATTTTACCTTTTCTTTCTTTGGTTTTTAGGGGCTACAAGCGATTTTTCAGACGGAATATGCTTGAATCATCAGTTTTTCTTAAGGATGATTGCTTGAAAATTAATTGTACTGTTGGTGTTGTGGTTTCTGCGGTGGATTGTTCAAGATTACACTCAATTCATGTCCCTGAATCTGATATTGGAGCACATTTTGGTATGCTATTGGAGAATAAGGAATGTTCTGATGTTACTTTTAATGTGTCTGGGGAAAAGTTTCATGCTCACAAGCTGGTATTGGCTGCTCGCTCTCCTGTATTTGAAACTGAATTTTTCAATGGAATGGATGAAGATGATCAAGAAATAGTCATTACAGATATGGAACCCAATGTTTTTAAGGTAGCCTTTCCCAAAAAACATTTTTTCCCCCTCCTTCCTGTTTGGATATAATGCAGCATGGTTTGAATTATTCTGGCTTTTGTGTCAGGTAAAGCCTAATATATATTTGTATGTGTTTGTAATAATTTCTTGCATGTTTGTTGAGCAGGCTTTGCTTCACTACATATATAGGGATACTCTTGTTGAAGATGAGGATTTCTTGGCGTTGAGTTCATCTTGCATGCCATCTTTATCTGACACATTTGCTGCGAAATTGTTAGCTGCAGCGGAAAAATATGGTTTGCCTAGACTTAGATTGATGTGCGAGTCTGTACTCTGTAGGGATATATCTGTAGATTCTGTTGCCAATATTTTGGCCCTGGCTGACAGTTATCATGCTTCAGATTTAAAATCAGTTTGCCTAAAATTTGCTGCTGAAAACCTTGTCGGTATGTTCTTCCTGCTTGATTTTTTTTTTTCACTTAGGTTTCTAATTTATGTCAAACTATTTCGACATTGCTGTTATGTGCTAAGCAAAGTACAATGTTATTGTTCAGTATGGGTTTCCTAGTCATTTCCCTCATAGTCTGCATTTAGGAAGTGCAGATTTTTCAACATAACAACCATATCATTATCTTAAATGTGTAGGGTACAGATAGACCAAAGAAACTCTGTAAATAGGAAATTGGTCTTTATCACATAAGTTTGGGGTAAATTTTGAATATTTTAAAGGAAAAATGGGATTTAAATGTGAAATTCAGGGACATCTTTATAACTTTAAAACTTGAGGTACTTAAGAGTTAACATGTACATGTATTACAAAATTAAGAAAATATTAAATTTCCTAACTTCTGTGAATGTCAAACATGGATCATCAATCATGTCGCTTTATTTTTCTTGTTATTTTTATCTTTCAAATTAGTATACTAGTTCTATATATTTTATGCCATTTGGCATTTCATATTTATATCTTTATAAAATATTGATGTAACAAATATTAATAATATTTATTTCTATATTACAAATGCAATTCACATGTTACTGTTATATCATATCCTAGATCTTCAAGAATCAACATATTACCTAGGGTTGTCCACGGGTCAGTTTTGGACTCAACCCGAAACTGACCCTCTCATGTCGGTTGGTGGAAGGAGAGACCCGCTGCCTACCGCTAGTAACCATGGTTTAGTTGGATTGGGCTAGGGTAGACAGGGGTTGGATTTGTCAGGTGTTTTCTGGTCTGAAGGAGAAGAACGAACCCAGACACGGAGAGATTAAACCCCGAGAAATCAAACCCAAAGAACAAACCTAAACAACGCATAACTACAAACAAAACAGCACAAACAAGATCACAAACCCTAGATCTATGAGTTTGAAACGAAGAGAGAGAGAGAGAGAGAGAGAGAGAGAGAGAGGTGAGACTAAGTGTTTGTTCTGCATTGGAGTATAAGCCATCTTTTTGCGATTTAGCTCTTATGTATAGATTTTTAAAACCTCACTTGTTTTTTACTTTTTCTCTGTTTTTCAAAGTACAAGTATACTTTAGCACACTTTTAGCAAAAAGCTAAATAAGTTGTTACCAAATGGATACTAGAAATCAAACCTGAGAGAGAGAGAGAGAGAGAGAGAGAGAGAGAGAGAGAGAGAGAGAGAGAAATTACACTCAGTCTGCAATGGATTGAGTTGGCGACCTTGTGACAAAGGCGAGTAGGCAACCTGTGATGGTGGTAGAATGACAGATCTGAAGACCCAAGACTAAGACCCAAGATCTAACAAACAGCCAAGTTGAGGAACTAAAGCTTAAAAGAGAAAATTCTAACTGGCAACCTGTTTCGGATGGGTTGGGTCCATCGGTTTTCAAACCCCCTAAACCCGCCACTTGAACCGATATCGTTGGTTGCTGTCATCAGCAACCTGCAGCCGACCAAACCACCACTCAGATTGGACGGTTTTTGGGTCGGCTGGTGCCGGATCTGGCAGTTTGGTCAGGTGGTGGTCTAATATTGCTTTGTTTTCATAATATATGTGCTTGTGACCTGTATTCGTATTGGCATTTTAAAGGCTTTCATGTGGTATTAATATGTTTAGTTGCTTTTTCTTGTCGTTTGATCTAGATGGGCATGGCATCTATGTCATTCCAATATTGTTAAATTTCTTGGGAACCATGCTTTCTCAAGTTATTCATGCAACACCATAATTGGGAATAATGATAGTTCATTTTTTTTCTTGCTCTGGTTACTTATCCACACCATAAGCAACCTTGCCCTTTTGCCCTTGAAGTTATATGTTCTTGTTAGTTCTTACAATTGCTTGGGCTTTACTGGTAGTGGTTATGAGTGTCGCAATCATTTAATCTAGTTATTCAAATTCCAAAAACTAGTCAAGCTTGGCACATGATGATGTCATAAATTCATGATTAAACAACTGCAGCACGTCCTGTTTATAAAATCTTTTGCTCTTCAGGAGGTGCTGAAGTTATTGAAAACATGGGAATCGAGAATGGAGCCTAAGGTTTTCATTAATTTTATAAGCTTTGTTGTCTATTTTTCCCTGTGTTCTTGCTTGTCATATCCTTATCCTTTAATTTCCCTGTTTAACACAGCCGTTATGCGCTCCGACGGTTTTGAGTATCTCAAGGAGAACTGCCCACTGCTGCAATCTGAAATCCTTAAGACAGTGGCAGGGTGTGAAGAGGAATTCAGTGGAGGGGGGAAGAGTCGAAGTGTTTGGGCTCAGTTTTCTGATGGCGGTGACACAAATGATAGGAGTGTAAGGCAACAGACCTGGGAAAATGGAGGGGAACGAAGTCGAAGTTTGTGGGTCCAGCTTTCTGATGGTGGTAATGCTAGTGTTAGGAGTCCTAGACAAGAAGGCTAATAAGGTAAACATGTTTGTAGCCGCTGCTGGTATGAATTGGAAAAGGGAGGAGAAATGTAAGAACGTTAAATGAGAAAGGAGCATTGCCTCCGTTGTAACATGTCTATTGCTTTTGCCTTTTTCTTCTTTCCCTGCTGTATGTGAAATCAATGTTTGTTTGTTGGGAATGTACTGAGGGTTATAGTATAGGTTGCATTAACAGACGCATTACCACGAACTTGTAATTGTCAGCGCTGATTGTAGACTTGTAGCTATAAGAATTTAGAATACATTTTGCTGATAAACCAGTATTAACACTTTGTTGTAGAAGCTACCCCTGTATTTAATGTGCTGCACAACCAATTGCTTGCTTTCCAGGCTGTTGAAAAACTAATGACGTTTTCCAAGTTACCAAGGTATGATATTTTGCTAAGCGTGTGTTGTATAATATTCCAAATGTAACAAAACAATGTAGTCTCAGGGTTTAATTGGATCACAATGTCTTAATTGACTTATCCCAAGGATTAAGGAGATGATGCCTGGTTTTTGGTAATGAAGGTAAGAGTACTACCTATGCGGGTAACATTTTACGTAATTTTATGGGAATTTTACTCGCATATACGTATACACTTATCGATCAAAATCTAGGGAAGGATTAAGGGGAACAGGTATTTGTATCATGAATCTAACTATAGAGTAGCAAAACTTGAAAGATTTTAGGTAAGCCTGTTAGAAAACAAATTAATAGATTTATCTAGATTTTGATAAAATATATATTTTGGTTAGTCTTTTATTAATAGTTATTAAACCTGGACAGACCTAGCCAGTTGGACCGGTAACTCAATGACCTGGCATCTAGACCGGTCTGGGTGTTTAAATGGACTGTTTATGCATACGACCTAGTCAAACCTAGCAAGTTTGTGGTGACCTAGTAACCCGGAAAAAAAAAATGCACTTCTTTGTCTATCTACTAGTTTCAAGACTCACATCTTATCAAAAGACTATTATGTTATTGTGAAACCTTGATTTTGAATTATAATTTCAAATTTGATTTAAGCATATGCCTTTTTTTTTTCTTTTTCTTTTTTGAAAGAGCATATGCCTATTTTTTGAAGTTACATATTTATGTTATGATTTCTCTAACTTATTTTCATATATATATATATATATATATATATTTTGACCCTACAGTTCCACCAGTGACCCACTGGTTGAACCGGTGACCCAGTGACTCGACTCATAGACTAGGTCAATGTTCGGGCCGGGTTTAATAACTATGCTTTTATATCTCCTGATGGGTATAGTTGTATAGGTTCTAAGTTCTATTATATATATATATATATATATATATGGTTATTTAAAAAATAATAATTATAATAACATGCAATTAGGGAGACACAGGCGGAGAGAGTCGAAATTTGTTAGGACAAGGGGTCCAGTGTTATATGGGCGAATTTGGTTCATCAAAAGCGGTCTTTTCAGTCTTATCTCAAATGGTTAACGGCATCTGTAGGTCCTATACCTGCCATTCCAAAAAATTGGTGTTTATAATTCTCAAAAAAAAAAGAAAAAAAAAGAAAAAAAAAGAAGAAGAAGCTTTTCTCTTTTTATTTACTTATTTATTCTTTTATAATTTAATAATTAGGGTAGTGTAATTTGAAAACTAATTTATATTGGAAAAACTAGTTATGTTATAAGTCTCTTGATTAATTAGTTTTTGCTTTTCACTGACTTATAATCCGTGTATTGAATGGTACCTAGTACTTACTACTTATCATTTGTATTCAAATAAGTAGTACAAAAGAGGTAATTAAATGATTGTGTCCTACGACAAATTTTAAATTTTTTGTCATCCAATGATGGGCAAATATTTCTTTGAAATGATAAAGTTTGATGACTGCTGATGTTTAATGGTTTATCACATTTTTCAACAAGTCATTAAAATTAATTAATTATGAAAAAAAAAAACCCTTTTTAGTATATGGTATTGTTAATAAAATGTTCAAAATTTAAGAAAGAAGAGTGATGTGGGGATTTTATATAGTGGTATTGATGGAATTTTTAGTAAAATTTTAATCCAAACACACGTCATTCTTATTGCAAATGTTAATTGTAAAGTATGGTTATTCGTCATAGTTAATTTAAATATATTTAAATTTTGGCAAAAAAGTAAATATATTTAAATTGAATATTTTGGATTATAGGAGAAAATGGGCAAATGCCCCTTTCAAAAAAAAAAAATCTAGTATTTTACCCCATTTCCCAAACTAATTAGGGAAATGCCCCTCTTTTGAAACTTGATTTTCTCAAAATCGAGTTATTAAAAAAAAAAATTTGAAGCCTATAGTGGCGTTTTAAGGAGCCTATAATAGTGTTTTAAGGAGCCTATAGTGACGTTTTAAGGACCTATAATGGCGTTTTGTAACTCGATTTCCATGAAGTCGAGTTACATGCAATTTTTTTTTCTTTTTTTTACCTATAACTCATCTTCATGGAGATCAAGTTACAAAACGCCACTATAGGTCCTTAAAACGTCACTATAGGTTCCTTAAAATGCCACTATAGGGCTTAACTCGATTTTGAGAAAATCGAGTTTCAAAATATGGGCATTTCTCTAATTAATTTAGGAAAGAGGGCAAAATGCTGGATTTTTTTTTTAAAAATGGCAAAGGCCAATTTTTTCCTTGGATTATATGCATAAAAATATATAATTATTTATCTAATAATTAGAATGATGAAAGAAAATTTCTCAAGGATAATTACTTTAAAGGTCTCAATCTCAATTGCAAATTTGGTGGTGTTTTAATCCTGACCCTTCATCTAATTTTAATGAGAACCAAAAATAAAAAATAGTGTTCGCTTCTCTCTTAGCTCTGGCATTCTTCTCCTCATTCTCTCTAGTGTTCTTTCTGGGTAAAATTTGCCAAATAGCACATTTTAAGAAAAATTTTAGGCGAATAGCACCCAAACGAAGTTATTTAGAGCCAAATTGTGCTATAGAGCCAAATTTGCCTTTTTGGCGTTATTCCAATCTTCCAAATCTCTCATCATTCTCTCTAGTGAATATTACTCAAAATAATTTTGATATTTTTAAAGGTAAGGCTCAAAAGTGTCATTGTTTTGCTTCCCCTTTTTCTTTGTTTGTTTTTTAGGGCAACACATTTGTTAGAATATATATATGATTTCAAATGACTTGTGTTGATTTTCTTGTGGGTGGGGAGGACTCTTCAATCTTCTCCATTATTTTTGAATTTGATTCTATTTGTTCTATTGAAGTAGCATGCATGTGTATGTGGGTTTATGTTGTTTTATTGGAATAGATCCTGCAAATAGTTTTAAAGTCTATGTTTTTGTGAATTAAATCAACAATATGATTTTGTTTTTCTATGCCAATAGAATTGGCTTTATTGTTTCAATTATGGCTGGTTAGTGCTTAAAGATTGATTTTTTTTTTTTTGGGCATTTGGATTTAAAAAATTGCACCAAGTTTATGAGTTTTAGGGGTGTGTCAGTGTGAATAGTGATTACTTTTAAAGTAACAAATTAATCGCAATTCAGTTTTATTTTTGTTAGCTTTACGGAAAAGATTCACCTAGATCGTTTACTCAATGTTTTAATTAACTGTATATTCTAAGGAATATTTGGCATTTAGCCTAATTTTGCAAACAAGTTTGTTAGTTGACAAGAAAACTAAACATATTTGGTAAACAACATCTCGAGTCTGCGATCAGCGAGTGAACTCAAGTGCTAAAGACTCAAGTTCCACAGAAATCACATGGAAGAAGAAGAAACAGATGAAGCATCTACCAAACAAATCCCATCCCTTAATAGATCCTCACCCCCTATCTTCACACACAGCAGATCTTAGATCCACGTTCACCACAATCGCTTTGGCCAATCCCGCTCCATCCTCCCCAACTTTGACTACAACTTAAGGTTTCATTATTTTAAGGAACTTGAGTCTTGGAGACTCAAGTTCTTTAGTTGATCTTGAGTCTCGTAGACTCGAGAGGCTATGCAAAACCTATCAACTAACAACATTGTTTGCAAAATCAGGCTAAATGCCAAAAATCCCTATATATTCTAGCTAAACCTGTAGCTGAATGATTGAAGTTAAAAAATTTTACTGACTTAGTTGAGCAAGATAAGGTATGTCAGAGTTAGTTATTCTTTATTTTTCCTCTGATATAACAGATTGCATGAAATTGCCTAATGATCATTATCACCAGCTAATAATACACAAAAAGGTTCTAAAATCTTCGATTTTAGTTCTTATGGGGGATTTGATGAAGGATTCCAAATTTTTATACACAAAGAGGTTCTGAAATTCAGATCTTTGTTTCATGTGGGATAATTTTCATGTATTTTGGTAACAGGATGGTCAATAATATTTGATTTGTAGATGGAGTAGGGGCTATGAAGAGAAAAGGTCTAAGGTGCACGAGGATGGGTTGTGGAACCTCTTAACTTATGAAGCATCTTTGCTACCTGATGAAGCCGAAAAAAGTCACTAGTGAGCCACACGATACTTGCACACTCGAAATGGCACCTGCACAATACAAAGGGAAGACCTAACAGTGAGCACCGGTGTGGTACTAGCCAAATACCCTCCGAAGGTCAAAGTTAGAACTTTTCACAACTCTATAGTGCTAGAGAGGGGTAAATTATGCGTACCTTGATTTGTGAGGGTATTGAGGCTTTTATAGTAGTGGAAGGTTGACATCTCTTTCTTGGTGTAGAAGTCTTTTCTTATAGGAATCCTCTTGAATCATCCCAAACATGATGAACAAGACATTTCCTTATAGAGAAGATCTTCATTAATACGCATATCTACCGGAATCCTCTTTGTGCTAAGATTCCATTTATCCTAGGGTCTAAGTGTGTGTTGCAAGTATTTCAACATTGTTCTGGTGTGAGTTGGGCTCTCGTCCTCTATCGGCCCATGGATTGTGGAACTGTCAGACCCATTTCATGGAGATTCGTCAACCTAGAGTTTTACCCTCTTCAGTTGCCCCCTCACCCCATAGGTCCGTCACTTTCGAGCGGAAGGACCTGTGGGGTGACGATTCAAGATTCAGGAGATGACGGTTCAAGATTCAAGATCCGTGAACTGTGCCCACCCCTAACAGGTTGTCCGGAAGCCATTATGATGCATGACACGTGTCATTCTTCCATTGGATATTATCTCAGATTGAAGTGTCGCTTCGTCTTCTATGCACTTCCTCTATAAATATCACACTCCTCCTTTCTCATTTCTCTATTTTTTGCTGAAACACACTGTCAGAGCGCATCCGTTGTACTTGTCAGAGACCACTCCGTTTAGTTGCTGTATCCGTCATCAACGCCTTTCCTCCATTCACTAACTATTTTGGTAAGTACTCTCTTTTTCACAAGTCTCTTTTTCTTTCACATACTTTTTATTTTCCTAGACTTTATACCCCCGTCACCCCTTCTAGACCTGTCAGAGTATTAGGTTTTTCTTCACGTGTAGGCAATGTCTAATGCGTCAAGTAATCAGTCAGTGGTCCGTGACGGGGTGGATTACGAAGAAGTATACCTGTCAGGTCACAAAGACCAAGAGAGTCCAAGTGAAGAATGGAGTCCGTCCGCCTTTTCCCCGTCCTCAACAAATGAGGATATGGAGATGGTTGACCTAGAGGAGGGTTCTGATGATGGCGAGGAACAACCAATAAAGTCCGTCGTAGGTGCTGATAGACTTAGGGGGTTCGTCATGCTACCGAAGTGGACAATGAATGACTTTAATTCTACCATCAAGGAGAAACAATTCAACACTCTTAAGGCCAATTACCAAATTCTAGATAACATCCTCATCTTTCTACCCTATAAGTTAGAGAAATGCTATTATGAAGGGGTAGAAGGCGTCGGGGTGTACGAATAGATGCTGAAGGCAGGACTTAGGTTTCCATTAAGCTCCCTTCACCATGAGCTTCTCAAATACCTTGGCTAGTCCGTCAACTAAGTATCACCAAATGCCTGGAGGGTCTTCATTGCAATGGAGGTCTTGTACGGTGCTATGTCAAATGGCACCAGGAGGCTGACGGTGCGGGAATTCCTTCATTGCTACCGTCCAGATGAGATAGACAAATCAAGGGGGATATATAGTTTTGCGCCTAAGAGTTCATTGTTGAAGGATATATAGGGATTGGAAGAGCCATTATTTCTTCTTAGAGGGTGACGAGTGGATGTGTCGTCCAGGGGATACGGAATACATGCCCGTCGACACGACTTGGGGCATATTGCCTCCGTCCGGTATGCACCCGCCCTAGTGTGTGAACCCTTTACACAACTGTTCAGTTTATTAGGGTTTCTTCAATACTTTTAACCGTTTTCTTCTTTGCAATTCGACGGCGCCCACCAGTTGATCTTGAGGAGTCCAGCTTTCTTGAGAAATTTTTTGCTAAGACCAAGCCAGAGGAAAGGACTTAGGCCAAACTCGTCATGCTTGATACCATCCATTGGTATTGTGACAGACCTCAACCAACTCCAGCAGCCATCAGATACGATGCCAGAATTCGCCAACGTAAGTTCGTCGTCCTTATTCTTGTTTGGGCGGTTTTGATTTTTATTAGTAATTAACTCCATCCGTCCACCTATACAGAGATGGATGATGCTAAGAGGAGGGCAATGATTAAGTCCCAGGCTACTAAGAAAAAGGAGACCGGCGACGTGGATCCCAAGGGGATGGACTCAAGCAACCCGTCCATAAAAAAGTAAACAGCCATCCAAAGGGGACCGTCCTCCCAAGAAGCCCAAGGTCCCTTTGGAACCCGTTGTAGGGCTAATGGCTAAGGGTGCAAAGACAGTCACTCCAATGAAGCATGGGGCTAGCAAAGGCTTCATGAAGGCTTCATCTACTAGTCAGGAGAAACCACCCGTCCTCCTTCGTGAAGACTCCAAATATGCCTTGAAGCAGCTTTCGTCCATCATAACATCGAAGGATTATGAGGACTTGGGTAATCACTCCACGGAAGTAATGGGGGAGTTAGGACTTTTTGCTGTCTCTCAGGTAGCCAAGCCCGTCGACTTTCTGTTCGTTCATTCCACTTGGCTTTCTATCTAACCCATTCTTTGCGTTTCAGGCCATGGTTATGATGAAAGGGCTGATGGGACGGTGTCTTAATCACGAGACAACTTTGGAGCGTGTTCGGGAAAAGGCAGAGGCGATAAAGGACGAACTGAGTCAACTCAAAAACTGGAAGTCCACAATGGAGAAGAAGCTTGAGCTTTCGGAGAAGGAGAGGAAGGAGCTCGAGCATAGGACAAAGGGGATGAAGAAAGTCCTGGAAGGCAAGGATAAGAAAATAAAGGACCTCAAGGGCCAGCTCCGTCAGGCTAAGGAAGAGGCAGTCTGTGAATATCGTGACTCCGACGCTTTACTCTCAGAGCTGGGTTCTTCCTTTGTGGAGGGTTTTAATGATGCTTTTCATTAAGTTCGAGAGGCCCATCCTGGCCTGGACCTGTCCTCCGTTAAAATTGAAGACCCAGTCCAAGCCTATGTTGTGCCCGTCGCCTCGGAGAACACTGATGAGCTTTTTGCTGGAGACCCAACCATTGGTCACGGGGAGTTAGCCCAAGCCTGGAATGTTCAAGTTCAATCCGTCGTAGGTGAAGCCCATCAGCCCGTCGTAGAGGAGGCCCATCCACCAGTTAACATCGTAGAGCAGACGAAAGATAATCCAGCTCAACAGTAGTTAAAAATTATTATTATTATTTTTTTTTTGGAGAACAATTTTTATCCGTTGTGGACAGCATGTAAACACTACCCTTTAAGGGCTTTTTACTATCTTGCTTTGTCATTTTGTTTTTGTTGAATGTATCCGTCCACTTTATTTTAATGGGTTTTAATGAAGACCTTCCTGTCTTACTGAGATAGTCGTCCACCTAAGCATTTTAAGTTTTTGGACTCAAAACATATGCCCATTCGAAATTACTTACAATTCGTCCATTTTGAGAATTCAGCTAATAAATCCGTTCTTATTAGTGCATTTTGCATTTTTCACCCTCTTGGGATGAAACCATCCACCATGGACTTGGTTCTAAGGGTGATCCGTCCAGCTTGTGGATTTTTAAGGACTTTTACCCTCTTTGGGTGATCCGTCCACTTTGTAGACCTTAACTATTTTCACCATCTTTGGGGGGTCCATCTACTTTGTAGATTAAGAATTTTTCACCTTTTTGGGTGATCTGTCCACTTTGTGGGCCTTAGTTTATGTCCGGCCATGTATTGGACTTCAAGAATTTTCACCTTCTTTGGGTGATCCGTCCACTTTGTGGACTTTAAGAACTTTCTCCCTCTTTGGGTGGGGTCTATCCACTTTGTGGACGAAGAACTTTCACTCTCTTTAAGTGATCCGTCCACTCTTGTGAACTTGTAAGAATTTTCACCCTCCTTGGTGGGGTCCATCCACTTTGTGGACTAAGAACTTTCACCCTCCTTGGGTGATCCGTCCACTCTTGTGGACTTGTAGGAATTTTCACCCTCTTTGGGTGATCTGTCCACTTTGTGGACTTGTAAGAGTTTTCACCCTCTTTGGGTGATCCATCCACTTTGTGGACTTGTTAGATTTTAGGCAGTAAAACATAGTTGTGTCTGAATATTAATCTTTTAAAAACAAAAACCATGCATTTGTAGGAAAGTACCTGCCCCCTTGGACTTAAAAAGGTACATAAAGTATTGTAGCAAAAATTGTCTAAGTAAAACTAGTAATTGCAGTAAAATTAAATAAACTGGGAAATTGGGGGATGTCATTGTTCTTCACATTATCTCTACTAGTAGTATCTGTTGGAAAATACATGTTATGTGCGCAGCGGAAAAATTAACGGATCTACTTCATTAGAAAATGATAACATGTACTATGTAAGTTTCAAAATTTGAGAACAAGAATACGTACCTCGGTGCGATGAAATTCAAAACTGAAGATCAGAAGTTTTTGGGAAGACTTTTAATCTTCACTCCAATTCCACTTGATGCCCAAGATGTGTGGTCTCTCAATCAATTTCCAATGAGAGAATAAAGAGTGTTCAACACTCACATAAAAACATTTCATTCTTTATGAGAACTCTTATGAAAAGACTTAATGAAAAGTCTCATGAAAAAGCCCTTATCAAAATCTGTATGTTTCTCTCTTTATATATATTACTGATTATCTAATTGGGCTAGCCTTTTGGGCCTTCCCAATTGGGCTTTAGTGTGTGTCTTGGAGCGGGACCAAAAGGGACCAATAAGACACTAGCTCCAATGGGCTTTGGGCTTTTCTGTCAACTCTTGACAAGTCCAAAGTTACTATTAACTATATTTAATACTACTATATAAATAAGTACCTCGGTGCGGTGAAATTCAAAACTGAAGATCAGAAGTTTTTGGGAAGACTTTTAATCTTCACTCCAATTCCACTTGATGCCCAAGATGTGTGGTCTCTCAATCAATTTCCAATGAGAGAATAAAGAGTGTTCAACACTCACATAAAAACATTTCATTCTTTATGAGAACTCTTATGAAAAGACTTAATGAAAAGTCTCATGAAAAAGCCCTTATCAAAATCTGTATGTTTCTCTCTTTATATATATTACTGATTATCTAATTGGGCTAGCCTTTTGGGCCTTCCCAATTGGGCTTTAGTGTGTGTCTTGGAGCGGGACCAAAAGGGACCAATAAGACACTAGCTCCAATGGGCTTTGGGCTTTTCTGTCAACTCTTGACAAGTCCAAAGTTACTATTAACTATATTTAATACTACTATATAAATATAGTTGCACTCTAGGCCTTATCTATAAATTATATCCCAAGACTTTATTGTACATGCAACCCCTTCATTAAAATATTCGTAGTAATACAAAGTCATGAATATTGACTGCCACTTTGAAGATTACTACATCTTAATCCTTGAGTACCCAGTTTAATCCTTTATATTATTCAATATATATTTATGAAATCCAATTTCATAAATATATATACTTTAGTAACTCCTTACTAAAGTGGTTGGGTCCAACACTCTCATGATCAGGTCCATTATTCTCTCAGGATTTAGAGTTGATGTAAATAGAAGTCGTGAGATTTATTATTCATTTGACAGTCGTTAGGAGAATAATAAATCTCACAGCGGTCCAGTTCAATATGTCTTAACTCTTAAAACATATCAATATATCAACTAGAAGTCTCTACTTCCATAATCAAGTCAAATCATCGTAGTTGATATGTTATAGTCTTCACAGATGAAACAACCAATTTCATCACTAACTACGAACTAAAATTCTGAGTTTACAAAGAACTTGTGATTTATATCTTCTGTGACTAAATCACATACTATGCATCTCATGGACTAAGATAATGTCTCATTAGTTCATTTTTAGATAGTTTCATATAATTAAACTATTTAATTATTTATAGCATACCAATAAATTAGATTTTAGGGCATAAACCCCAACAGTATCTCCAAAGGTGCTCCGTATTCCATGGGTGCTGCAGCTTTCATCCATCCAACGTCTTGAGGTGGTAGGTGCCTTTCCTCTGCCATGATGCGATCCTGTAGGGTGCTTTCCAGTTGGGACTGAGCTTTCCCTGCGAAGGATCTCTAGTAGTGCCCATTACCTTTCGTAGTACAAGATCTCCAACCTAAAAGTCTCTATGTTTGACATTGGAGTTGTAGTGTTTTGCTATGAGATTCTGCTACCGCAATAGCCTTTGCTCCGCTGTCGCCCTACTTCATCCACCAAGTCGAGTTGAAGGCACAAAGCCTCCTTATTCTTATTCTCGTCGTAGTTCTCCACCCGATAACTTGTAAGCCCTAATTCTGCTGGGATGACAGCGTCACTTTCGTATGCAAGTCAAAACGGCGTTTCACTAGTGGGTGTTCTTACTATAGTTCGGTATGCCCACAGAACGCTTGGTAGCTCATCCGGCCAGATACCTTTTGCCCCCTCTAGCCGGGTCTTTCTGTTTTTGAGTAAGGATCGGTTCGTGACTTCAACTTTCCCATTGGCCTGTGGGTGTGCAGACGATGAGTAGTGATTCTTGATACCTAGCTCTAAATAGAAATCCCTAAATGCGCTGTTATGGAATTGCTTTTCGTTATCGGAAACGAGCGTTCTGGTATCCCATGCTTGCAGATGATATTCTTTCAAACAAAACTTCAAATGTTTTTCTCCGTGATAGTGGCTAGGGATTTTGCTTCCACCCACTTAGTGAAGTAGTCGATACCAACTACCAGAAATTTCAGCTGCATAACTATCGTTGGGAAAAGGCCCATGATATCTAGTCCCCATTAAGCGAATGGCCAAAGGGTCGTTATGGGGGTCAACTCTTCGGATGGTTGTCTGATGAAATTACTGAACCTTTGACACTTGTCGCAGGCCTTGACATAAGCTTGTGCGTCCTTCAGCATTATAGGCCACTAGTATCCTACTTGAGTCAATTTATGCGTTAATGATCATGCCCCCGAGTGGTTTCCGCAGATACCCTTATGGACTTTCTCATTACGTAGTTTGCTTCCTAGTGGCTTAAACACCTGAGGAATGGTCGAGATAATCCTCTTTTGTATAAGACATCTTTTATCAGCACAAATCGTGATGCTTGGACCTTCAACTTTCTAGCGGCATCTTTCCCGTCTAGTAACACACCAGTTCTTGGGTAGGATATCAATGGCGTAGTCCAATTGCTATCAGGATCTACTTCCTGCACATTCGTTCCGTCATTAATAAGTGAGGAGATTTGTACGAATGACAATACTTGTTCGGGGACGAGCATAAATTCTGCTGAGGCAGCTTTTGCTAGACGGTTGGTACAGTCTTTTTCCTCACTTGGGATTTGAACAAATCTAACTTCGAGGTTGCTGATTCGATTCCTCACCTCTTCCAGATACCTCTTCATCCTTTCGTTCTTGCACTCATAGCTGCCATTAATCTGACTTGTTACCACCTAGGAGTCACAATGTAAGACCATGTTTTCAACACCTGCTGCCTTTGCGAGGTCTAGCCCTGCCACTAATGCTTCATACTCGGCCTCGTTGTTTGTCGTGGGAAAATCCAGTTGGATCATGCATTCGATCTTGTCCCCCTCTAGGGTTTGGATTACCACCCTAGCCCCTCATGCTCGTCTATTGGAAGATTTGTCCGTGTGGATGCTCCACTGTGTGGCGGCTCCTATCTCCTTACCTTCCAATTGAGCAAATTCGGTGATGAAGTCAGCCACGACTTGCCCTTTTAACGTAGTTCGCGAGCGGTACTATATATCAAATTCACTAAGTTCTATTGCCCATAAAGTCATCCATCCGGCAGCCTCAGGGCTACTCATGGCTCTTCTCAGGGGTTGATCCGTCAAGACTATGATTGTATATGCCTGGAAGTATGGCTTGAGTTTTCCTGCCGCAGTTACTAGCGTAAATGCCAATTTCTCCATTTGGGGGTACCTCTCTTCTGCTCCTTAGAATGCCCGGCTTATAAAGTAGACGGGTCTTTAACACCCATCTTCCTTTCTTACTAAGGCCTGACTGACCGCTGCTTGCGAAATTGCTAAGTAAAGGTAGAGTTCTTTCCCTGGTTTGGACGGACTGAGCAATGGCAGAGATGAAAGGGATTTCTTCAATTCTTCAAAGGCCTTCTGGCACTCATCCGTTCACTCGAATGATTTTCTCAAAGTGCGGAAGTAGGGTAGACATTTGTCTGTCGCTTTCGAGACGAACCTGTTCAAGGTTGCAATTTTGCCATTCAAGCTCTGCACCTCCTTGATTGTCCTCTGTGGTTCTAACTCCATTATGGCCCATATCTTCTCCGAGTTAACTTCTATACCACTTTGGGATACCATGAAGCCCAAGAATTTCTCGGCTGTTACTCCGAACGCGCACTTGTTTGGATTTAGCTTCATGTTATATTACCGAAGGGTGTCAAAGGTCTCTTGGAGGTTGTCTAGGTGATCATCTTCGTGCAGGCTCTTCACTAGCATGTCATCAACATAAACTTGTACGTTCCTCCCAATCTAGTGTTCGAACATTTTGTTCATTAATCTCTGGTATGTTGCCCCAGCATTTTTGAGTCCAAACGGTATCACCTTGTAGCAGAATAGTCCTTGGCTGGTAACAAAAGAGGTTTTCTCTTGATTGGATTCTTCCATTTTGATCTGGTTATAGCCCGAGAAAGCGTCCATAAAGCTCAAAAGCTGGTATCTTGCAGTTGAGTCTACCAAGGGCAAGCCTTATTGAGGTTTGTGAAATCTATGCACATCCTCCATTTTCCATTGGCTTTTTTAACCATGACCACGTTTGCCAACCAATCAGGGTAGTACACTTCTCGGATGGGGTCACTTCTTCCAGTTCTTCAACCGGCTCCGGTATCGCCCGTTGTTCTCTTATGCATATTGTTTGTTGATGACCGTCCATCTCTAGCATGGCAATATAGCATTCTCGTACTGCCACTTGATTTTCGCGTAGCTCTCCCACTCCATAGTCGGTAGGAAACTTAATCATTAGGTGGTAAGTTGAGTTTACATCCTTCCACGAATTGAGGATGGGTCGTCTGAGGATAGTATTCTAGGCGAACGAGCAGTCGACCACTAGGAATGTTACGTCCTTGGTGATCTGCTGAGGGTAATTGTCTACCATTACAGATAATGTGACTGCGCCCAAGGGGAACACCCTTGTTCCTCCAAAACCGACGAGTGGGGCGTTCATCGGAATCAATCGTCTTCTGTCAATTCCCATCTGCTAGAACGCCGTGTAGTATAGGATATCTGTCGAGCTACCATTGTCAACCAACACTCGGTGCATGTTGTAGTCTCCTACTCGTATGTTAACAACAAGCACATCGTCGTGCATCTTCTTCCGAGAACCCGATTATGGGGCCTTCTTTCTGTGCTATCTTTGGTACGGAGTCCGTTAGCTGAACATTTTGGACCATCCTAAGGTAAGTTTTGCGGGCTTTTTTGGACAACCTAGTTGTCGCTGGACATTTATTACCCCATTTGGGGTGCTGCTCTTGAAGGGGTAGATCTGCTCTCTCCTTCTTGACAAACTTTTGCAATTTCCTTTACTTGATAAGGGCCTCGATCTGCAGCTTCAAGTCGAAATAATCAGCTGTGTCATGACCGTGGTCACGATGGAAGTGGCAATATTTGTCCCTCGATCGCCTGTTGGGATCTCCCTTCAATTTTCCAGGGTAGGGCCTCCTCGTCTTTGATTTGCATTAAGACTTAGTCTATCGGGGCAGTTAATGGGGTGAAGCTCGTGAACCTTCCTCCCGAGGGCTTAGAGCGCCTTTCATCCCTTCGGTCTCCTGTTCTTGCCTTCTTCCGCCCCTGGTCTTGCCATATGTCTTCTTGTTTCTCCCTTTTCCTGGGCTTTTCCTCCCTAGCCAGCAGCGCGTCTTCAACATTCATATACTTGGTGGCCCTGTAAAGTACTTCTGACATGGTCTTCGGGTCATTCTTGTATAGGGAAAACAAAAACTTACCCTTCCGCAACCCATTCGTGAAGGCTGCTACAAGTATCTTGTCGTCGGCTTCGTCGATCGAGAGTGCTTCCTTATTGAAGCAGGATATATAGGACCTCAGCGTCTCGTCCTTTCGCTGCCTGATGCTCATCAAGCAAGCCGTAGACTTCTTATACCTATGTCCCTCGATGAAGTGCGTAGTAAACTGAACGCTCAGCTCTTTGAAAGTGCTGATGGAGTTGGACATCAACCAGCTAAACCAAATTCTCGCCGCACCTTTCAGTGTCGTAAGGAATGCCCTACACATGATTTCATCTGCTACTGCTTGAAGGTGCATCAAGGTCTTGAAGGTCTCCAGGTGATTTAGAGGGTCCTTGACTCTGTCATAACTATCTATCTGCAGCATGCGAAACTTGTGCGGTAGGGGGAAAGAATTGACGGAGGTGGTGAACGGTGAGTCAGTTCGATTAACAAGATTGTCAAGATCGCTGGACACACGTCCCTTGAGGGCATTCATCATAACTTCCATCTGTTTCTTTATCGCCTGTATCTCCGCTACAACAGGTGGTGGAGTCATATTTGTGAGGGATGAGATGCTTACATTTTGTCGCTCCGATCTGCTTAGGGCGTTACTACCTTCCGATCCCTCTCAGTCTCGTCACTCGACGCTGGTACCTTCTTGGTCTTCTTCCTGAATACCGTGTCCTACCTTCTGGCGTAGTTGTTCTTCCAAAACCTAGTTTTGTTTGGTGAGGCGTTCCACGGCCGCAGTTAGAGTCTACACTTGTCTCTCAAGAACAGTCGGTAGCGGTTTGTCCTCCTGAACGTTGTTGGTGGTTGCCATTGATCGAGTAAGTATCATGCAACTCTTTGTCCGGGAAGCGATAATATGGCTAATATCCTACTTTTCCCACAGACGATGCCAACTGATGAAGCCGAAAAAAGTCACCAATGAGCCACACAATACTTGCACACTCGAAATGGTACCTACATAATACAAAGGGAAGATCTAACAGAGAGCACCGGTGTGGTACCGGTCAAATACCCTCCGAAGGTCAAGTTAGAACTTCTTACAACTCTAGAGTGCTAGAGAGGGGTAAATTATGCGTACCTTGATTTGTGAGGGTATTGGAGCTTTTATAGTAGTGGAAGGTTGACATCTTTTTCTTGGTGTAGATGTCTTTTCCTTATAGGAATCCTCTTGAATCATTCTAAATGTGATAAACAAGACATTTCCTTATAGAGAAGATCTTCATTAAATCGCATATCTTTCGGAATCCTCTTTGTGCTAGGATTCCATTTATCTTGGGGTCTAAGTGTGTGTCGCAAGTATTTCAACACTATTCTAGTGCGAGTTGGGCTCTTGTCCTCTATCAGCCCATGGATTGTGGAATTGTCAGGCCCATTTCATGTAGATCCGTCAACCTAGAGTTTTACCCTCTTCACTACCAAAGAATGTTTCATAGATTGACTTTCAAAACTTTGATGGTAGGGATGGTAGCGTAAAATATGTACTTGGCACACCCATGTGTCTTAGAAAGGCCATCATGCTAATTTTTGGTTATATGCGCTTCAAAACCTTTTTTTCGGTAATCAACGTTCATGTGTAGTGTAGTTTGATATTATTTCCAAATAAAGTGGTGGAAGTATGTGTACTCAAGTCCTGCCTTATCTACTTTTTGGTCAGTCATAAAAAAACTAATCTTGAGATTGTTTTTGTATATGTGTATGCATTTAATCATCTGTAAACAAGACAGAGACATGATTGCTCGAAGCCAAATCTTAGCATTATTTTTAATGCTTATTAGTGTTTCCCTATCTCATGTTCTTCTGATCAGTATATTAAAGTGTTACATATGATGCACATATTACTTTCAAAATTCATGAGCCTAATTGAGGCCATTTGATGGTTCCATTAATTGAACCATCTAAACATTGAATGATGGGGCTTTTATAGGGGTGCTTTGGCAAGTGAAGAACAGAAACAACTGGCATCTCATTTTATGAATCATTAGCGTTTTGCTCATTTCGTGAAGCAGCTTAAGACCCCCCCCCCCCCCCCCCCCCCCCCCCCACCTCCCCTCTCTCAAAATGCTGTTGGATTTTCATTTTACACTGATGAGAAAGGATTATCATAAGCATGTTCAAGGTTACTTTTTTCTTTTTATATTCAATGGCATTGAGTTACACTCTTTAAGCCAGTATAATTTTCAGTCAAGTAGAGCTTTATATACTTTATTTTGCTAGCTGATGGACATATAGTCTCTAACTGATCACAAGAATTTTGATTTGTGACCTTTGCATCAGAGGATGAAGCCTAAAAAGCCGAATGTAAAGGTAAGCCTCTGTTTTCATCTCCCTATTTGATTCTTTCGAGTTTCCAAATTCAAAAGTAACAGATAACTACTAGTAGGCATTAAATTGACGAGTTATATTAGGTGGACTATACAAAGTATCAATCCACCAAATTGGTGGTAGAATGACAATTGCAAGAAGGCCTCCAGATTCAAAAGCTGACATTTTATATGAAGATATAACTTGTTGACACTAGATAAATGTGCTTGTGCCTAGGAGCATTTATACCCGGTTACAAAAATATATCTTATTTTACTGGGTTAAAAGTTAATTTTTCTATTATACCGTATCATTTTATAATATACCTAACATTATAACTTTTATTTGACCGTATAATACATTAAAATAATATATTCATATAATAAAATAATATAAATCAATACCCAAATAAAACCCAAAATCCAATAAAATATTATATTTAAAAAAATATCACCTTGCCATACCGTAGCAGAGTTGTGAAATATCTTACAACTAGCACTCCGGGGAATGGTCAATTTTTGTTAGTTGATGGTGTAAAATACCATTTTGGGGCTGTGCCGACGCTCCATTTGGTCCATTTCAGGCAGCAAAGTAGAGACAAAAATAATACAGTAATAAAACAAAATAAAGTAACCAGGCAGTATAATTGTGCCAGCAGGATCTCATGTTTTTTTCTGCATGTTTGTGTTTATTTATTCGTTTGTCTCTGCACCATGAATCTCAGGCCAAAATGGCCAAATAACCATAAAATCATAACAATATATTTAGTAGTTCTAGTTTTCAAACTATATTTTTTTCTAGCAATTCGAGTTTAAGAAACTCGATTTAGGGTCCATAAATTGAGTTTTTGAGACTCGATTTTTATGGATTGTTCACATCTGATGTGGCACTTTTTCCATGTGGCATCTACATGGAAATCGAGTCTTAGAGTCTCGATTTCAAACCAAAAATAAATCACCCAAAACGCAGAAACAGCAAAAAAAAAAAAACTCAGTAAAAAAAACCCACCCAAATCAGAGAAGAACCCAGAGAAGGAAGAAAAAAAAAATCAGAACAGAGAAGAACCCAGATCAGAGAAAAGAGAGAAAGAATCTGGAGACCTAGGCCGCAGGCGACCTAGGCCGCGCGGCCTGGGTCGCGCGCTTGGGCTCGCGACAGGCGACCCAGGCCGCGCGGCCTGGGTCGCGCGCCTGGGCTCGCGACAGGCGACACAGGCCGCGCGCTGGGCTCGCGACAGGCGACCCAGGCCGCGCGCCTGGGCTCGCGACAAGCGACCCAGGCCGAGCGCCTGGGCTTGCGCGGCCTGGGTCGCAGGCGAGCCCAGGCGACCCAGGCTGCGCGCCTGGACTTGCGCGGCCTGGGTCGCAGGCGAGCCCAGGCGACCCAGGCTGCGACAGGCGACCTGTTTCTGGGTTTTTTTTTTTTTTTTTTAATTTCTCTTTTTTCTCTTGGTGGATTTCTTTGTTAGGATTGCTGTGGTTTTGTTGGTTGTTGCGGTGGTTTTCTTTGTATTGCTGTGGTTTTGTTGGTTGTTGAGTTGAGAAGCTGTAAAGGCAAAATTTTTTATTTTTTGGCTGTAAATGTAAATCGAGTCTTAGAGACTCGATTTACAAGTAGATCCTACGTGGAAAACATGCCACCTCAGACCCAATTAGAACATGCAAATCGAGCCTTAAAGGCTCGATTTACAGGTCCAAAATCGACCCTCTAAAACTCGAATTGTTAGTAAATGATATAGTTTCCAAACTGGACTTATTAACTATATAGTTGGTTTTTTATTGTTAGTTACCCATTTTCGCCTGAATCTCATGGCCTTTTCTTTTTTTTTTAATGTTTTTTTTACCTGAATGATCTCATGTATGAGATCTCACGTCACTACAGGACAGAAACCTTTTTGTCAAAATAGATAAGATTTTAGTAGACCCCGCCATTTTAATGTCCAAAGTTTCTTATCACGTTGTGAAAGATACACTGTCAGGACCCAATTACACACTCCCTCCGATATGTTATTGTTCGAAATAACGTAAATCAATAATTGAATAGCTTGGTGGGGACTTTGAATTTTTTTCATTTTCTTTTCAATAAAATTATTTTTATTTAATTTAAACTCATTAAGGAGTGAAACTCTATATCTCTGACATGTCTAATTTAAACTCAAACTCATAATTGTCATTTTTTTAAACAATATTATTTATGTTTAGTCCAAACTTAATAAGGAGTGAAATTCTATCTCTCTAACAAGTCTAATTTAAACTCAAACTCAAACGTTGATAATTTATCTCTAAATTTGCGAGGTTAATCATGAACATTATAAAAGTAATGCAAACTCCAATATTTTTTTTAAACCAAGTTGAGGTATGGGCTCTTCTTCTATTATTTTCTTCTCCTACTTTGTTTAAAAAAAAATTTATTTTATGATTTTTCATGTATTTTTTAAAAAGTAATTTTTGTACATAAACCAACAAACTCTCTTTAACCTTTTTTTACAAGATAAAAAAGTTTGCAATAATTGAAATTTAAGGTTGCTGTTACTACATATGTCTTTTTGTTTCACCTCACAATATGAAAGTATGTTAATCTACTAGGTAGAAAGCTTATATACGATATATTAAGAAGAGGTATGACTTTCATTATTTCAACGTGGGCTCCTGCTCAACATTTTTTAGCGTAGGCCTGATAAGGTTCGTTTAAAGTTTAAACCCGTTAAAATTTAAAATTTAAAATTTATTACTTTATGGGTTCGTGTACTTTTTTCTTTTTCTTATATTTCTCTTTTGAATAGTCTTTTTTTTTTTTTTTTGAATTGTTTCAATAACTTATTCTTTAATTGTATAACTTTTTTGATATTTGGGAAGTTTTAATATTTGAATTTGTGTAGTCTCACACACACACACACACACATATATTATCTATAATTTGTAGGCTCTATATCTTTTGATTCTTTTCAATAGTTATAGTCATGGATTACTCTTTTGAATGTAACCCATCTTTATTTTATATTTCTCTATTGTTAAGTCATATATATTTTGTTTTATTTCAATAATTTCTAAGTAGTGAATCATCTGATTCTTTAATATTTTTTGGTCTTTTAGAAGTTTTAATATATGAATTTTTGAGTTATTTTTTTGTAGTATTTGAAACTGTCTGACAAATTTTTTGTATTCATCAAATTGTAACACAAATTGAAGTCATATAAGAGAAAATAATTCAATGGTGTAGTTTCTTAATCAATTTAAGATTTTATAAAATTATTTTAGTCTACCTCACAAATAGATAGGTTCCCGTGCATAGCACATGTTAGTGATTAGTAATTATTATTTTTAAATTGATACTTATAATCTACATTTTCAATTTTTCATTGTCCTCTTTTTAACACCCATACACTAAAATTATCATTTTATGTTAGGGTCTTCAAGGATAACATAATTGCCTGGGAATATCTCATAAAATGGACTTAAAAGAATTTTTTTTGGAAAATTACAACTTGCTCATGCTTTGAAATTTGACAATTTACCTATCTGATGTTTGACCAAAATTTAAGTTAACTACTTGTGGTTTGAAATCACATGATGCAAGTGTTCCGCTAGGTTATTTTTTTATCTGATTTAATCTTGTATTTTTATGTTTTTTGTGTTTTTAAAGAAAAGAGACATAGCAATGGAGCAAAATTACATATTTAGCCTTATTTTTAATAGAAGTGAGATACTGAACTCTAATTGAGCTAATCTTAGGTGAGTAAAGTGTCAAATTTTAAACCATAGATAGGCAATTTAAATTTCAGTCAAACCACATACAGGTAAGTTGTAACTTGCCCTTTTTTTAGATGAAAGATAGAAGTATTATTGCTAACACAGAAACAAGAGTACAATGGGGTCAACATTGCCTGGGAACCACATCTAGGTAGTTAGCTAAACAAACACAGCATTAGCCACCCTCAAGGCTTAAGCTAGAAGGGAAAAAAATAATAATAAAAGAATTAGGGGGTGTTTGGTTTAGCAATTTCCATAACTCATATCTCAGTTTTCATAACTCATAACTCAAAAATGGTGGGACCCATAGCAAAAAGGTTGTTTAGGAAGTCATAACTCTGTTTCCATAACTCTGTTTCCATCACTCAATTCTCTGATTTTTGAGTTATGAGTTATGGAAACTGAAAACATATTTTGGCTATTTTCAGTTTCCATAATTCATAACTCAATGGCAATATTGTAATTAAACACACATAGGGGACCCACAAACAATACCCAGCCGCAACTATTGACCACTTTTGACTTCTTTTTTTCTTTTCTTTTTTTTCCTTTCTTCTCCTGGTTGGCTGTTCGGTTCTTTTTCTTTTTTTTTCTTCTTCTTCTTCTTTCTTTCACTAGTTCGGTCTGTTCTGGGTTTCTTCCTTCTTTTTTTTTCTTTTTTCTTTTTTCTTTTTTCCACTGGTTCGGTCTATTCTGGGTTTCTTCATTTTTTTTTTTTTACTAGGTTCGGTGAGTTTGGGTACTGAAAAAAAAAAAAAAAGCTACACCGAGTGACAGGTATAAGGCCCACAAATAGTGTGAAAAATATTGAGTGATGGTGTCAAACGGGTGTAATATTTAAAGTTATGAGTGATGACTGACGGGAATTGAGTGATGAAAAAAAACAAACCAAACAAGGCCTTACATTGCCACAACAAAAACGAAAAACACATCATGATCTCTCCTCTGAGTCTTCATAAGTCACTGATACTCTGTTAGGAAAAAGCTAAGGCACCATCAGCAATAGCGCTTGGTTGGAGTTGGATTTTATCAAAATAAAACTTGTTGCGAGCATTTCAAAGAGCCCAAGCTGTGACTACCCAAATTTCCAAATCCCTCTGTTTTAATTTATCCTGAAGCATACGGAAGAGATGGAAAAAAATCAAGTGCAGTATTCAGACACTTTTGGATCTTCTCCTGAACTAATGCCCATATATTCCAAGCAAAAGGGCACTCCCAAAGAACATGGCCAATAGTTTCTGAACTTTGACAACAAAACTCGCAGCATGGATCCACCTTTACCCTTGTCTTCTGTAAATTGTCTCTAGTTGGTAATTTATTGGAACAGGATCTCCACACAAAGTTTCAAACCTTAAAGGATACATTGAGGGTGTTGGGGTTTATACTCTAAAATTCAATTTATTGGCATGTCATAAATAATTAAATTGTTTAATTATATGAGACAATTTATAAATGAACTAATGAGACATTATCATAGTCATTGAGATGCATTGTATGTGATTTATGTGATTTAGTCACAGAAGATATAAATCACAAGTTCTTTGTAAACTCAAAATGTAGTTCGTAGTCGATGATGAAATTTGGATATTTTATCCGCGAAAACTATAACACATCAATTAAGATGGTTTGTCTTGATCATGGAAGTAGAGACTTCTAGTTGGTGTGTTGATGTGTCTTTAAGTGTTAAGACATATTGAACTGGACTGCTGTGAGATTAATTATTCAATCAACAACTGTCACTTGAATAATTAATTTCATGACTTCTAATTTCATAGACTTTCAATCTTGAGAGGATAGTGAACCCGATCATGAAATGTAGGTTACTTTGATATATTAGGAGTGAGATCTAATATTTACGGTCAAAACCTCAATATGTTGGATAACAACAAGTAATGTTAAAGAAACACATATTTTCAAAATGGAATCCATAATCTTTTTTTATAGAAACACAAAATATCACCTTGAAATAAGTTTAATGGGAACTGATTATTTAAGGCGCCCACTTTAGTAAGGAATTACTAAAGTTTATATTTATTGAAATTGGATTTCAATAAATGTGAATAACTAAAAGATTAAACCGGGTACTTAAAGATAAAATAGTTGTTTACAAAGTGACAGTTCATTATGACTTTGTTCACTATGGATATTTCATGGAGTGGTCAAATGATATCATTAGAGTCTTGGGATATAATTTATTAATAAGGCTTAGAGTGCAATTATATTTATATAGTGGTATTAAATATAATTAATGGTAACTTTGAATTTGTCAAGAGTTGACAGATAAGCCCAAAGCCCATTGGAACTAGAGTTTTATTTGTTCCCTTTGGTCCCATCTCAAGCCACAAACTAAAGCCCAAAAAGCTAACCCAATTAGATAATCAGTTATATATATAGGGAGAGAAACATACAAAATTTTCAGAAGTATGAAATGGTGTGTATGTGAGTGTAAGCCACTCTCTTATTCTCCCTTGAACACATACATGTAAAAACTGATTGAGAGACCACACTTCTTGGGCATCATGTGGAATTGGGATGATGATTAGAGGTATTCTCAAGTCTTATTTTTGAATTTCACTACAACAAGGTATGCTTTCTATTCTTTGTTCTAGAATTCAAGGTTACATGTTATCTCTCATGAATGAAGTAGATCCGTGTTTGTTGCTTCCGCTGTGTGTTTTGTATGAGATGCAAAGCTAGTTTTTCTAACAGAGGGGCCATATTTTTTTCCATGAATTACCATTCAACCTGGCTATCAAGTTCTCTCCCTTTGCTGAAGTTGGAGTGCCACCTGGTATGTAGTCTTTATGGAGAAAATTTAAGCTTTATTTTACTGCCAAATGAGGGGATCACCCAAGTCCAAATTTGATAGTGGTAATGCCAAAATTTCTTGGCAAGTGGATGGAGCAAAAAACTCCTGCAATTTCCCACGGTCCCATCGCTTGGTTTGTACATTAATGAGGTCTCAAACACACATGGAAGCCGAAATCTGTCTAGCCAATACCGAAGGGTGGGGAAGCCATTTATGGACATCACCTTTATGTTTCTGCCATCACCAACACGGCACCAAGATCCAGCAAATATTACTTCCCTAGCTGCCAGTAAACTCCATACATAGGAAGTATAATGTCCTATTTCAGCCTTCATAAAAGAACACTTTGGAAAGTACCTTGCTTTGTATATTTGAAAAAATAGAGATTGGCTATGGTGGATCAACCTCCAAGCTTGTTTAACGAGCATATCTAATTTAAAAGCTTGTAAGTCTAGAAACCCCATACCTCCCTTAATTTTTTATTAACTCAATTTTTCCAGCTAATCCAGTGGTCTTTCCTTTCATCTGTCAGCTAACCCCACCAATATCTTGCAAGGATGGCATTAATGTCGTCACAAAGGTTCTTTGGAATTTTGAAAATAATCATAATGTAGGTAGGGATTGCCTGGGCCACAGTTTTAATCAGTATTTCTTGCCCCGCCTTAGAAATAAATTTTTCATTCCACCCAATTACTCTCTTTGATATTTTCTCCCTAACACCTTTAAAAGTGTTGACCTTGGATTTTCCAGCAACCATAGGTAACCCAAGATACTGTTCACAATCAAATAAGACTTGAGCTCCCAACATAGTCTAAATTTCTTGCCTGACTTCTGACCTTCTGTTTATAGTGAAGAACAAATTAGTTTTCCCTTTGTTTATTGCTTGACATGATATAGTTTCATATTTTCCAAGAACATTGAGTAATTGTTGATATTCTTCGATCTTAGCCTGGCAGAAATGTAAGCTATCATCCGCAAAAAGTAAATGGAAAATACAAACTCCCCCTCTACAAGATAGTATTCCCCATAGAAGCCTTTGTTCTTCAGCTTTCTATAACATGGTAGATAAACCTTCAGCACACAACATAAATAAATAGGGTGCAAGGAGATCACCTTGTTTTATTCCCCTAGTGGGTTTGATGAAACCCTTTGGTTCTCCGTTAATTAAAACAGAGCATGAAGCTGTAGTAACTATCTCCATTGCCAATGCTACCCACCTCTCATCCAACCCCGTCTTGATCATCATCTTCTCTAGGAAGCTTCACTCCACTCGGACATAGGCCTTACTTATGTCCAGTTTTACTGCCATCTGTCCATCCTTCCCCCGTCTTCTAATTCGCATCCTGTGGAGTATTTCAAAGGCTATTGTGGTATTGTCAATAATAAGTCTATCAGGTACAAAGGCGCTTTGAGCATCTGAAATAACTCTCGGCAAGATCATCTTCAACCAATTGGCAAGCACCGTTGAGAAAATGTGAGACACCACATTCCCCAAGTTAATTGGCCGAAATTTAGTAACATGCTATGGGTCATTTATCTTTGGAACCAAGACTATGTGTGCATAATTCATTTTATGGAGTAAGCGATTGGAATTAAGAATTGAGAGTATAGCAGCAATTACATCAGATCCAACAATATGCCAAAATTTCTGAAAAAAGGAAGAGGACATACCATCTAGTCCAGGAGATTTTGTGAGAGAGAGCTATTTGAGTGTATTTGGGATTTGGGTTTGGGAGAGTGCTTCTACACCAATTTGTAGTTTCCCAAATTTGATATGGTGAAATTCCTTCATTGTTGCCCGTGGATGTAGGCTATTGCCGAGCAATGTAATTCTTGGTTTTTTGCGTATATTTTCTTTTTGGATTAATTTTCTTCGTTTCTATTATTTGTTTGGAGATCTTTCTAAAGCCTAAAAAAATATTTTTCACAATCAATTTTGGTAAATTTAAGCTTCCACTATTTTACAACAAGAACCTACAAACTCTCTCACAATATTTCCTACACCTTGTGGGAAAAGTGTTTTTTTTTTTGGGGGAAGGGGGGGGGGAACTTGTTAGAAACTTCTTAAAATAGTAATGCTAGTTGCTATGAGAGTTGTCGCCTAAGTGACTTGCTATTTAGCTTGTTGTGTTGTTGTTAGCTTGTTGTCTTGTTAGTCTAAACTGAGGTTGTTAGTAACAAGTTGGTAAGACTGATATGAGTTGGTTGAGTAGTGTGATTAACTATGATTGAGGCATGTAATGACGCAATTAGAGCATGTTATGTAATTAGAAATACATATGTTGAAATAGGGGTTAACTGCGAGCTAGCATTTTTTCCTTTCGAATTTGTGTCTTTTATGTGACATGTGTAAAATAACTGTCTAGACAAACTAAGTCACATGTACATACAAGTTTTCTTTCGTTGTTAATTTTTTTAATTTTTAAATTTTTTTAACTAGGGGCATGTGTAATCAAACCTAGAATTTTATTGATGGCAGAACCAAAAAGTATTACTAAACCACAAAACTCTTGAACATGTGTATAGACAAGTTACGAGTGCTGAAGATGAACTAAATGTTATGACCATTTTTTGGATGTTGGTGTGCAAACTCCGAATGCTAACCCAGAAAACTACTTAAAGAGAAAACCAAGGACGTAACCACGATTTCAACTTTTAGGGGGTTGAGGGGAAGCATGAAAGTAAAACTTTTCTTCTTTTAATTTTCTAAGATTCAAAACTAAAATAATATATGAAAATAGAAACTAGCATTGATTTAGTATGATAAAAAATATAAATAAAAGAGAAACCACTAAATAATTGTTTCTTAATACATTTATACTTAACCACACATATTAACAATAGAACTCGGCCTTATTTTGAATTCCAAAAGTTAACTATGATTGATTATGTAGAAAAAATTTGTAGGGATTATGTTTTTATGCGATTGGCATATTTTTCAACAAAATGCACTTTATATGTAATTGAGTCATAGTTTCTAGTGTATTCAAGAAGACCTTGAGTGAATCACAAGTGGTATTATTGAAGACACAAGATTGCTCAAGAAACTGTAGGTCCCAATATTTCCTTGATACCTATCAATCCATCAAGATTTAATGAATCTCGATACATAACTTGACACATCTCGATTTATTGAGCCTCAGGAAAATTGAATATAAATTTCTATTTTTAGCCCACGATGACTTGACTTTCTAGGAATTCGTGTACTAGGGTTCCGGAACATATAAAAAGATATAATTTATAGCCATTATCACATAGACAGAAAGATACATGCATAACAAGAATTGCATGACATTTGTGCACCTAGGGTTTTGTGCCAAGCTACTTCTAGTTCATCCAAGCGAGGATTAAAGAACATTGCAAAGCTACAACAATAAATTAAAAAAAAAAAAAAAAGTTGCTATGGAGTCCGTCAAAGATAGTGAGATTCATGCAAATGAGAAGTCTTCTATAAGATCAAGTCCAATTTAGGGAGCTGAGATTGGTATAACTTAGTAGGTTTTACTGTAAGTAGGTGCTTCGAGATAAGCATGTAGGGTAAGATTCCTTATACTTGTAACTGTTTTTTTTTGTTTTTTTATTTTATTTTATAAATTAGCGGATTATTCGATAGTGGTGACCTGAAATTCACTAGGTAGAGTTTTGCCCGTGAGGGCATTTCCCATTGTGATCAAATCATCATGTCAAAATTATTTTCCGTTGCATTCTAATTTAGTTTGGTGATTTGATTGTGCCTTAATCCAATTTACATGTAACATTGCCTAATTAATCAACTTGGGTAATTTGATTAATTAACTGAGATCAATCTATAACCCAATAAATTTGTTGCAATTTCTCTTTCATCTCCCATTTTGTTATGAAACTTAGTTTTAACAATATCCCTAGCTAGAAAAGTCAAACATTGTAGTTGGTTTTTCCATCATCTACAAATGAAATAAATGTTTAATATTCATGTTGCCAAAAAAAAAAAAAAAAAAAAAAGAAGAAGAGAAAGAACAAAACTCAAAATAAATTTCAAAATTACTCCGCCTTAGTTGCCCAATATCATGTTATACAATATGCTAAATATTCATCTAATGTGTTACCAAGTAAATAAAAAGATATGATCCTAAAAAAAAAAAAAAAAAAAGTTAAAAAAAAGAGAGAAAAGGAAGTACCAAAATGAATTGTTAAGGACCTGTTTGGTAAGAGTATTTAAATATAATTTTTTTGTTTTACCGTTCATAAAATGGTGGGTCCCACACTTGAATTTTTTATTTGACTAATGTGGGGACCAATTGTACCCTGTGTTCAAACTGCGTTGGAGGAGGCCAGGCCCAATATCTAGTCTTATATGTACAAACTGCGTAAGAAAGGGCCAGGCCCAATATCCAGTCTGAGGGTAAGAGAATATCCGAGGACAACCAACAGAAGAAGAGATAAAGTTACCCTCCGAGGAGAGGTAAAGAGTGCTTGTGAGGAATTTGACCATGGCCGAGGACGATATCCACCTCGGAACTTCTATCCGAGGTATCTGGTAAACTTATCAGTCACTTAGAGTAACGCCTCGGATAAACCTTACAACAAAACGAAGGGGAAAATATCAAATAAATGATAAGAGTAAGAAATAACAAATATTTAAGGGTACTGTCACCTCCGCATTAAATGCCGCCTAGCTAACCTTCTGGCCACATTAATGTGGAGGTGATACCTGAACAGTGAAGACGCAGCCTTACAGCTAAGAATGGAAGAGCGATAGTATATAATACGAAGGAAGGAGAAAGGAAAAAGGGACTGGAGGATTCTAAAACCATAGCATTAGGACATATCCAAGGATACTTTTTGGATAGATTACGCGTATAGATCTTTCTTTCTAACGCTATAATCCAAGATCTTGGCCCAAGATTCAGACTAGCTTTTTCTCCCGCACTCTATAAATTTATTTTTTGGGCTACATGGGCCTGGATCCATTCCTGTTCTGGATTCAAGTCAAATTTGGTCCTTACAATTGGCGCGGAATTTCTTGATCTGATTAGGAAGAGATTTTGGTTTAGCACATAAAATGGAAGAATCAGGTTCGCATCAACCAACGATAAGGCCACATCAGGGTAACGACAATCCGCACCAGGCGGCATCAGGAGGTTCGCAGCATAACTACTCGAAGGTCAGCCCTCAGCAAAGGGGGGATCGTGAGCAAAGTGGGCAAACCATGCATACTAATAGGAGCCAATCGCGTGGGAAAAGTCACATGTCCCATGCAGAGAATGAGAAAGACATGCGACGTGAAATTAATGAGTTGAAGAAGAGGTTACGTCGCGCGCGGCGGAGGCGAGCATCATTTGAATCTGAGTCTTCTTCTGGGGATACAGAGGATGATACGTATAGGCAAAGATCTAGGACTCCGCCCAGTGAAACCTTCTCCGGTGATGAAGAGTACAGCAATTACAGGTGGAAGAGCAAAAGTGCCTTGCATAAGGGCCTAGGAAACAAAGCCATGAACGAGGCATTAAGTCAAGTGGCCAAATCGCCTTTCACGCGTCGGATCGAGGGTGCCAGCCTTCCTCAGCAATTTAATCAACCAACTTTCTCTCTTTACAATGGCCGGACAGATCCAGTGGAGCACATTAGCCATTTTAATCAAAAAATGGCCGTCCATTCAAAGGACGAGGCCCTAATGTGTAAGATCTTTCCGTCCAGCTTGGGTCCAATGGCAATGAGATGGTTTAATGGCCTCAGGGCAAATTCCATTGACTCTTTCAAGAAACTTACCCAGTCCTTTGGCGCCCGCTTCATTACATGTAGTAGGGTACCATTGCCTTTAGGATCTTTGCTATCAATGTCTATGCGTGAGGGAGAGACTCTGAAGGCTTACTCGGATAGATATTGGGAGATTTTTAACAAGATAGATGGGGACTATGATGATGTGGCCATTAGTACATTTAAGGCAGGATTGCCAGCGGAGCACGATTTGAGAAAGTCACTCACTGGCAAACCTATCACCTGTGTACGCTTACTAATGGATAGGATTGACAAGTACATAAGGATTGAGGAAGATCAGTTGCAAGGTAAAGGGAAAGCGAAGGTGATCCCCCAAGAAAGGAGGGATTCTAGGTCGGATTGGTTGCAGAACAATCGTCCTCGGAGAGACTTTTCAGGGCAATCTGCATCTGCCAATGCCCAGGCGGTCAACGTTGTGTTTTGGGAACCAGTGCAAATAGTCTTGGAGAAAGTAAGAAATGAACCATTTTTTAAATGGCCGAATAAAATGGTAGGAGATCCAAGTAATCGTAACCAAAACCTGTACTGCCATTATCATCAAGATCATGGTCACGCCACTGAAGATTGTCGGAACTTGTGGGACCATTTAGAGCAGCTGGTCCGAGAGGGGAGGTTAAAGCATCTATTGCACCATTCCAGTGGCCGAGGAGGCCAAATAGGTGCAGCGTTTCAGGGAAATCCTGCATCGAAACCTCCTCTGGGCCCCATCAATGTCATATTCGCTGCCCCAGGGAGGACTGGATCCTGCCCTTCCAGGATAATGTCAGTATCCCATTACACCGATGATGAGCTTAATTCAGTGCCGAAGAGAGTCAAGAAGAATGTCCCTCTAGTACTGAGTTTTTCAGAAGAGGACAAACTGGGAACCATACAGCCACATGATGATGCTCTGGTGGTTACCCTTAGAATTGGTGGATACGACGTGAGGAGGGTCATGATTGACCAAGGAAGTGCAGCGGAAATTATGTATCCTGACCTCTTTAAGGGTCTGGGTTTAAAGCTCGAGGATTTATCTACATACAACTCGCCTTTGGTGAGTTTCGAAGGTAAGATGGTTGTCCCTAGGGGCCAGATCAGACTGCTTGTGCAAACTGGATTAGATGTGGTCGAGGTAGATTTTATCGTGGTAGATGCTTTTTCCCCATACACGGCCATTATGGGCAGGCCATAGCTACATTCCTTGGGTGCTGTTTCTTCTACCCTTCATCAGAAAGTAAAATATCCTTCTGGAGGTCAAGTACTAGAAATAGTGGGAAGCCAGTCTATGGCTAGGCAATGCTTAGTTGCGGCAATTCAGCACAAACCAGAGACTGGCGCCTCGGCTAGTAAAGAAAATGGTTTATAACAGTTAAGAACCCCATCGTCACTGTGCGGGGGGCCAGATGACGAGACGAATTGTGAGGACCTAGAAAAGGTGATTATAGGAGACGATCTAGAGAAATACTTCCAGGTTGGCGCTCGGCTGCCCCTACAGGAGAAGGAAGAGTTGGTTGAACTTCTGAGGAGAAACGTAGACGTTTTTGCATGGGATGCTTATGAAGCCCCTGGTTTAAATCCGGAATTCATCTGTCATCGTTTAAACGTAGATCCCTCAGCCACTCCAAAAAAGCAACCGCCTCGGCGCCCCTCGAATGAACACGTAAAGGCAATCAAGAGCGAGGTGGTTAAACTTAAACGGGCAGGGGCTATTAAAGAGATATTTTACCCTCAATGGCTAGCTAATACCGTGGTGGTGAAGAAGAAGACATGAAAATGGCGTGTTTGCGTGGACTTTACAGTGCCCCAAAGACCCCTTCCCTATGCCGAGGATAGATCAATTAGTAGATGCGACAGTAGGCTATCCTCGGATGAGTTTCCTAGATGCCTTCCAAGGTTATCACCAAATTCCATTAGCAACGGAAGATCAGGAAAAAACGACTTTTGTCACTCCTGTGGGGAATTACCACTACAAAGTAATGCCTTTTGGTCTAAAAAATACAGGATCAACTTATCAATGGATGATGACAAAAATGTTCGAATCACGGCTGGGAAAAACTATTGAGGTCTATATTGACGATATGGTTGTGAAGAGTAAGTTAGTGTCTGAGCACTTAGCAAATCTTACAAACATTTTCGAAATCCTGAGGTGGCACAAGTTACGTCTGAATGCCTCCAAATGTTCCTTTGGAGTAGGGTCAGGAAAGTTCCTAGGATACATGGTGACTCATAGGGGAATTGAGGTAAACCCAGATCAGATCAAGGCAATCAATAGCTTGCAACCACCTCGGAAATCAAAGGAAGTCCAGAAACTTACTGGGATGATGGCAGCTTTGAATCGGTTCATATCTAGATCAGCGGAGAGATGTAGACCTTTCTTTCTTTTATTGCATAAATGGAAAGAGTTTCAATGGTCCGAGGAGTGTGTCAGGGCATTCCAAGAACTTAAACGCTACCTGTCCCATCCACCCATAATGTCTAGCCCATTGGTGGACGAAGTCCTCTTTTCTTACCTCGCCTTTGCCTCGCATGCCATAAGCCTTGTACTCATACGGGTGGACAATGGTATACAACGGCCAGTCTATTATGTAAGCAAGTCACTTAACGAGGCTGAGGTGCGCTATCTGCCACTAGAAAAGGTGATACTGGCTGTAGTGCATGCCACAAGGAAACTTCCCCATTACTTTCAGGCGCATACTGTGGTCGTTCTGACTCAACTTCCCCTCAAGTCAGTGCTTAGGAACGCCGATTATACAGGGAGGGTAGCTAAGTGGGGTACGATTCTAGGGGCTTTTGATATAAAGTACATGCCCCGTACCTCTATAAAGGGACAAGTGCTCGCTGATTTGGTGGCTGAGTTTGCTGAATGTCCAGAGGAGGTGGAAATGGGAGACGAATCAGTGGATGAAAGATTGGTAGGTGTGGCCTTTATTCAGGGCCTACCGCCTTGGGAGTTATATGTTGATGGAGCAGCCAATCAACGGGGATCAGGAGTGGGGCTAGTACTGGTATCCCCTGAGAAGATTACTATCGAGAAATCCTTAAGACTGAATTTCTCTGCTACGAATAATGAAGCAGAGTATGAAACTTTGTTGAGGGGAATGGTGATGGTTCAAAAAATGGGGGGAAAGGCAGTAAGGGCTTTTTCGGACTCAAAACTGGTTGTGGGACAAGTAAGAGGTGACCTAGAGGCACGAGATTCAAGAATGCAGGAATATTTGGGTCAAGTCAGGAGTATACAAGAAAATTTTGAAGTGTTCGACTTGTCTCATGTTCCTAGGAGTGGGAACACCCATGCAGATTCGTTGGCCACCCTTGCCACGTCCTCGGCCCAGGATCTGCCTCGGGTAGTCTTGGTGGAAGACCTATATACGCAAGCTCTGACGCATCAGGGTGCTCCACGGATACATCAGATTATGCTGGGCCCAAACTGGATGGATGCTATATCACTGTTCTTGGAAAAAGATGTACTGCCTGAAGAAAAGTTTGAAGCTGATAAAGTGCGGAGGAAAGCTCCTCGGTTTTGGTTATCCGAGGACAGAAAACTGTACAAGCGCTCATTCTTTGGGCCTTATTTGTTGTGTGTCCACCCAGAGGCATCAGAGTTACTTCTAGAGCAATTGCAAGAAAGGGTTTGTGGAAGTCATACAGGGGGAAGGTCACTGTCTCACAGGGCTCTTACTCAAGGATATTGGTGGCCAAACATGTAAAAAGAGGCGCAGGAATATGTCAAGAAATGCGATCAATGCCAGAGGTTTGCACCGAACATTCATCAGCCTGGAAGGGTGCTTCACCCTCTGTCTAGTCCGTGGCCTTTTGCTCAGTGGGGCCTAGATATTGTGGGTCCTTTCCCAAAGGCTGTAGGGAATAAGAAATACCTCCTGGTATGCACAGATTATTTCACTAAGTGGGTCGAAGCTGAGCCTTTAGCCAATATCAGGGATGTGGATGTCAAAAGATTCATCTGGAAGAACATAGTTACGCGATTTGGGGTTCCCAACGTCCTCATCTCGGATAATGGCCTTCAATTTGACAGCAAAACTTTTAGGAAATACTGTTCTGATCTGGGAATAAAGAACAGGTATTCCACTCCGGCCTATCCGCAAGGAAATGGGCAAGCTGAGGCTGTTAATAAGGTCATTGTGAATGGACTTAAAAAGAGGTTGGATGACGCCAAAGGAAGATGGGTTGAAGAGCTACCACACGTTCTTTGGGCGTACAGGACAACACCTCGGAAGTCTACTGGAGATACCCCCTTCTCATTGACGTATGGGGCTGAAGCTGTAATCCCTCTGGAGAACGGTTTCCCTACTATGAGATCTAGCGCATTCACCTCGGATGGAAATGACGACTTGCTAAAGAAGAACCTGGATCTAATTGAAAAACGACGAGAAAACGCTAGAGTGCAGTTAGCCTACTATCAACACAAGCTAAAATAAGGCTACGATATAAGTGTGAAGTTGAGACCATTGGCCCCAAGGGATTTGGTTTTGAGGAAAGTTGTGGGAAACACTAAAAACCCTGCCTGGGGAAAATTGGGGCCCAATTGGGAGGGACCATATCGCATTACGACGGTGGCAGGAATAGGAGCCTATTACTTAGAAGATTTAGATGAAAGAACTGTACTTCATTCTTGGAATGTAAATAATCTGAAAAGATATTACTATTGATAAGAAAAGTTACATTGTGTTTTTTCCTTGTTTCCATTTATCTTATGACAACTGTTGAAATATTAAACAGAAACTAAGTTATGTCAGGTCCTCGGACCACAAACTTAGTGGAAATTAATATCCTATGACAACTGTTGAAATATTAAACAGAAACTAAATTATGTCAGGTCCTCGGACCACAAACTTAGTGGAAATTAATATCCTATGACAACTGCTGAAATATTAAACAGAAACTAAGTTATGTCAGGTCCTCGGACCACAAACTTAGTGGAAATTAATATCCTATGACAACTGCTGAAATATTAAACAGAAACTAAATTATGTCAGGTCCTCGGACCACAAACTTAGTGGAAATTAATATCCTATGACAACTGCTGAAATATTAAACAGAAACTAAGTTATGTCAGGTCCTCGGACCACAAACTTAGTGGAAATTAATATCCTATGACAACTGTTGAAATATTAAACAGAAACTAAGTTATGTTAGGTCCTCGGACCACAAACTTAGTGGAAATTAATATCCTATGGCATCTATTGTAATATTAAACAGAAACTAAGTTATGTCAGGTCCTCAGACCACAAACTTAGTAGAAATTAATATTTCAAAACATCTCTTAAAATGAGAAATGGAAAATCATCTGTGTCTAGTCCTCGGACCATGAACCTTGTAAAAATAATTGTCCTTGCAGTGTTAAGGAATATATTCAATGGAATATATGTTGTGTTAAAATCTTTAGAACATGATCTTGAATATAAGTTATTATTTTCTGGATTAAGTCTTGACCTGTTTTATAGGTCATGATTGACTTCATGGATGTCAAATAAGTGTAAGTATGTTTCAATATATTCACATCCTGCTTATTGTTTAAGTGTTGTGATATTGCTTGGAAATTGTGAAACTTATTAATGAACTTGGTAAAAGGGAGATATATTTTTGAAAGATTAACATTACGTTTTATTAGTGCATCTTGTTCCTCAACAATGCATGCTGGTTCCTTGATAATGTATCGTGTTTTGAAAGTAAACAGAGAACAGAGCAAAGTAAATATCATACAGTTAAGTAAAACAATAATACTGACAAGTATTACTTGAAATAAAGAAAAGTGTTTCATACATTATCAAAATTGATCTTTAAGCACAGAAGATGAAAGTACATTCATTATCATTATCTTAAAAACCAATACAAAACTAAGGCTTCAATTTAATCTGAAGTTTGGATTTGGAAGCCTGGTCAGCTGCCTCAGGAGGGGCCTCTTTCTCCTTCTCCTTAAGAGACCCTTCTGCAGGTAAAGTGACCAAGGCTAGTTGCTTCTCAAAGTCTTGAGAAACTGCCTCAGGCTGAGGTGCCTCAGTCACTTTATCCAAAGAAGAATCTTTTAAGGTCTCTTGCTCTCTGCCCTGGGCTTGCTGACTGGTTGAGGAAGGATGCTGAGATTGAACTTCTTTGATTGACTGGGAAGCAGGAGGAGCTGTATCTTTCTGATTGGAAATCTGCAAGGCCAGAGGAAAGACAATGTTCTCAGGCTTCCTTAGCTCAGAAGAAACGTCAATTCCAGCTTGGTTGAGGGCTTCCTCCCAAGTCTGAGCGCAATAAGCACGGCAGACTGCAGGGACCTCAGGCCGTAGAGCGTCCTCGGTCTCGGCTACGCCAACATTGTAGTCGTGTTGCTCAGCCTCGTCTCTTTCATTCTCAACCTTTAGCTTGCCTTCCTCAGCCTACAGTCTGGCCTTCTCGGCCAAGTCTTTAAGTTTGTTAGCCTCCTCCAGCTGCTGCCTAAGGGCTGCAATCTGCTCCTTGGTCGTAACCAACTGCCCTTTAATATCATTGGCCAGCTTCATTTGGCTCTCGGCCTGTGTCTCAGCACCCTTCAAAGCAGCCTCGGTGCTTTTCCTTTACTGCTCCTCAACCTTCAGTTTCTCCCTGAGGTCAGCATTGCTCTTCTCAGCGACGGTCAACGTCTGCACAGCAGAGACCCTTCTTCTTCTCTCCTCATCCAGCTGCTGTGCGACGGAATGATAAATTTCTTCCATCCTGAACGTACTTTGGACAGCCTGTTTTAAAAAAAAAAAACAACAACAAAACAAACACAAAAAAGAAATAATATATATAAGAGTAATAACGTGTATACACACAAGTAACACAAAATTAGGGTTATGTCAAGTAAAAAAAAAAAAAGAGATTGATTGAAAAAATAACAATACATACCATTCCTAAGCATCGCTTAGCTTGGAGAAAAACTTCGTTCCTCCTTAGTCCTCGTAGCTCCACCATGTCTTTGGGGAGCAGGAGGGTTTCTTCCAACACCGAGGCCACATGGCAGCCTATACCCCCGTTGTAATCTCTGATCGATGCATCATCGGTCAGAGGCTCACCCCCAAGCATGGGAGCTGGAAGCCATGCTTGAGGTTCAGGCTGCTGAATTTCTCCCATCTCTGGTCCTCGGCTGGGGGCATTGCTGATTTTTAATTGCTTCGTTGGCCTATGGGCCTCTTCTTCACTGGAAGAACGAGTCCTTCCAGTCTCCACCACCTCCTTACCCTTAGGCTCCCTTCTCCTCTTAGGGTCAGGTTGTTTAGTCCTAGAGGGAGGAGGTGGCTGAGGGGCACGAGGAGGAGATTTAGGAGAGGGGGGAGGAAGTTTTGGTTGGGTGGGCCTCCCAGTTTCCCCCCTTCCAGGTTGGCTCTCCAACAGTTCCTGGAGACTGCGTTGGGGCTTCCTCTGGATGCCCATATCCTCAGGAGTGTTAGGTGATGAAGTGGGTTGGTTGAAGACTTCGTAGTCATCTATGGCCGAGGCTAGGTCAACAGAACCTTCTTCCTCTCATTCAGCTTCTTCTTCCTCCTCTACTTGAAAAACGAGGGGAGAAGATGGAGCTACTTCTGCGAGGCTGGCAACAGGCAATGCCTCGGTAAGCTGAGAGTATCTGGGAAGAGGAACGCCTTGAGGGACTATGAACCCTTCGTAAGTAACACTAATTCTGCGAAGCCGAGGATTCTTAGCCTTTATCACGCACGAAGGAGCTTGGAATGCACGTGATATAGGGCTGTAGCCGAGGATGAGATGAGCTGCTCTTAATTGACCGTCTGATGGGTTGACGTAAATTTCAACTCGGAGAATTTTATCCAAGCTAGCTTTGTTAACTAAACGTAGCAATGGCGTAGTGGCGCGGAGATCTGCAATGTAAGTAGAGACAATGAGGAGTAACTTTAGTATCAGCCGACAACAATGGGAATACTAGAATATGAAAAGTTGAATATGAAGATTAAATAAATTAGTTCCCCACCTGACTCACCCTCTTTAACTGGGCATGGTAAGGCATCATGCCACTGTCCAGAGAAGATTAGGAAATCTTCTTTTAATCCCTTGTTAGATACAGTGAGACACTGAATCATCCTGACCTCTGCGTGCCGGGATTTTAAATAGTATCCCTGATTTTTTAGGTGTTGAAGGTTGTAAATCCAGTTTATATCGTGGTGGGTCAGGTTTAGGTTCATTCTTTCGTTCAGGGCTTCTATACATCCTAATACCCTAAACATATTCAGTGCGCATTATGTGGGGGATAACCTAAAGTACCTAAGGTAATTCCTAGTAAGGGTGCCCATGGGAATGGTCATCCCCCCTTCTATGAAGGCAATCATAGGAATGACAACCTCGTTCGATTTTCTTTCATCATACCACTCACCCTGTGCCGCGTACCTAACACCCACATGTGGAGGGATGTTATACTTAATCCTAAAATTCCTCATTTTTTCCTCGGTGTCAACTAACTCCCTGAATCTACCCATTTTCTAAGAGGTCCTATAGAGGAAATTTTACAATAAAAGGAATAAGAGTTAGAGATAGTTTAGGAAGACTTACAGGTATGAGGAATGGTCCTCGGACAGGATTTTGGTATTTGTAGACGCACAAAGGAGCGAAAGAAAGAAAGGAAGTATCAGGTTCTAGAATAACGCAATCGTTCAAAAGTGACAAGAAACTGATTTGAAAGTCTACTTATAGTGGCGCAGAAATTAGGAGCGGGAATTCGCCCGCTCAAATTCCCAGAAAGCTCAACCGCCGTTGGATTATCATCCAACCGTTGAACGTGGGAGACAAAGGAGTTGCCAAAATTAAATGAAGGTGCATCCTGGACACTGAAGAGTCAGGGATGAGTCACAAGAAGATAAACACGTGTTGTTGCGATTTGACTCAATAAAACCAGATCATAAGGCAGATCCGACGAGAGAATCAAAATCCTCATTTTCTCCCGAGGAGCCGAAAAGCAAGATTTTAAGGGGTTATTGTGGGGACCAATTGTACCCTGTGTTCAAACTGCGTTGGAGGAGGCCAAGCCCAATATCTAGTCTCATATGTACAAACTGCGTAAGAAAGGGCCAAGCCCAATATCCAGTCTGAGGGTAAGAGAATATCCGAGGACAGCCAACAGAAGAAGAGATAAAGTTACCCTCTGAGGAGAGATAAAGAGTGCTTGTGAGGAATTTGACCATGGCCGAGGACGATATCCACCTCGGAACTTCTATCCTAGGTATCTGGTAAACTTATCAGTCACTTAGAGTAACGCCTCGGATAAACCTTACAACAAAACGAAGGGGAAAAATATCAAATAAAGGATAAGAGTAAGAAATAACAAATATCTAAGGGTACTGTCACCTCCGCATTAAATGCCGCCCAGCTAACCTTCTGGCCGCATTAATGTGGAGGTGATACCTGAACAGTGAAGACGCAGCCTTACAGTTAAGAATGGAAGATTCAAGAAAAGACAAGAGAGATGGAGAAAAAGAACTTTCAACGCCTAATCCACACGTGGATGGAGAAAAAGGTAAAAAGAGCGATAGTATATAATACGAAGGAAGGAGAAAGGAAAAAGGGACTGGAGGATTCTAAAACCATAGCATTAGGACATATCCGAGAATACTTTTTGGATAGATTACGCGTATAGCTCTTTCCTTCTAACACTATAATCCAAGATCTTGGCCCAAGATTCAGACTAGTTTTTTCTCCCGCTCTCTATAAATTTATTGTTTGTGCTATGTGGGCCTGTATCCATTCATGTTCTGGATTCAAGTCAAATTTGGTCCTTACAACTAATATTTCTAAATACAGTTTTCAAAAAAACTGTATCCTATTTTCCTAGTTTAGAATAAGATTTTGAAAATGGCTAAGAGGGTGTTTTCAAGATACAAAAAATGTTTTTAATGACATAATTGTAAATAAATTGAAAACAGTGAATCCCACATATTTGTCCAAATTTAAAAGAATTCTCACACTTCAAATTTGAAACTTATCATTAAAAAAAGAAATATATGATGAACTCTATTCCTTTATCATTTTTTACAAAATAGTAATTTACAGATTCTACAAGTTACTTTTTGTAATTTTTTTTAAAATCTCAAAAATAGAAATGGTCTCTCAAACAATTATTTTTTGTTTTTAGTATTTTGAAAATTGCTCTTAAAAGTGAGAGCCAAACGCGTATAATATAAAAATATTTTTAAGATCAATTTTTTTATTTTTTTTTTATTTTTTAATAAAAAAACAAATATCCTCCTACCAATCCGGCCTAAGAATTCGTAAGACAACTAAATCCAAAGATTTAAAATTTTTTAACTTTGGTCCAAACAACAAATAGCTAGAGTGTTAAACACACGGACATTTGAAAAAAATAATAATAATAATTTGAATATATTATAATAAAAAAAAACTTCAAATAAGTTAACAAACAAATTGGTACCAATAGCATCACGCACAAATTTTAGAGTTTTTTGTTCTGGGAGGGACATCACGACAAGATTAAGCTAGATGATCATTTTATTTTTTTAATTTACAGGAAAATATTCAATTTGGAGGAACAAGAATCATTTTTATTTGGCCTAAATTTAAAATCTTATACATATAAATATACCATGTAAAAAGGGTAAATTACTTTTTAATCATACTACTATTAAATCCCAAAATTCCAACAAGTAAAATTCAAAGTTTGGCAGGGAGGGATTATTTGGATAAAAATCCTTTATATCGCACGTTCCACAAAACCACATCTTGCTACAAGATGATTTTTTTAATAATTGAATTTTATAAAATAATCAAAGTTAAAAAAAAAGATAAAGATAACGTCCCATGTCATATTATAATTAATAAAATATAAAGTGAGGTAAAAGATATTTATTTAGATTCTCTTGTCGTCAGATAAAGATAAAAATTAGTTAAAATAGAACAGTAAAACTCATGATAAGTACCAAGAAATGTAATACGACCCATAAATAGTGGCAAAAAATAAGCTAAATAATAAAATAAGTTATCAAAAATAATCTTACTAAACAAACACTAATAATAGGAATAAATCCAATTTTTGGAGAAGGAAATTGTGTTGAAGTTGAATAGATAATGGATTATTACTGCCATTTTATTTTATATATATATATATATATATATATATATATATATTAAAAAGAAAAAAAGAAAAAGAAAAAAAGAACAAGAAGAGAGGAGATGGCAGATAGAAAAAACAACATTTGAAGAGGTAATGTGCAAAATAGCTGTGCAAAAGAATTGTATATGGTTAGTTAGACAACGTTTGAAACAATAAAGGAAACTAGCATCTCGAGTTTTAGAAACTCGAGATCCATATTAGAACTCGAGTCCAAAAGACTCGTAGCGCGAGTGTGAAAATGCCACATAGATCTCGAGTCTTTAAAACTCGAGTTTTAAGCAAAAAAAATTTCACCTATAGTGGCGTTTTTAAGCCTTACAGTGACGTTTTAAAGCCCTATAGCGGCGTTTTCCTGCAAAAAAAATTTTATAAGTACAGGTTTAGGGAGTCTTATAGTGGCGTTTTTAAACTCTATAGTGACGTTTTATATCCCTATAGAGGCGTTTTTATTCAATTTATGGAAATCGAGTTTTTAAAACTCGATTTTCAGCTTGATTTTTTCCCACATTAAACTAATCAATTTACAAATCGAGACTTAAAAACTCGGTTTTTATCTTGGAACTCGAGTTTTAGAAACTCGAGATGCTAGTTTTCAAAATTGTTTTGAAACGTGACAACTAACTAAATTTTTTAATATTTATTGTTATTTAGAAAAAAAATTCGACCTTTGAATCAAACATGTTTGAAGTTACATAGATAGTTACTGTTACAGCATTTTCTTCTCTAATGATTAATATCGGTCCTTAAATGCTTAGCGGGCAGGAAACGCAGTTTTCTTGCACAGTTGTATCCAACAACTTAACTGCTTTTCCTCTTCTCAATCTTCATTCTGTCTGGTATTTTTCTTCTCACAGAAAAAGAAGCTGAGTTTGGTTGATGGGTATGGTTGCTGATAGGAAAACTAGTGGTAGGAATGGTGAAGGAAGGTATTCGTGGGGTTTTGGAAGTTTGATTAGGAGAAAGCAGGTTGATTCAGTTCATTTGAGGAGAGAAGGTCATACTCAATTGGCCAGGAAATTGTCTGCTGTGGACCTCGTTGCCATTGGTAAGTCTTGTTACAATCTTTGTCTTCCACAATTCAGAATTGGATTTTGAATATGAATACTTGAAGTTTGTGATATTTGGCCATGTGGGTTTGTTCTCTTTATGTAAATTATGTTCTTATCTTGCTATTACTTTTGTTAATTGGATTAGTTTTTTTGTTCATGTGGTTATTTGTTTAATTGAAGTAAGTTTTTTTGTTCATGTCTTTATTTGTTTAGTGTGTAATGGGTTTGTCACCATTTGTTTTTTGGATAGTATTTTGAGGCAATTGATGTGACATTTCAACCTTTTGCACTCCCCACCTTCACATGATGTTAGTCATTTTATTCATAATGTCAAAAATGCATTGTTTGCCATGTTTATGAATAGTTTTTGAGGTTTTCTTTTTCCCTTGAATCATTGTTATTCAGGGTAAAACTAATCTGACCCAGATCATCATATTATCATCATATTTTTTCATAGAATCTGAAACTATAATACTCTTTATCATGGTGGGGAGGCACTTTGTTGTTCACAAATTCCAGAATGTCCAAATGCTCCCAATTTATGCTTAGATTTTTAATTTTTCTTCTCATTCAGATAGTTGGTTGTAGATTTACATTCATAATGATAATATTTTGACTTTCTTTTGATCAGGAGTTGGAGCAACCATAGGAGCTGGAGTATATATTCTTGTTGGAACAGTTGCTAGAGAACACTCAGGACCTGCGCTTACTATTTCATTCCTAATTGCTGGAATAGCTGCTGCACTCTCAGCATTTTGTTATGCAGAGCTTGCATGTCGTTGCCCATCTGCTGGGAGTGCCTATCATTATACGTACATATGTGTTGGAGAAGGGTAATTTGTTCTTGTTTTGTTTTTACACACTCTATATTTGCTTGCTTAATGAACTATCATTGACTTCCAGATTTCACTCTGATAAATTCTTGAACTCTTTAGTAGTATCTACTTTTTGATATGTGAAAATCACCAATTTGAGTGTTTCTATTTTTAACTTTCAGGCAGAGTGGTTGAAAATTTTCAAACAGACTAAAAATTTAAAATACTTCACTTCATGTTTAAGTCTGGGAAAAGTCCTCAACAGATTTTGAGGGGTGGGTGTGGGGCTTGGGCATGATCTACTTGTGTTAAAGAGAGAAAAAATCAAGCACATGACCCATCTTTTCTCTATAACATGTGTGATGCCTTCAGTCAGCAATTCAAACACTGGTTGCTTTCAGGTTTGCTTGGTTGGTTGGTTGGGCTCTGATTCTGGAATATACAATTGGTAGTTCAGCTGTTGCTCGTGGCATAACCCCAAATCTGGTCTGGTAGTCCTTCTCTAACTGAGGTTTTTTTTAACTAGTTTTCACTTGTAAGTTGTATATCCTGAGAGTTATATGTAAGAATTGATACTATTCTTTTCTATCTCTGGTAAGCATTATTTGTTCTGTTTGTTTCTTAAGATATTTTCCTGCTTTTGACGCTAAGCATATGCGAATTCCAATATCTTATAACATGCAGGTAAGAAATTTGTTTGGCGTACTGGTTTCTATCTATATATGGATTTACTGGATCAATACCAATTTCAATATTACAAGCTGTCTTTGTTCTCTTTTTGTTCTATGCTTGTTTGGGGTGAATTGGGTTATGCTGAGTGGGAGTTGGCAGCCAGCTCATATTCGCCGTATTCTTCTCTGGCATGGATCCTCAGAACTTTGGGGTCGGTTATGAATTCTCAATAGAATAATCGGGGTCCACCACTTGTGTTCTTCTCTACCATTCTATACTGTCCAAATCATGCTTGCCATCAGCTCCTTAATTAACATGTCATTTCTTATTACATTTACCAATGTTATTTTAGGCTTTCCTCTACCTTTTTGTCCCTTTAACTTGAATCAAATCATTATTTTTCACTGGTGTATCAATTGCTCTCATTTGTACATGACCAATGTTATATTTTATGGCTTCCTCTCTCATTCTCATGACTTATATTATTCCTCCGTTGTATACTTCTTGCAGACATCAGATATGTATGTTGAACCCAATTGATGTTGATAGTTTATCTTGGACCTCATTGATTGTGTTTGATGTTGAGTGATTCCTTTGGATCATATTGTTGCCGATTGTGGCACTTGATTTGATTTTAGTCATAAGTTGATTTTTCTTATTTGATGTAATTAATGAGTCTTATGTAAAGGCTTTTGGATAGATAATTGATCATGTACACAATTTCCTTCCAATGCTTGGTATTGACTCCAAGATACCTTCTTGCTGAAACAAGGTTTCTATCTCTATTTCTCTACGGAAAAATAATTCCAAGCAATCCTAGGCTGACTCCTAGGTTTTCTACTCCTCCCACCCTCTTGGCTGCTTTGGTGCAGACTCTAAGTAACCTTCAGTGCTGAAGGTTCTATCTTTTTGTTTCCCTGAAAACTAAGCCCTATTTTTGAGTTCGTTGTCCTGCATCACTACGGATGTTTGCCCTTTCTGGAATTTTTTAATGAGACTTATTCTTATAAAGAAAATAGAAGTCTCCTTAAAAGTTCCTTTATTTGAAAAGCGGCGTTGGGGAAAATTTTAACCATTGATAATTTAAGGAGGCAAAAAGTGGTGATGGTGGATTGGTGTTGCATGTGCAAGAGGAACAGGGAGACCATCGATCACTTACTCCTACGCTGCCCAGTAGCTCGAGTTGTGGAATATGGTGTGTTCACTATTTGAGGTTCATTGGGTCATGCTGAGTAGTGTTGTGGAACTTATAGCATGTGGGTCAGGCAAATTTTTTAGAATCAAAACTAAGGTGCTTTGGAGAATGCTTCTTCATTGTCTTATGTGGTTCATTTGGAGGGAAAGGAATACACGCACCTTTGAAGGAATGAAAGATCGATTCATGAGTTGAAGCTTCTCTTCCTTCATACTTTGTTTGAATAGGCAAATACTTCGGGTATTTTTACTTTCAACTCTTTGCTTGATATGCTTTTTTTTGTACTTTCATTGTTACTTAGTTTTTATTTCTTTGTTGCCTTTAGCACACTGCCTGTGTGCTTTTTTCCTCTTTATTTTCTTATATCTTATTTCAATGAATTTTATTACAAAAAAAAAAAAAGAAAAAAAGAAAAAAAAAAAACCATTATTACAGGCTTCACTTGACATCCTTCCTTGATGAGTACAAATAACTGAAAGTCTGTCCACAACAGTGCATCTTTTGTGGGGTCTTTTTAATTTTGTTTTGTTTTATATGTGTTGGGGGAAAGGAGGGAGGATACTTGAGAGGTAGAGTTGTACTATTGAAGTGCAAATGTTGCTAATCATTTTAGAAGTGTTCAAGAAGAATTTTACTCAAGACAAGTATATAGTTTTGTGTGTGAGTGCGTGTATGCATGTATGTGCACGCCATTACAAACTATGAATAGACAGTGTTAATTGAACAAATAATAGAAGTTTAATTGCTACTGAAACTACCCATATGGTACCTAACCTAATCTACCCCAATACGCAATTAATTCTATTATTTTAGTCTTATATATACTAATGCTATTCAAAGGTGTTCTCAACATATTAGTATTTAATTTTTGATGACTAGAGCTTTCTGTGCCATATATTTTACTGGAATTTGTTGATATTTTTTTCCCTCCTTGTAATTAACATCTTGCCTGCAGTTAGCATTTCTGGTACTTAGTTCAATGTGTCAAAAAAGGGGAAAATATAAAAGAAAAGACAAGACAAGAAATCATGAAACGCAAAGAGAAAAAAGCAAAATCAAGTGCTCAATCAACAGATGATTCATTGTAACAGGTCACCATGGCAGTGATGATGATGAGCTTCCCTCCATATCAAAAGAAGAGTTAGATCCAACTGTGAATACTGTGATTCATATGATATCAAACTGATTAATCTAGTCCCAGGTCAATGCACACAAAAACAAAGTTGCAGAAATTACTAATAATTACCAGAAAATGTATGACCTTAGACTTGAATTTCTGTGTTGTTGTTATTCCTGAGTGACATATTTTCAAAGAAATTACTTAAAAAATGACATACAAATAATACAGATTCAGAGAATTAGGAGCAAATTTTCACTTTTGTAAAAATGCATTCAATTGTTTGCAGAGAGGTTTAAAGTTAGGGAAAAAACAATTGAGGGTACACCCAAATGTTGAGTATTTGTATGCCTCTCTCAAGTGGTGCATATTTTTACCTTTTTTCTATTTGGTCCTGGATTCCTGGTTCTTTATCAGGCATTAGAGGGTATTGTGATACAGCCATTCAGGTTGGGGTATTTGAAATAAGTGAACTGGATGAAAATATCATTTCAGATTGGAATTTAAAATAAGTTTGTTTTATAGTTAGTATTTTATGGTGTCCACTTATGTACATAATTACTTGTATATCATGAAAAAGCTCCTCATCAGCACTGTGTGGCCAGTCTCCTTTTTCCTTTTTCTTTTTTCTTTTTTAATTGGGAAATTAAGTTGTTAATTATGTCTCTGTTATTAGTTAATTATGTTTATACCTCATATGACCATGTTTCATTTAAATTTTATGTTGGCTGTTTTGATATCTGAACATACAACTTTCACATCTATAAATCTATCTTGAGATGTTAAGCTCCACGCCCCTCCTTCTCCCCCTCCTCTTTTCTTCCTCCTAACAATTTGTATTTCTCAAATATCAAACAAAACGTTGTAAATGTTTGAATAAATAATTTCTGTTTAAACAACCCCAAACCCCCCTCCTGGTTCCCCATTTTTGTATTACATTATTTTATGTGGATGACTGAATTGAGAAAATTTATGCCTTAACCTGTAGAATACTTTGGCCAGTGCATCTATAAATTTATGCTTGTGGTTGAAAACTTAGGCAGGAATTATAATAATCTGATTTGAGTCACATTATTTTACTCATACTAATAATATAGGCAAACCGGGGTGAGGGGAGAGAGAGAGAGAGTTGATCTGAAAGAATATTTGGCCTAGCTTGAGAGAATCAATACTCACTTAAAAAAAAAAAAAGTAAGAATAGTGGTCCAAATTCAAAAGAGATAACACATAAGAGGAGGAGAAAGAACAATGATATATCACATATGCTACTAGAGCTAGTAAAAGAGAATGATTACTTACTCAGGTTTGAATGCATGATGATTGTAGATTATGATAATTATTATTGAAGATTTGCTTCACTTAATTTGATTGATTATGACTATTATGGACTGCAAAACATGTGATATATCCTCATTTCCAATAGAAACTATATATAACCCTTTTTTTGTATTCCTTTAGGCCTTGTTTTTTGGAGGTGAGGAAAAACTTCCTGCTTTCTTGGCCCGTCATACTATCCCTGGGCTTGGTATTGTGGTTGATCCATGTGCAGCAGTGTTAATTCTTATTGTCACAGTGCTTTTGTGCATTGGAATAAAGGAGGTATGCAGTTCCTATTTAAATATTTGTAATCCTTTTAATCTATGTTTGGATAATTCCTTCTTTGTAATTTTATTTTATTATTATTTTTTTTTTTAACTGCCTTTGAGAAATCACTTAATATTTCAGAGTACATTGGCACAAACCATTGTTACAACAGTAAATGTCAGTGCATTGCTTTTCATCATAATAGCTGGTGGATATTTAGGTTTCAAAACTGGATGGATTGGATATGAAATTCACAGCGGGTAATTGGCATATCATTTTGAATACTTTCTTTATGTGGTATATCCAATTATGGTCTAGCTCACATTTTACCTCTGATGCTTTAGGTACTTTACATTTGGGGTCAATGGGATGCTCACTGGGTCTGCAATTGTCTTCTTTTCATATATTGGTTTCGATTCAGTTTCCAGCACAGCTGAGGAGGTATGAATCTTGTATGGTGGATTGACATTGTGTGTTGTGTTAAGTCTTAGATATAATTTGTTACATTTTATGCGTTACCATTGATGTAAACACTTTTACCCCTGGCAGTGATAATCTAAAGTTTTTCTGATTATTTCAAGTATCTAGCACAATTCAATATCAGAGTGGTAATTAGTTTTACATGGTGAATTTTATATACTGCAATCATCATATTCCCATTACATACCCCCCCCCCCCCCCTGTTTTCTTGCCTCATCACCTGATTCCTTCTCTTAAAAGCTCATTATTTGCTTGAATCCATTCATTTGACCATTATGAAATGTTCCAGCACTTTTGTGTCACTCCCAAAAAATTTCAGAACCTTCATCATTTGTTCCTTTATATGTATACATTTTCATGGCAGGTGAAGAATCCTCAAAGGGATTTGCCCCTTGGTATAGCATTGGCATTGTTGATATGTTGCATTTTGTATATGCTTGTATCTGTCATTATTGTTGGTTTAGTACCATATTATGACTTGGATCCGGACACACCTATCTCCTCAGCATTTGCAAGCTATGGGGTGCAATGGGCAGTGTAAGCATGTTATTTGCTTGTAATTTGTGGTTACCAACATTCTGGAAGTTTGATGGCATTACATTCTACACTCTTGGTTTCAAGCTCCATTGTTCGTATTGCAGGTACATAATAACAGCTGGAGCAGTTACTGCTCTGTGTTCAAGTTTGTTGGGTTCACTTCTTCCTCAGGTAAGTTAGGAATTTTCAATTTTTTTTTTTTTTTGGGGTGCATATTCATTGATTACTTGTGGAATTTAGTGAAAGTAGTGCTGAGCTGTTGAATTCCTAATTTGAATTAGTTCTTTGCATTACCTTTCGATTTGTTTTGGATTGTTCTGAAAATTTTGATATTACCTCTTGAGCAAGCATGGTGCAAATATTTTGAGGGTTGACAAGGATGCTGTATAAGATTTCTTACTTGTGCACCCATAATTAAACTTGGAATACCAGATGGTGGTATTTTATCAAAGTTATATACAGAGACAGAGACAGAGACATGGAGACCGGTGGTGGACGACTTGAATTTTGATAATATTGGGGTAGTTGAGAGTGGGCTGCTTGAATGGAGATTTGAGAAGGAAGAAATTCTCCAAGTTGTGTGTAATATGGACGGGGACAAAGCTTCAGGTCTAGATGGATTTACGATGACCTTTTTCAATCATTGTTGGAGGATTGTGGAGAGTGATATTTGAGGAGTTTTACGAGTATGGTAAATTTGAGAAGTCCTTGAATGCTTCTTTTATTGCTCTTATTCCTAAGAAACATAAAGCTTCTAATATAAGAGATTTTAGACCGATAAGTTTGGTGGGTAGTGTCTATGAGAGGGTTGTTGGATGGTCTCGTTTCTAAATCTCAAAATGCTTTTGTGGGGGGTCGTCAGATTTTGGATTCAGTTCTGGTTGCAAATGAGTGTGTTGATAGTCATAATAGGAGTAAGATAGCAAGTGTAATATGTAATCTGGACATAGAATAGGCCTATTGATGCAGGAAAAAATAAAAGTAACAAGAAAAGTAAAGATAAACTCTAAGAATCAGCACTTAGGGGTTGCTTGGAATCAGCACCAAGCAAGCAAACTTAAGCATCAGCACCAAGCAAGCAAACTTAAGCATCAGCACCTAAAGTGTTAGGAATCAGCACCCAACTATTGGAAAATCTCCAATCTAAATATCACTAATCAATCAATTGTCTCTCCTCTAAAATACAAATAAACTAGGCTCTTATATAGAGCTAGAGCTTCAGGAAATAAAAAGATAAAAGATAACAACTAATGAAAACTAATCCTAATTGAACTTAAATACTAATCCCTATCCAAATAAAAGTCTACAATTATCCAATTTCCTATTAGATAAATACAAAAATCTGAAAATATAAATTCTAAAATAATTTTGGTTTTGCTCCTGCATCACCTATGATCATGTAAATTGGGAGGCTTTGCTTTACTTGTTAGAGAGGATGGATTTTGGAGTTAAATGGCGACAATGGATTTATGCATCTATATCTTCTATCCGGTTTTAATTATTAGTTAATGGTTCTCCAGCCGGTTTTTTCACAATTCAAGAGGCTTAAAACAAAGGGATCCTTTATCTCTTATGCTGTTTCTCTTGATAATGGAAGTGTTTTACTAGAATGCTTAGGCGCATGGAGGGGGCTGGTATTATCAGGGGCTTCAAGATGCATGGAGTGGGAGGTGATGAGTTATGCTTCTCTCATCTGTTATTTGCAGATGATACTATACTCTTTTGTGATAATAGTGTTGAGCAGATTCTTCATATTAGGATGTTGCTGACTTGCTTTAGAGTGATTATGAGGTAAGGATAAATGTTAGTTAAAGTGAGATGGTTCCAGTTGGTGATGTGGATAATCTAGACGCTCTGGCTGATATTTTGGGCTGCAAGGTTGGAATTTCCCCTATGTCTTATCTTGGTATGCCATTGGGAGCTTAAGTCATACTCTATTTGGAATCTGATTTTGGAGAAACTAGAAAGATGATTGGCAGGATGGAAGAAAATGTATCTATCTAAGGGGGGTCACCTAACCTTGCTTAAGAGTACGCTTTCGAGCATTGCCACTTATTTTTTGTCTCAATTTACCGTTCCTAGTGGAGTGGCTAATATGATTGAGAAGTTACAGAGAGATTTTCTTTGGGGAGGATTAGGGGATGAGCATAAAATTCATTTGGTATGGTGGGATAAGGCGTGTTCTCCTATTACTGGCGGTGGGTTGGAGATTTGGAAAATCACTACCTTTAATAAAGCCCTTCTAGGCAAGTGGTTGTGGCAGTATGGGGCTAAGGAGACACGCTTATGGAGGCAGGTGATAGCTTTAAAATTATGGGAGGAATGGGGGGCTAGTACTTGAAATTGCGAAGGAGTTCGCATGGGTGTGGCTTAAGGTGAGGTATACAGATTTTTTTTTTTTGGGGGGGGGAGAGAGTTTTAGTAAGTTCATTTATTTTGAGATTGGATTAGTGTCCGGTTTTGGCATTGATTGCTGGTTAGGGGATTAGCTGTAGAAATTAACCTTCCCAATTTTATTTGAGATTGCTACTTATTGGGAGGCACGATTGCTGATATGTTGGCGAGTCACACGGAGGAGGAAGGGTGGAGTTGGGATGTAAGGTTCCAACGTGGATTCAATGATTGGGAAATGGAGTTGGTGGGGGCCTTTTCTCATGCCTTGGAGTCACAAAATCCTCCAAATGGGGATGGGGATAGGATGAGGTGGGGGTTGAAGTCGAAGTTGAAGGGGGACTTTGACACATTGTCCTTTTATGATGCTCTAAGGGGATCTAGCTCTACTATTTTTCCTTGGAAAAGCATTTAGGGTGTGAAGGCCCCTCGTTGAGTGTCTTTCTTTGTTTGGACAGCTACATGGGGGAATATTCTAAATGGTGACTATTTGAGGATAAGGGGCATTCCAATTGTGGATTGGTGCTGCCTATGCTGGTATAGTGGAGAGAGTGTCACCTGTTCACTGTTAGGAAGTTTCTCAGTTATGGAGTTTTGCATTTAGATTGTTCGGTGTTGCTTGGGTTTTACCCAATAATGTTATTGATTTATTGGTAGTATGGAGAAACTCATTGGGAAAGCTGATGCAGAACAACCAGAACAAAATTGAAATAACGGAAAAATAAAAGGATATGACCTAGGAGTCAGCACCTAGGCCTTGCTTGGAGTCAGCACCAAGTGGGGAAACCACTAGGAGTCAGCACCTAGGGTAGACCTGGAGTCAGCACCAGACCAAAAGAGACCAAACGGCCATTGTTTTCATTCATCAAAATATCAACTATCTCCTCAAGGAGTACAATAGGTTGCTTATAAAAGATTACTAAACCCTAGTTTTAATTAGCTAGGAAACCCTAATTGCCTTATTACAAAAATACCCTTGCTTCTAAATTAAAATACTAATAACCTAATAAACTAATAGGACCTAAAACATAAAAATACAATTGCCTAGCAAACATAAATAATACTAAATAATAATTTTCTTGCATCTCCCGCATCATTCTCCTCTGGTTGGAGAAAACTCGACCTCGAGTTTCAAAGCATTGAAGGATTAGGATGCTAACAAATAACACTTGCGTCAAGTCTGAAATCACCTTAGGGAGCACGGGGAAAAGAAAACCTTGAATTCCACCACATCAAACTCATTTGGAATAACAAAATCAATGTGTGGAATCAGTATAATCTCTTCTTGAACCTTATGAACCATAGGAAGCACTGTGGTTTTAACCTCTTCGACTTCACCAAGATGTAGATCTTCCAGGACTATGGAGGGTTGATCAGAAGCACATTTAACAATTTCAACTTTCACATCATGTGCACCCTCTAACATAATACTCTCTTTCGGCACCATCTTTTCACGTTGCTCTTCAATAGATTCATTTCCTTGCACGCATGTTAAAGCAACACTTGCCGAGACATGTACGTTTGTGTCAACATTAGGCTTTGGTGTTGCTGGAGGATTCTTCGCGACCAAGATATCACCATCAATGTTGTCTTCTATGGGGGTAGCAATAAGTGCATTGTGATCAATTATCCTTGGTTTCCCAACTGAATCGGGTTGAGTCTTCATTTGCTCCCACTTAGCAATCTTGTCTTGAATATCTTTCATGACCTTTACAGTTGATTCCATTACTTCCCTGGTAGACAATTCCTTGGTAGATTGTGCAAAAGTGCGTTGAGGACATGAAATAGGATGAGGATGAGAATTCAATGTATTTGCTTCAACTTGAAAAGAACCACACTGAGATTGTGGTAGATACTTAGCTCGATCGTATGGTGACAAATACTCATCACAAAGCTTTTTTTTCATATCTTCCCACACACTAATGGCAGGTTCATAATCCATATAACAGAAATATTCAAGATTCTCCCAAAACCTTTGTGCTTTACCTCTTAACTGCAACTTGGCATACCTAACCTTTTTGTTATCTGCAAAGTTTGCTTGCTCAAAGAATTGCTCCATCCCAGTCAGCCAGTTGACAAACTCTCGTGGATAAGTTACATAACCATCAAAGTAAGGTGCTTCTAATATTTCCATGATTCTCTAAAATAGTGCGTCAACAAATAGTTTGGAGTTGGAACAAGAACCTGTGGATAAGTTACAAATAGTGCTTCAAAATCTGGTTTTTTTTTTGGTGATATTTTCTGGCTCTTTCCTACGGTGATGCTTCAATAGATCGGTGTTTGCTCTTATACCAAAACTGATGCAGAACAACCAGAACAAAATTGAAATAACGGAAAAATAAAAGGATATGACCTAGGAGTCAGCACTTAGGCCTTACTTGGAGTCAGCACCAAGCGGGGAAACCACTAGGAGTCAACATCTAGGGTAAACCTGGAGTTAGCACCAGACCAAAAGAAAGACCAAACGGCCATTGTTTTCATTCATCAAAATATCAACTATCTCCTCAAGGAGTACAATAGGTTGCTTATAAAGGATTACTAAACCCTAGTTTTAATTGGCTAGGAAACCCTAATTGCCTTATTACAAAAATACCCTTGCTTCTAAATTAAAATACTAATAACCCAATAAACTAATAGGACCTAATTGGCTAGGAAACCCTAATTGCCTTATTACAAAAATACCCTTACTTCTAAATTAAAATACTAATAACCTAATAAACTAATAGGACCTAAAACATAAAAATACAATTGCCTAGCAAACATAAATAATACTAAATAATAATTTTCTTGCATCTCCCGCATCAAAAGCACTCTTCAAAAATTTGGATTCGTGTTTGTTTGGCTAGAGCTTATAAGATCAGCTTTTAGCTTTTATGTACAGCTTTTTAAAACCCCACTTTTTCTTACTTTTTATCACTTTTTCAAAATACTAGTGTACTTTAGCACACTTTCAGCAAAAAGTTAAATAAGTCATTCTCAAATGGACTTGAAATTTGGTACCACCTTGTGTGATGTCAATTATTTGGAGGGAGCGTAATAATCGTATTTTTAAAGATATGGAGCTTACCGAGGATCAGCTTCTAGCTTTATTTGCAGGGACCTTGTTTAATTGGTCTTATGCATGGGGATTTATTTCTAGGGATTCCATTCCGCTGTTTTTAGATTCCCTTTCTTCTTGTACACACACACAAATATATATATATATATATATATATATATTATATGTTTTTTTTTTCTGTTGTTTGTGCATATATTTCTGACCTAAAATGAAGTAGTCTTCTCTTAATACAAGTTTTCTTACCTATCAAAAAAGAAAAAAATTAAACTTGAATACATGTGGATTCAATCTTAGTAAAAACTTGAAATTTTAAATTTTGTGGAACAAGGAAACTACCCAAACAAAAATAAAATCAGGAGGCATTAATTGAACTAGGAATCAGTAATGAATTAATAGTATTAGAATTCAGCTCATTATAGGAAATCCCTAAGAAGGCAGAAAACTGAGAAAGTCTTGGAGAATTATAATTATTTTAAAATTGTATTTATGTATGATGTCTACTATGGTTAGCCTAGACCAGAAGACTATTATATAATACCACATAAGGTCCACATGAAAATGATGCTGAACTCAGGGCATTGTTAATTGATCAAAATAAGTAGTAGCAAAAGAGAAATAACATGATAATTTACTTGGAAAAATTCTTTGGAAAGAAGTGTTTGAGAGGAGAGAATAATAGCCAGCCCTCTTATAGTGAATTTGTGATCCAGAAACTTGAAGAAATGTGCTGTCCATGGGGTTTTTAAAGCGCTAGACTGTATAGCAATGTTACTGTACCAGTGGCTATTTTGGTGTTGGTGCATATCATTGTAACTTTTTGGGATTATTGCTATATATATTTTAAGAACCAAAAAAATTGATAATGTAGAAAAATGTATAATTCACTCACAAAGTAGTGATCGTTGTTAATTTTTAAAATCATTTTAATTGATCCCTCCTTAACTTGAATATTTACATGAGCAGCAAACAAAATGCTAACAAATGAAATGGAAAAATCAACCAAATTCCAAAACAAATGACCAATGTCCTGATTTATTATTTTGTGAATAGTTGCATGCAACATCTCTCTCACATGGAGGGCCCCACAAGTGTGGGACCTACCACATGTGAGAGAGATGCTGCATGCAATTTTACAGAAAATACCACCTCTTATTTCCCACTCCCATCCCATCCCATCCCATCCCATCTGCCAACTACTTCTCACTTAAAAAAAGCAAATGAACTCAACTCCCTTTCTTCTTTCGTGAATGGTGAGCTCTAGGTCTTCTTCTTGAACGGTCAGCTCTCAAAGCCAACGTTATTTATTGACACTGTCAACTTGACTTGCGGCTCACTAGATCCGTACTCATATTTAATGGTAGCCATAGATTTCTTTTCGTTGCTCTCTCTGTCTCTTTGTTTTTTATGGTTTCTTTTTTATTGCTATGGGAGGATCCACGTTTTTCTTTGTTGAATTCAAAACTTTTGAATTCTCACTCGAGAAAGATGGTACTTTTTATTTGTAACTGTTATGAGTAATAGGGGCAAAACAGTAATATCATGTACTTTATATATAAATAATATTTTATGTGTTAGGGTTAACTTATCAAACCCTAAAACACTTTCATAGTAAACAACATGGTATCAGAGCCACCAAGCCGCCGCTGCCGTTAACCCTCCGACCACCACCCACCGATATTGTTGTTGCCGGCAACCATATCCCTACTCACTAGCTCCGACAACCCTAATAGAGACTCCGGCGATCTCGATTTAGTGGCTGAAGGAGTTGTCCAACGCCAGTGACCCTCTCTCCGGTCTCGCGACACCAAATCGATGTCGCCTGATCGCGAGAGAGGCAGGGTTTTACTCGCCCTCCTCTGGCGACCATCCTAGCTTACTCGCCGGTCCTCGCGCCGCCGCTCCTGCACCCTAGCGCCGCCGCCGAAGCTTTGTCAGTTGAGGGTTTCAACCATGGTCTGATTTTTCTTCTCTTCTTCAATACGTTCTCTGCGTATCTGTTCAGGCAGCCTTAGGTTGATGTTTAGTGGTGGATTGAGCAATTATTTTTTTTTTGGTGTTGGTATGGATTTGGTGCTGCCTTGTTTTTTGTTTTTTTTTTGGGAATAGTTTGGTGTTGATTCGTTGATAGATGAGTTACTGTTGACGTGGCTGATTGGTTGAAGTACATTGGTTGTTGGTTGGAGTTTGTTTTAATTCAGTCCAACTTATTTCTTTAGTGTTAGATTGTTCTTCAGATTGCTATTATGGAGTCCAAAGACAGTGCTCAGCTCCCTAATTATTTCTTATCTCCTGATATGTTATCAATTACCTCCATTCGTCTAAATGGTAGTAATTATGCTCAGTGGGCACAGGCAGTTGAAGTCTTTCTTCTTGATAGAAAGAAGTTTGATTACGTGATTAAGAAACCTCCTGTACCTACAGACCCTAAATTTGCTAATTGGAGAGCCGAAGATGCACAAATTAGGAGTTGTTTGTGGAATAGCATGGAGTCTAAGATCAGTTGTAGTTTGGTTTTCTTACCAACTGCTAAACTTGTTTGGGAACAAGCCAAGGAACTTTACTCTGGTGTTAACAATTTGAAGCGGATTTATGATTTTCATCAAAATTATTTCTCCTTGAGTTTGGGTGATATGTCTTTAGAAGACTATTATAACAAGTTTAAGGGTGTATGTGAAGAACTCAATATTTATCAGCCTATCTCCTCTGATGTTAAAATTATGAAGAAACAACGAGATTCTATGCATGTTGCTCGCTTCCTCTCTAGATTGCCTAAAAGTTTGAATCCAGTAAAATTACAAATCTTAGCTAGTCCAGACCTCCCTTCATTGAGTGAAGTTTTTGGTAGATTTCGACAGGCCACATTATTTGATTCGAGTATTGACCCTTTCTCTTCCTCCCATACTGATGCATTACCTTCTAGCGATAAATCTGCCTTTACCACTTATATGGGGAGTAATAGAGGTGGTCGTGGAGGTCGAGGTCATGGGGGCCGAGGCCGTGGAGGTCGTGGGAGTGAACAAGGGGGTCGTGGTAAAGGACGTGGTCTTCGTAAGTGCACTTATTGTCATGGTGAGAATCATTCAGTAGACTTTTGTTGGGAGTTGTATGGTAAACCCTTGGCTAACCAAGCTAGTTTTCAAGTTCAAGAACCATCTTCACAATCACTTCCACCGACATCTAGAGTAGTCTCTATTCCTGAGGAAGAGTACAATCGCCTCGTCTTTGCATTCCAACTTTGTTGGGTCTGATTCTACTGCTACTATAGCTCAACAAAGTACTTCCGCTACTTGTCTTGCCACTTAGGACCCTTGGGTCATTGACTCAGGTGCTACTGATCATATGACAGGTACCTCAAGTTTACTCTCTGACCTTGAGCAATCTAGTAGTCTTCCCAATGTTACCTTGGCAAATGGCTCAACCACTACAGTTTCTGGTTTGGGCACTGCCAATCTTAGTCCTAATCTTTCTCTCTCTTCTGTCTTATATATTCCTGATTTTCCTTTTAACCTTTTGTCAATTAGTAAGCTTACTAAAATTTTGAATGGTGCTGCCATTTTTTTATCCACTCATTGTATCTTTCAGGATCTCAAGACGGGGAAGATTATTGGTGGAGGGCATGAAGCTAGTGGACTTTATTACTTAGATCGATGTGGTTCTTCCCGTTTAGTGGCTTCTCATTTGTCTATCTTGCCTCTTCAGCATCATTGTCGCCTTGGTCATCCATCTCTCAAGAATTTGAAGTCATAAGTTCCGTCGTGTCATCAAATTGAGGCTTTACAATGTGAAGCATGTCAGTTGGGTAAACACCATAGGGTGCCTTTTGCCCCTAGGCGTGAGAGTCGTGTTAGTAGTCCTTTTCATTTAGTTCATTCTGATATTTAGGGTCCAATAAACACTCCCTCATTGTTGGGATTTAGATATTTTGTCATTTTTGTTGATGATTATTCTAGAGTCACCTATCTTTATCTTATAAAAGAACGGTCTGAATTGTACTCAATTTTCAAATCATTTTATATGGAAATAAAGACTCAATTTAATGCTTCGCTTTGTATTTTTCGGTCTGATAATGCTCGTGAATATTTTCATACATCTTTGTCTCAATTTTTTGATGATCATGGTATAATTCACCAATCTTCATGCCCCCCATACTCCACAACAAAATGGTATTGCTGAACACAAAATGCGTCATTTGTTAGAGGTCACTCGTGCCTTAAAGTTTCATATGCACGTTCCCAAATCATATTGGAGTGATGCTGTTCTCACTGCCTGTCACCTAATTAATCGTATGCCTTCCACTGTTCTAGGTGGTCAGATCCCTTATACTGTGCTCTCTCCTGATGCACCTTTGTTTCATCTACCTCCTAAGATCTTTGGTTGTGTGTGCTATGTTCATATCTTAGGTCCAGGAAGTGACAAACTTGATCCTAGATCCATTAAATGTGTTTTTCTTGGATATTCTCGTACTCAAAAAGGATACAGATGTTACTCACCTACTCTTCGGCGTCGTTTCATTAGTGCCGATGTCACATTTGATGAATCTCAGTCCTATTTCTCTCCTTTGATTGCTAGTGACAGTTCTCCTCCTTGTCTTCCTCTCCTACCACTTGTGTCTCCTATTGAATCTCCTCAGAAACCACTCCAGGTATATTGTCGCCGGCAGAAACCTCCAACAGAGACCTCTACCCCGCCTAGTGATCCAACTCCTGATCTTGCCTCTCTTCCAATTGCTTTGCGCAAAGGTAAGCGTTCTTGTACCTCTCACCCTATCTCTCAATTTGTCTCTTATGGTCACTTGTCTCCATCTCTTTATGTCTTTACCACATCCTTGAATTCTACTATTGTCCCTAAGTCTGTCCAGGAGGCTATGTCCATCTCAGGTTGGAAATATGCTATGGAGGCAGAAATGTCTGCCCTGTCTGAAAATGCTACTTGGTTTTTAGTTACTCGTCCTCCAGGGAAAACTATTGTTGGTTGTTGTTGGGTGTATACTGTGAAGTATTTGCCTGTTGGTTTTGTTAAGCGTTTGAAGGCTCACTTGGTTGCCAAAGGTTATACCCAAACATACGGTGTTGACTATGCCGAGACATTCTCACCTGTTGCTAAAATTTCTTCTGTTCGGATTTTGATCTCCTTGGCTGCTAATATGGGTTGGCCATTATTTCAGTTAGATGTTAAAAATGCATTCTTGAATGGTGATTTGAAGGAAGAGGTGTATATGGAGCAATCGCCTGGGTTTGTTGCTCAGGGGGAGTCTGGAAAAGTGTGTAGGTTGCATAAGGCCATCTATGGTCTTAAACAATCTCCCAGAGCTTGGTTTGGTAAATTCAGTGAAGTAGTGTTAAAGTTTGGATTGCGACGTTGCCATTCTGTTCACTCTGTGTTTTCTCATACCTCTAATAAAGGAAAGATTTTGTTGATAGTATATGTTGATGATATTATAATAACTGGAGATGACAAGCAGGGTATTGATGATTTGAAAAGATACCTTCAAAACTCCTTTCGAACTAAGGATCTGGGTAAACTTCGTTATTTCTTGGGTATTGAGGTAGCACGATCTAAAGAAGGCATCAGTTTATCACAGAGGAAGTATGTGTTGGATATTTTGGAAGAAACTGGCTTGTTAGGGTCTAAACCAGTGGAGACTCCTATGGATCCTAATCTCAAATTGTATGAAGATCAGGGGGAGCTGTTATCTAATCCTGAGAGATATCGTCGTTTGGTTGGTAAACTAAATTATCTCACAATTACTCGCCCAGATATATCATTTGCAGTTAGTGTTTTGAGCCAGTTTATGAAAGATCCTCGCCTTCCACATTGGGAGGTAGTTATTCGAATTGTGAGGTATCTTAAAGCACATCCAGGCCGTGGTCTTTTGTATAAAGCTAATGGTCACCTACGGGTAGAAGCCTACACTGATGTTGATTGGTTTGGATCACCGTCAGATAGAAAATCCACTACTGGGTATTGCACTTTTCTGGGAGGAAATCTGATTACTTGGAGAAGTAAGAAACAAACTGTTGTTGCCAGGTCTAGTGCAGAGGCTGAGTATAGAGCCATGGCACACGCATCATGTGAGCTTATGTGGATTAAGCATTTACTTGAGGAATTAAGATTTGTTGTGAAGCTGCCTATGACTATGCATTGTGATAATCAAGCAGCAATTTACATTGCCTCCAATCCTGTGTTCCATGAGCGAACCAAGTATATTGAAGTAGATTGTCGTATTACTCGGGAGAAAGTAGAAGATGGTGTAATTGCTACTCCATATGTTTCTACAAGAGTCCAGATTGCTGATATGTTTACTAAAGCTTTATGTAAGACTCGTTTGGGTTTATTATGTAACAAGCTAGGATTGTATGATATATACTCTCCAGCTTGAGGGGGAGTGTTATGAGTAATAGGGGCAAAACAGTAATATCATGTACTTTATATATAAATAATATTTTATGTGTTAGGGTTAACTTATCAAACCCTAAAACACTTTCACAGTAAACAACAGTAACGTATTATCGATAGAGCTCTCTAGTCAAGTGTGTGTATCAAGTGACTCAGTTCTACTTCCTCTAGTCAACCCAAGGTCTCAAAATCTAAATAAGGTAGCTACAATGACTACCATGGTGTTCACTTCCTCTACCGGCAATATATCCGTTGTTGGCAAATCTGCACTCAAGGTCCATCCTAGAGGTCAGTTCACATATTTTGGAACCCCGAGATCTCTATCGAGTATCTACCCATATTCCCAAACCAGCTTTGATCATCATGATGCCGAGTCAAGCTTTATTTCACAAGTATCGCTTCCCACATCCACCGACAAGGTAGTTTCAGAGCCCAATCCCATTATGGATGTCAATAGTGAGTTGGTGCACCAACAGATCAAACAATTCTTATTGGATCGTGCTGTGGACAAGAATAAGTCATGGGGCTCTTCGAACAAGTGGGTTTTAGAACTTAGTGATGGGAAGAGAGAGGTGGTGCTGATGGAGATCAAGAGACAGCCTTCAAGGTTTTTTTAGGGGATCTGTTTTGGATGAGCTTAATGCCATGGTTTAATCGGGAAATTCTTTGAGGCCTGTAGAGGTACAATCCGAGTGGGATAAGGTGGTGGTGGAGGATGTAGATTCTAAAGTTTGGTCCGAAGAAGGTGATGAGATGATTGAATTTGGTTGGTGTGGTTCAGTTTGTTCAGAACCTTTGAATGTGACTCCGTTGGCTACATTGAATTTTTGAGCTCGACCTTCGTTGCTCGGATGGCGCTTGACTGAAGAGTCCTCGATAGGTCATTAGCCAGAGAGTTCCAAAGGGGGAACAAGTTTGAGACTCACTCGGCTATATCACCGATAAGGAAGATAGAGTTGGGGTGGGGGTCTACGATGTGATACTAAAGTATGACCCGGGGAGATACATGCTAACTATGGGTAGAAAGCAGGAACCCTTATGTAAATCATTTCGGGGGGTTACAGATCTCTTATACTATCATCGATCGATAGAGAAAGAGAAATGCTCCTTTGGACAGACGGAGATCCTATTCCTAGGGCATTGGATGGGCATCAGAGCCATGGAGGAGTGGCAAGCACCTACCAAGGTGAGTGGGCTAAGATCGTTTTTAGGGCTCGTGAACTATTACCGAAGATTCATCGTTGGGTTATCAACATGTTGATTGGTTTTATTTGAGTTTAATAGGTGCGTCAGGTGGGATTTTGGTAATGTGGGATAGGAGGGTTGTGGAGAAGTTGGAAGAAGTTGTGGGTCAATTTTCGGTGTCTTGTAGATTTAGGAATGTGAGAGACAACTTTGAATGGGCTTTACTTGTATGTATGGTCCTAATGTGGATAGGGAGAAAAGGCTAATGTGGGGGAGTTGGCGGGTATGTATGGTTGGTGGAATTGTTATAGTGTGTGGGAGGTGATTTCAATGCTATTTGCTTTCTGTTTGAACGTTTGGGGGCTGAAAACTTCACTCAATGTATGTATAATTTCTCAGATTTCATCTCTATTAATGGGTTAATGGATATTACTTTGGAGGGTGGTAGTTACACTTGGTCAAACTCTTTGTCTGGCTCTAGGATAGATCGTTTTCTCTTTTCTTTAGAGCTGGAGGAACATTATCCAAACTTTCATAAAAAATAAAAAAAAAAAAAAAGGCTAGTTAGAGTTTTATCTAAACATTGCCCGATTTCTTTGGAGGTTGGTGATATTTGTAAGGGACGAAGGCCTTTTCGTTTTGAGAACGTGTGGGTTCATGTGGATGGTTTTGTGGAGAAGGTGAAATTTTGGTGGGACTCTTATTAGTTCTATGGAACTCCAAGTTATAGGTTAGCCATGAAGTTGAAAGGTTTAAAGGGAGATTTAAACAAGTGGAATGAAACCAAGTGGAATGAAATCGTGGAATGATTTGAATGCCCTGGATTATAAAGAGGAGAGGATTTCTCATTATGTCGATGAGAAGTGTGAAAAAGAGAGAATTCGTTTGGAAATTAAGAAGACTACTTTGTTGGAGGAGATTAGCTTTAGACAAAAATCAAGGGTGCTATTGTTAAGGGAGGGGGACAGCAATACGAAATTCTTTCACCGGATGCCTAATTCTAATAGAAGAAATAACAGTATTGGCAGTTTAAATATTGATAGAGTGTTGACATTAGATCCAGAAGTTATTGAAGAGGGTATTGCTCGGTTATATAAAAGATAAGAGTCTTTACCCAGAAGATAAGCTCATTCGCCCTCATTCGGATGTGCCGAGTTTTCTAGGATTTCTTAGAATAATGCTGGCTGGTTGAAACGACCTTTTGAGGAAGTTGATATTTTTGGCATGGTCATGGATTTTAATGGAGATAAAGCTCCTAGACCTTATGGTTTCCCTATGGCATTTTTCTAGACTTGTTGGGCCATTATCAAAACCGATCTTCTAGACATTTTTTAGTATTTTTTTTAGATAATGCTCAGTTTGAGAAAAGTTTGAATGCCACTTTCATCTCCATAATTCCTAAAAATTCATCTCCATATTTCCTAAAAATTTGATGGAGGTATTAGTTTTTTTTTTTTTTGGGGGGGGTGGGGGGGGGTGGGTGCGGGGATGTTGTACAAAATTATTGCTAAAGGTTGAAAATGGTGCTTGGGGATATTGTTTATGAATCTCAAAGTGCTTTTTTTAAAGAAATACAGATTTTAGATTTCGTTCTTATTGCCAATGAATGCTTGGATAGTAGGCTGATATCAAGATTTCCCAAGGTGTTGTATAACCTAGATGTAGAGAAGGCATATGATCATGTGAACTGAGGTTTCCTCATTTTTATGTTAGATTGTTGTGGTTTCCCTAAAAAATGGAGGAGGTGGGTTTTTTTTTTTTTTTTTTTTGCATCTCTACTGTTAAATTCTTCATTCTTATTAATGGAACTCCTTATGGTTTCTTTGAAAGCTCTAGAGGTATAAGACAAGGTGATCCGTTATCTCCTTTATTGTTTGTCATTGTTATGGATGCTTTTAGTAAAATGCTGGATAAGGCAGTGAGGGATGGTCTCGTGTCTAGTGTTAGGGTGGGTCCCACGGGCAACTCTTTGCAGATGACCCATCCTCTCTTCATTGATGATACCTTGGTCTATGTGATGCTGATCTTGGTCAGATTCTGTTTCTCCGGCTGGTGCTGTTTTGGTTTGAAGTTGTTTCTGAGCTGAAAATTAATATGGGAAAGTCTGAATTAGTTCCCGTGGGTGTGGTCCCAAATATAGCAGATATGGTGGATGGGCTAGGGTGCAAGCAAGGCTCCTTCCCGATGAAATATTTAGGTCTTCCGCTGGGTGCAAATGTCAAAGATAGTTCTATGGAATCCAATTATTGAGAAGATGGAGAGGAGATTAGTAGGATGGAAACGGTTGTATCTTTCAAAAGAGGTAAAGTTACTTTAATTAATTAAGAGTACTTTGTCCAATCTTCCAACTTATTTTCTCTCCCTTTTTCCTATCCCAAGGTTGCAAACTGTATTGAACCAACTTCAATGTAATTTTCTCTGGAGTGGTATAAGGGATGATAAAAAAAACTCATCTAGTGAAATGGGCTACGGTCTGTGCTCCACTTCATTTGTGTGTGTGTGGGGGGGGGGGGGGCCTTGGCTATTAGAAGTTTGAGAAGTTTTGATAAAGCGTTGTTTGGAAAATGGTTATGGAGATTTGGAATGAGTGATAGGCCTTGTGGAGGAGAGTGATAGGGATAAAGCATGGTTGTGAAGGGGTTGGCGCTCTCTTCCCGTTACTGGCCCTCATTTAGTGAGTTTGTGAAAGTCTATTAGCCGTGGCTGGACTTCTTATGTTCGTCACATACAATTTGAGGTTGGAGCCTGTTAGATTCTGGCAGGACATTTGGTGTGGGGACACCCCTTTGAAATTGAGCTATCCGGAACTATTTGCTATAAGTTGAAATAAGGAGGTCTTTGTGGCTGACTTTATGAAGTTCTCAAATGGTGTTCTTTTTTGGGATTTAAAGTATTAAGAGACAATCAAGACTAGGAATTGGAATCTTGGGAGTTGGGGACAATAAGATGTTTTGCAATTCGTTCTTACTACCAGGTTCAAACAAAAAGTATAGATCAATCTTTCCCTTTGAAGATTGTTTGGAAGGCTAAGGTCCCTTCTAGAGTTGCTTTTTTTGTCTGGACTGTAGCTTTGGGGAATATTTTGACCATTGATAATCTTCGGAAATGGAAGATTTTGATTTTGGATTGGTGTTGTACATGTTAAAGAAATGGGGAGTCAGTAGACCACCTCCTTATCCATTGCCCTCTTGCTGTTGATTTATGGTGTATGGTGTTTACTTTGTTTGGTATTCACTGGATTATGCCGAAGACGATGGTGGAGTTGTTGGCTTATTGGAAAGGAAAGTTTGGGCAGAATAGGAATGGTGTTATTTGGATGATTGTCCCCCATTTTTTGATGTGGTGCATTTGGCTGGAGAGGAATAACTGACATTTTGAGGATTTAGAGAAATCACTTTCAGATCTTAAACTCCTCTCTTTAAAGACTCTTTTGGACTGGGTCGCACTGTTAGGCTTTTGTACTTTTTTTTCAATTCATGGTTTCATGGACTTATGTACTTTATGCACCTGATTTGTATTTTGTCCCTAATGTATACTTCCTATATACTCAAGTGGTACCATTCATCTTTTTTAATATATTTTTATTACTTATCAAAAAAAAATTGTCCAAGATGGCTAAAAATGCCGAAACTGACTAGTATTAATTTATTCCTTTTTTGGCTTCATCACAAAACAGGAATCTTTTTCACCTAAAAAGTTAAATATTCTGTTCTTTTTTTCAGCCACGAGTTCTGATGGCAATGGCTAGAGATGGATTGTTGCCATCGTTCTTTTCAGACATTAATGAATGCACCCTGGTTCCAGTGAAGAGTACCATTACAACTGGTGTCTTTGCAGCAGCTCTGGCATTCTTTATGGATGTTTCACAATTGGCGGGGATGGTAATTGGACTTGTGTATGAATTGGAGATATCTAATGGAAGATTATTGTTATATAAAATTAGAATCATTGACAAGTGGTTTTTTTTTTTTTTGGGTGTACAGGTTAGTGTGGGTACACTGCTTGCATTTACCACTGTCGCGGTTTCAGTTTTGATACTTAGATATGTTCCACCGGATGAGGTGCCACTTCCATCATCACTTCAAAAGTCCATTGACTCAATGTCATCAAGGTGCAGTGGCAACATTCAGGAAATCAACGACAATAATCTTAAAGATCTTGCTGGTTCTTTTGGGAGCAAAGGGGATGCATTACTTAGAAATCCTCTAATTGAAAAGGGGGTAGTAGCTCAAGGTAATAATACCTTACATGCTCTCTAATGTTGTTATTTCAATCTGTAAGAGCATTAGCATTGGAGTTGCTAAAACTCTCAAAAGATATTTTTAACAACTCAAACACCAAAATGCCACTACACCAGGTTGCTATTGCAAAAAAAATTTAGCAATTTGCTACAGTAAGTTCCAGTATGGTTTGCAAAACTTAAAATCACTTATTTTATTCATGCTCTCTCTCTTCTCTCAGCTCTCCCTGTCTCTCTCTCTCTCTCTCTCTTGCGATTTTGGGTTTCTGTGGTTGTGGTTGTAGATCAGTTTTGGGTGGTTTTGGCTGTGGATCGGCAGTAGGGCTGAGTTTCTGCGGTTGGGCTGTGGATCAGTGGGTTGTGATATGTGTGGCAGTGGGTTTCAGGTTGGTGGGTTGCGATTAGGTTGATATGGGTTTCAGTGGTGATGGCTGAGTTTCGGTGTTGGTGGTTTTTGGGGTTTGCTGGCGGTGGTTGGTGAACAACAGTATGGTGGTTGGCGTGTTCCAATTTGGTTTCTGTGGCTGTGGTTGAGTGGGTTGAGGTGGTTGAGTTGTGGTGGTGGCTGGCAGTGTGTGTGGGTTTGCTAGGTAAGAAGCAAGAGGTGTGGTTGCTGCTTTCTGGGTTGAGAACAGAGAGTTGTGGCTTCAGAGAAGAGAGAGAGAGATGAGGAGGAACATAGAGAAAGAGACGGAGAGGAAAAGAGAGTGTGAAATTAATAAATAAATGAATAGTTATGAAAATAAGAAATGGGATATAGGGTGAGTTGTAGAATAGTGTGTTAAAATAAATAAAGTAGCTTTTTGAATTGCTAAATCTTAAAATTTTTAAACACCCAGATGTGAATGCCCCATGCCATTCATGGAGGATAGACTACAATGGCATGTGTTCTTGAAAAACAAAGACAGTTGGCATCGCCACTGATTGGAAAGAAACAACCTTTTTGCTTACCTGTTGCCTTCAATTCCAGTTAAAGGCTATACCACCTATCAATGCCACCCAGTTGTTTACTTCTCAGTGAAAATTAAAACGGTATGCGGCCAAAGTGCTTAAATTTTTTTTACAAACTTTGTATCCAATACCAGAGGTGGTCTTTTCACACAGCATCGAAGTTGTATTGTGAAATCCAATGAGAATCATGAACAATAATGCTGTCAGGTAATTTGCTTGAGAGATACTTTAACTAATGAAAATTTAAATGAGTTTAAATGTATTTAAGGTCTTATAACTCTTTTGGGTGGTACAATAATGCTGTCAGGTAAGTTGCTTGAGAGTTGCTTTAAATAAAATGAAAAATGAAATGAGTTTAAATGCGTTTGAAGGTCTGATAACCCTTTCTAATGGTTGGAGAGGCTAGGAGAGGCATCAGACCCTTACCCCATAAAGCCTGATAATACTTGTAAGTCTTGCAATGTATATCAACAGATTATCTTTATGACCCATCAACATTTGAGAGAAAAAGATTAGAGATTTGTTAAAACATGTTCTTTACATAAACGTGTTCAAATGAAAATGAAAGGTGCATCCTTACATCCTTTTGGTTATCAATCAGTTGAATTAAATTACACGTTGAGCTTCAGTGGTTTCACATCTGTAACTAATCCAGGGAATGGAGGGTGATATTAGTGATACAGCATGTGCTGGGCCACAGTTAATTGCCACCTCATTAGATGATCCCTGTCACCTAGTTCAATGATCCCAGGTTCTCCTAATGGTCATGAAGAAATTTTCAAGGTGGAAAACGATCAGTCCCATGTTCCACATATGAACACTTCTCCACTTTGTGTGAGAAGAGTAATTGCCCGTATGAATAGAATATTATGAGTAGTTATGAAAAGTTGAGTCCAATCGGCACTGCCTAAAAGTTTCTATGTGAGCTTGAGATTCTTGGCCAGAGTCCTCTATTATGGTTACTACTTAGCATGTCCTTTCATAGATGTGATAACCTGGTTTATGTGGTGGGATCTTCTACTTGATGGTGAAGTACACAAAGAAAGTACTTACCATGTGATGATGCATTTTTTTTGTGTACTTCCACGATTTGCATGTAATTTGACATGATTAATCAACTTGGGTAATTGAATTAATTAACCAAGGTCAATCTATAACCCAAAAACTATAACTTAGACTGCCATAATATTTAAGCCTCCGCCTCCAACTTTCTACGATTTGCTAATTGATGTCCTCTTTTGTCTTCATATTAATTATACAGATGTTCAGAAGGAACAAATGAGGCGGAAAATTGCTGCTTGGGCTATAACCCTTTTATGTATAGGCGTTCTTATCCTTGCTTCTTCAGCTTCAGCTGAATTCCTTCCCAGGCTAGTATACTTTTCTGAACCTTTTCACCCTTGTTTTTAATTATTGGCTCAGGCTGTTCTCATTTTATTTGTTATATGCCCAAATATATTATGATTATGAAATTGCTGCCTAGTTTCAATTTTTGACCGTGTGATCATGGAAAATTCCTGGATTTAAATAATAGACTCACCAAAAAGGGAAATTACACTTCCAATCAAAATACCATGGTTCTATTGATTTTAGATGGAGCCTTTCTGCATTAGTTGTGATCTGGCATTCTATTATTGTAACACAAACAAACTAGAAAATAGTAGCTAGTATATCAAATCATTCTCCCTTTGTAGCACTCAGCTCTACATCTATCCAGATTACTTAATGTGGTTCCATCCAGTCTACTCTGAATGTCAGAATTTTGCTGAGTTATTTGAGCCAGTGTTTCTATTGAGATTATTTTATTTTGCCAAGTTTAATGACCTTATCCAGTTTTATAATGGTGCTATTTGGAGTTAATAAGCTTTAGGTGTACTGGTGTTAGGTTGGCACAACGCTCAACTTTAATCTGATTTGGTTTTTATGCTTCATAACTCCATCCCTTGTTGACTACCAGCATTCTTCGCTTCACGTTATGTGGAGTTGGTGGAGTTCTTCTGTTGTGCAGTTTGATTGTGCTCGCCTGTATAGAGCAAGATGATGCAAGGCACGGCTTTGGACATACAGGAGGTATATTTAGCATTATATCATATAGTATTGATGAGATTGATTAAGGTCAGTCACAGAGTAGATGAGTCTTAGCAAGAAGTTTACTTTTCTCTAAAAAAATTTCAGTAGAGGAATGAATGGTTTGAATACATCATTTTGACTGTTGTTGTCAGGACAGCTCCTATATTGTACCCTATGTGTAATGTTTATTTCCTTTGAAATGACCCAAATGTTTGGTTCAGTCATACCTAATTAAATTGTATTAGAAATTTAAAATAAATTCCTATATGCAGGCAATAAGCAATAGGCAAGTCTAACAATATGATAAGATTACTTTTTTTTCCCCTCCCAGGTTTCATTTGCCCGTTTGTTCCGTTCCTACCTGCTGCATGCATTCTTGTAAACACATATTTACTAATTGACCTTGGGTGAGTGTAAAGATTCTTGTCCTCTTTCTATTGAGTGACGAACATATAAATCAATTTCAATTTATGTCCACTTCATGACTAACAATGATAATTTTTTTTTTTTCTAACTTCAATGCTTAGTGCTGCAACATGGATACGAGTTTCAGTATGGTTGGTAATAGGAGCACTGGTGTATATATTTTACAGCCGGAAACACAGCTCTCTGTTAAATGCAGTCTATGTCCCATCGGCTTATGTTAATGAGATCTATCGTAGCTCATCAGCTTCAGTGGCATAGTCTGTGCATGTATTAGTCACCTCACTGTGGCCCTCAGCTAAGCCAAACCCCATTCTTACAGAAAGCATTATCAGATTGTGTTTCACAATCACTCTTATTGTTTTTAATAATATAAAACCTTTTATTATGTAACAGAGGCTGTCTGAACCAAAGATCAGTCTCACGTTTGTATGTTAATATTCTTGGGTTAGCATAGGGGCCTTTAAAACTGCTTGTTTACAAACATGTAAAGTAATAATTATTTCTCTTGATATAATTTGCAATGACATGATCACATGAGGCTTACCAATTCCGTGAAACTACAAATTAAACAATTAACAATATCAATTTATAAAACAAGACACTCTCCTATTCACCCTGCCTACTATCACCAATCTAATCTATATTGTGTCCCAACTCACTCCTCACCAATTGCTGACTTCCTCCCCCACCCCTCCATCACCTCTCACCTATGTTTTGAGTTTACATGGTCTTGGATCAAACAAAATTGAGTTTTGAGTTTTGAGTTTTGAGTTTTGAATCTTAAGCCTTCTAGCATGTAGCGGAAGAGTATGAGCCTCGGATCCTGTCCAACTCCTCCAAGCTTCACTGATGAACTACACACGTTCCTTTTGTTTTTGCTAGTCTGTGCATGGGAACTACAATATGGGTACTTATTATCGCTCTTAAACCAAATCCTATTACTAGTGTTTGATGGAAACCAAAAATAGACAGTAGTGGCTTTAGGATTTTTTTTTCTAGATAGTCATTAAGAAACTTAAATTTTTTTAAAAAAAAATTGAATAAATAAAGAACTTAAATATATTGACATTAAAAAAAAAAAATGCAAACACATGAAATTTACAATTTTATTCTATAAATTTTCATATTTTGAAATCACTGCACAGAGAGAATATGAAAATTTGTCAATAGTAGTAGCAAAAAAATAAAGAATAAACTATAAAAGTTCATAATATATATATATAATATGCAATGTTGACATCTCCTTAATCTTTGTTGAGGTTGTGTAGTGTGAATCAAATCCCTTCAATCCTTAAATTATACTCCCTCCGTCTCACTTTGTTTGTCCTGTTTAGAAAATTAAACTTTTTAAGGAAACATCATTTATTATTTTGTCTATCTTTTAAAAATATATAAATTTTCAAAATTACCCTTAAATAAATTTATCAAAAAAATGAATTATTAATAAAATAGGGGTATAATAAGAACATTAGTAAATTAATGATTTTTATTTTTAAAAATAAGATAATATTTTAGGACATTCCAAAATGGAATAAAAAACCAACAAAGTGGGACAAAGAAAATACCGTAAATTATTATACTTGCTTTCTCAACAACACCTAACTATTGTGTAATAAGCACATGTTCAAATGTGTATTGCTACTCAACTGCTAGACATGTGTCCCCTTTGCATGTGAAAATTATCTTATATATGATCATTCCCTAGAACGAATCCCTCACAAGTATGTCGGTTCCTTTCTCAAAAAAAAGGTACGTCGGTTCCATAGGCGGCTGGCTTTTGGGGATCCTTTCTTCTCGCCTGACTCTTTTCTTTTTGCCACATGTCATGCATTGGTTTGTGGTAAATTAAATGCACTATAAATATATTTGAGGATTTAATAACACAACTTTTATCACAATTGATTGAGGTTGTTAACTTTGAGGGATGAAAAAAAAAGTAGTGTCTTCATATAAAAATGATTATCATTTGCTCAAAATTGATCGCTTCAACAAGTTGCGTCCGCAAAAAAATTATTTATACTTTATAGATGGCCTAGTGCCTACACAATTCGCTTCGTTAAATGTCTCTCCCTTCTAGGTTTTTACTTTCATTTTCGTTTCAACATGCATGATGTAAAGTCGCCTTATTTGACTTGAACATTAGCAATACCAATGAAACACGCAGATTTAACATGCTATTTTATGCATCCGAGTGGACACGTATTCGTCATGTCACTTTGTTTACGTTAAAGCAGCCCTATCTAATTGCGTTTTTAGACTATGTACCATTCATTTGTTATCATGGACTTTTTCGACATTGTTTGTGCCTGCCTACTTTCGGCAACTTTTCAGGCTATAATATAGACAAATTTCCTCCTTTGTAATCTTATAATTTTGTTTCCTTTGATGATGTTTCCATTGAATTGGGGTTTGATATGGCACTACTTATTACCACCGCCCATGTAGGCGAGTTGGTACCCACGTTTAAAATATTATGTCAACTAGTTTAGTTGGTCAAATTTCTTTTGCCGATTTGTCAAGTGATTCTTTTTCTTTTTTTTCTTTTTTTAAGCTTTTATTTCTAACTTGGAGTTAAAAAAATTATTTTCACAACTGGTATCTGAGCTAGCTCAGATACCAGTTGTGAAAATAATTTTTTTGTGCAAGATTAAAGAAGTGAGAAGAAAAAAATAGACACAAAAAATTTATGTGGTTCGATAATATGTTTACGTCTATATGCGATGACAAGAGAAAAGTTTGACCATGAAATAGGATATTACAACCGTAGCAAAGAAGTACTCTAATAAGAAGCAAACTTTAAATACACCCTTGACTCTCTCTCACAAAGAATAGAGAACACTTTTTTTTTTTTGGATAAGAATAGAGAACACTTTTATTGTATTGGAACTAGAGTTGTGGTACTCTTTCTCACTTTGTGCATCGCACTCTCTCTAGGAACAAATCTATCTATAATCATATCACCATATACTATATAATAAAAGTTGAGTTTTAAAATCGCAGTTGTGCCAAGTGGCTGCACTGAATTGCAGCAATTTAAAATCAATTTTTTAGATAGGCACAAATTCTTAATTGTTCATGTCAACTTTTCCCCTATTTATCTTTGGATAGACACAAAGCATCTTAATTGTTCTTATTAACTTTGCCTACAAAATTTTTTTTTTTCTTATCAACTTCTCCTCTATTTATCTTTGGATAGATAGAAAAACTTAATGTTGATATCAGTTTTTTTTTTCCTTCACGTTACTTTATGAATAATCCCTTTTGGATATACACTACTATTAGTTTTTTTAAAACATTCTCCACTCTTCTCTTGTGTGTGTTAAAATACTTAGTATTCTAAAAAAAAATCAATTTTTTTAATGCAATGTTTTTATCCAAAAAATAATAATAATAAGGAAATTCAAGTCCAGCAATTAAGAGATAATTTTGGATAGACTCAAGCCCGTAAACTAAGAGATTTTTCTGGATAAATCCAAGAGAACATTTTTTTAGATTAAAAAAGAAATAGTTGTGCATTAAAGAAAGAAAAAATCCTATTAGCAAAGTTTTCAAAGATATAAAAATCTAAATTTTCTCTTCAAATTTGAAGTAGAGTGTCATTCCCCCAAATCTCAAAGAATGAGAGTGTAATTTTCTTATAAAATAAATTAGATAAAAATGTAGCCATATCTATAAATAATAAATTGAAAGAAAGGGTAAAGTTATAGAAACACGTATATACTATATAAGCTAAGTTACAAATAAAAGCCAATTGATTTGGAACTCTGGTGCAACCACGTTACAAGGATAAGGAGCCCTTATTATACTCAATTTTCGTAAATCCTCTTTAACTGGAAGATTGATGCTTCGTCTATAGTCTATAGTCTATAGTCTATACCATAAGACATCTAAGGATTTTTCGCTAAAATAAGATTACAAAATATCAATTAGATTACAAATATATGCGATTATAAAGTTGAGAAATTTCTGTCAATAATTGATCTTCGAGTTAGGAAGAAAAAGATTTCGTGACGACAAGGACTCTTTCCATCGATTTGCCAATACATTTGCTGACACACTCAATTTCAGATCACCCATAATGTGGCATACGTTTACAAGTTGAGTACTGTGACCCATTCCATCCATGTATTTGATAGCTTTCGAATTACAAGTCTTGGACTCACTTGGCCAAATTCAATTCAATTTGTCTCTTTGTCAATAATTGCATCTCCCTTCATTTTCTCTCGCATCAACAATGTTTCAGTTGATTGTAACGTTACCAACATTCATGAATTATTCACAACGTTGTCACATTAGTCTACCATCACATACATGGGTCCATCGTAATCTACCATTTAAAATTATTTTTAATTACTATTTATGAGGTGATGGATTAATTTGGAAATGTTATGAAATTTGTGTGAATTTTTATTGTGTTTATATCAAGCCTCTTAAATTTTAGGATTAAAAATAGTCATTTTAAATGTCATAACTAAAATTGCTCAAAGACTAAAGTTGAGGGGAAAATCATTAGATACTTTCGGAGTACTATAAATGCGTATTCTCCCATCTCACATAAATAGTGAGTCCTACCATGAATTTAATTAGTGCGACCCACCATTCATGTGAGAGGAGAGAGTACGCATTTATAGTATTCCGAGAGTACACAATAATTTCCCAGTTGAAAGACCAAAAAATGTTTTTTTTTTTTTTTAACTTTCCTTAAATACTTTAATCCAATATATAAAAATAGTAAACTAAATATAAAACATTTTACATAGTATTAAACATGATAAATGTTCTATATTTTATCTCAAAAAAAAAAAATTGATAAATGTGGGTTAACATGAAAATGTAGTAGTGACGACATATTTTTGCTTAGAAAAAGAAGGAAACCTTTGATTAAAGAAAAATCAGCTATAATTAGCTAGAAGTGCATCATTGAGGTATAGAGAGAGATCTTCAATCTACACCGATAAATCACTAACATATCTTACATGCTTAGCAAGGTTGTGAGTTGCAAAATTTCTCTTTTGACAAGCAGGGATGGAGCCAAGACTTAGGGTTAGGGGGGCGGCTCTACTACTGGCTATGTGAGGTGACTCTAGCCTTCGGCTCTACTGCTGCTTAGCCGTTGAGGGGTTTTTTTAGTGTCTTTGATGTGTGTGTCTACTACTAGGTAAAAACAAATTTTTTTTGTTTAAAAAGCTGTAAAGGGCTGGGTTAGTTGTTTTTTTTTTTTTTTTTTAAAGTAAAATATGTTGGGGGGAGCTTAATTTTTTAAATTTTGCTATTAATAATTTTTGTTGTTAAGCTAATTTTTTTGGGCTTATATATTTTGTTTTAAATTTTAGTTCTATAAAATTTAAAACAACCTTTAAAAGGAGGAAAATGTTAGAATTATGTTGAGGGCCATTTATGGAAGCCCAGTAGAAAGAAAAGCCCAATGATGAGGGCCACAAGGAATTGACTGTATAAATAGTTAAAAAAGACCATTAGGCCCAAGCGGCAGGAATAATGGGTCACTAGCCCAACAATATATACATGGGCCTGTAAAAGGCAAGCGGGCTCAAAGAAGCCAGGAAAGAAAGAAATAGCATCCCATGGGCAGAGTATGAGTTAGAAAAGAGATAAATGGTCACTGCAGGCCCAAGGTAGTGTAAACTAAGAGAGTGAGGGATTTATGGCAGGCTCATAAAACCCAAAGATAAGGATAAGGTTATTGGGCCGGGGAAGCCCAATGAAGTTAGTAACAAAGCCCATGGGAGTGTGGAATTAGCAAACGGGCCGAAGAAGCCCAAAAGAATTAGCAAACGGGCCGTGGATGCCCAAAAGGAGAAAACGAAGGGACATAGGAGCCCATGAGTAAAAAGAAACAAAACAGTGCCTATGATAGGCCACTGAGAAAAGGAATAAAACGGCCGGCCCAAAAAAGGGGTCCAGCAGGATTGAGTCATTACGGCAGGAATTACAAGCCAACGCGGTAGGCAGCAAAGAAAACCAAAGGTGGGCCAAAGAAATATAAAGCCCATCATCATACGAAGCCCAGCTTCTGATTGGAGCGAAGGACCAAAAGAAAGCCCTCATGAAAGGCCAGGAAACGCAGACGAAGAGTCTCCAGGTTACGGCAGACACATGAGCAGCAGGCAGACTCTTGGACAAATTTGAAAGGGAAGCACGCGCAAGGCCCAGGCGCCACCAGCCTGTACCCAGCCAATATAGGACATGGTGGGGCCATGGGCCAGAGGTAAGAGGTAAAGGGGGGTGTGGTTTGGTGGTGGGGAGAGGGGAAAAGATCTATTTTCGGCCCCTGCTCAAGCCTCTTTTAGGAGGTACGTCATGCTGGGATGATAGACCACCCAAAAGAGGCAATTTGAGAGGGAACCGTTGAGTGCATGCTCTGAGTGTGAGGAGAGAGGGGATTAACATCGTGGCAGGAAAGGCCACGACGCACAGAGGGACAAAAACGAGTCCGCCTCTGTCTGGCAGGGGTTTTGTGTCGCACAGTATGGTCGGCAGGTACACCCAGGCCAGACAAAGGTGGTTAAGGGGCAAGACGGTAAAACACTAGCCACGGCAGGCACTATAAAGAGGCCCTTGCCGTGCCCTGTAGAGGGGATCGAAAAACAGAGAGTGCATCCCACAACGTGAAAAGAAAAAATAGAGTAAGAGGAAAAGAAAAAAGATAAGAACGAAAACAGAGAGAAAATGAAAGAAAACTAAGAAAGAAAGAAGAGAGTTAGTTCAAAGAGTATGCACCAATAGATCGGCTTCCCTCTCTCCCCCTTCAAAATCTTACCCTTCTCCAAAAAACGCAAACAAGAACTTTCCCATTGGGACAATAACCATTCAGGGCCGACTCCCTCAAAGCCATTAATTCCCATGACAGGATTCTTCCTGGGAGATTATTTGCATTGAGAAGAGGCGTTCTCTCATCTTTGGTTTTGCTGCGGCAGACAAAGCTTATAACTTAATTTTTTGCCTATTCAAATTAATCAGTATTATTCTCTTTATTTTCCTTAGTAATTGATATCATTATGACTGTAATCTTGTTTTACTAACAGGAAATACATAGCACTCTGTTTTAGTCATTATTATATCTGCCTGCCATAACTTGTCTGCAACAGTCTAGCTGTCATAGTTTGCTTGCTACGATTCTGCTTGCCGTAAACTTGCTCCTAGCAGGCGTAGCATAAGTTTGTGCACAAACCAGCCCAAGTTGAGTTACAATTGGACCGGTCCCAGCTCCCTTACTTACAAACACTAGGGCCCATCATCGCAGGAGGCAGCCCAGCCCATTACCGCAGGAGGCAGCCCAATCCTACCAGAAAAGGCCCCTACAAATTACAAATTTTTTTATAAATTGTTGATGTAGTAAGTTGTTATCGGTAAATAAAAAAGTGATGTAAATGATTGTTTTATATGCAAACCAATAAAAATTTGCTATCTCAATAATTTGTAAAAATAGTGTAGAAAAGTTTGTAATTATAACATTACTCAAAAAAGAATTAATGATATTGTTAAGGGGGTAAAATGTAATTTTATAGAATAAAATAGCTAAAATTAATACCTATATATATACTAATTTAAAAAAAAAAATGGTGGGATGGGTGTTTTTGGGGGGGGGGGGGAGGGGGGAGGGCATTGCCCCCCATAGTCCAAGCTTGGCTCCATCCCTATCTCTAAGTATGAGAAAATAGAACACTATGGAAAGATTTTGCAAAGAACGTAGCATGATCAAAAGTAAATACTTACTTTTTTGAAGCTTCAAAAGATGAAAATTTCAATTACTATTATTTATTAAAATTTACGTATTACAATGTTTTAATCTTTAGAGCAAGTAAGGACAAATAATTACATCAAAAAGAGTAGTTTATTTTGATATGATTCATAAAAGACAGACACAGCCCATAACTTATCCCAATAAAGTAAGAGTTATGTATTTTAGTTCGTTTATTCAGAATAATTAAGCAATGCTTTTTTGAATTGATTGAAGGAATTATTAAAATGGAAAATGACTTTCCTTCTTTTCTCTAAAAAAAAATGATATATTGTATGAGGTGTCTAAAAGAAGCAAAGGAGTCAAAATTACTTCTTGAAGCATTAATGATCTTTGTTGAATCACCCTCGAGGATACAAGTGGAGAGACCAATTTCTTTTGCAAAGAGAACAACTTGGACAACTGCCATTGCCTAAACCACAACAACTGACTAGGGAAGAAAAATCTTCTAGGCCAAAAAAGTTGTGACTAAACCCTGATGATCTTGAATAGCCACCCTTAATCCTACCTCACTTGATTCCTAAATCACAGCACCAACAAAGTTCACCTTCAAATTTGAGGCTGAAGGAGGAACCCATCTAGTCTGTGATAAAGAGCTAATAGGGACAAGCGAAGAGAGGACCGATTGTGCTCGAATGAAATAATTCATGGATTGCTTGGAATTCAAAAAAAAAATTACTTGGTTGATGGGGAAGCTTGTACGTAGTAAACATCTCGAAACCTTTCCCATCTTCAATAATATGTTGCACAATATCAATAAAGTGAGAGAAATGCATACTTTATTGTTGTTCATGTTTGTGTTTGAACCCCAACATTTTTCCACTTTCTACAAATAAAAAATAATAAAGGTGATAATGAGGATTTAATTGAAATGATTAATAATTTGAGGGCAAAGTCAAAATATGATAATAGTTTAGGAACCAATTATGTACCCTTGACCAAAAAAAAAAAAAAGGGAAAAGGAAAGGAACACCCACGTGTAAAAAAAAATAAGGATAGGTAAGAAATAGTAATGAAATTATTGGTTGTCATTTTCCTAAGTTACCTGGATTACTGATGACTCGAATTCCATTTTGGGGGTTTATTTAATCCTACTAAGAACGAAAAACTGAAAAGTAGTAGTATTAGATATAAAGATATATCATATATGGGTGGTCACGGAGAGAGCAGCTTCCACCACCGCCATCATACATCACATGAATATGAATATATATGATATATGGGCGGTGAGTTCCACTTCCCACACACGGAGGACTTTCTATATTAATAAATGGTTATATACTTTCATACGTAATTGGATTTGGAAAGCTCCTCAATTATTGTTTCTTATCACCTTGCAAAATTTTAATTTGAAAGGTGAGGCTCGTGACTCGTGACGTTAGCTCCTTTTTTGTTTTTTTAAATGTTTCTTCAGATTTGGCGGACAGCATAAGACCCGAGTGGGATCCCGAGTGGATCCAAAAGGGCTCAAAAGGTGGATTCCAATTGGAATCTCAAGCACTAAAATCCTTTCCTTTCATCATTCTTTTTTTGATGGGATACTTTCATCATTGGTACTTTTATTTGTGAAATCATGTATAATACTATTTATAAGTACATTTAAAAACAATAACAATTATATATATATATATATATATATAATTTAGAATTTAATTAAATTTGAATTCTTCAATTTTTACTTTCAATAATTTACTTACCACAAAAATTAAAATATTAGAGAAAACACAGTGTAAAATTAAATTTCAATTGAAATCCAATTTTAAATCTAATTGGATTTAAACTCTTTAATTTTTGCACTTAATAATTCAATTGACACAAAATTTAAAAATTAGATGAAATGCATGGTGCAAAAATTGACTCCAATTTAGAATTTAATTGGACTTTATCTGAGCTTTGGCTTTAACTATATATATAGATTATTTCATATGTAATAAAAAGTACAAGTAGGTTTTTTTTTTTTTTTCTTCGAAATTATACTATTTTAGGAGAGATACTAGCTCACAACATTTTCATAATAAATTTTACAGTAAGTTATTATTGACTATTACTGGTGAATAAAATAATATTTTCAGTGGTGGGTCTAGATTAGAGTCAATAACAACTTAACACTTATAATTTTTGTGAAGATGTTGTGGATGTAGTATTTCTTTTCTTTTAGTTAATTAGATAGAATGATTTTCATTTATGACCTTATAAAAATTAGGTTTCACTAATCTTGTATTAAAAATTACTCATATATATTGTAGAAACCTTATTTTGTACTCCTTACAACTTGAGCATCCATTCTCCAATGACGGCATCACTCCGAGGCCCAAAATCAATTTAGGGCCTGTTCTTGTGAATCTTTAGCTTGAAGGATGTTCTGGTGGAGAAAAACTTGTAGGAAGACCCTAAGTATGCGTACGCATGTTTCATCCATGCGCACACATGTTTGGTCCATGTGCATGCATACTGAAAGCATGCGTACACATACTTCATGTATGCAAATGCATGTAGGGTTTCAAAATTCCGTAAGGAAATTTTTTTAGACAGAAAATGGTGTAGAGTGAATCCCACATCGGCTGGGAGCCTCCCTACACCCTTCTATGATCACTATAAAACACCTCAAAGGCTCTTTTACCAAAAACATGCTAAATTCACTAGAAAATAGTGAATCAAAGAGAGAGTTTTTATTCTAAAACATCCTCAAGTTAAAGTTTGCTTGGTTGAGACCTATTGTCTAGACCTTCAAGTTTAAAGTTTACTAATCTTCTTAGTTTTGTTCTTGATTAGATTTTCTAAGGGGAACAATAAAATCAAAACTCTAAGGAGTTCTAGTGTTTAAGGTAAAAGTTTAAATTTTGTCTTTTTCATTCTTGTTTGTTCATTTGTGTTTCTTTGTGTTTTATGCTTTGATATATTTGTTGTTAGTTTAGGTTGTCTAGTTTTTTATATTATAAGCATGATAGGTTGCTAGAAGCCTTGTTTTGTTTGCTCATTGCCTGTTGTTTCTGGGTTTATGTTTCTAAGCGTGTATGCGTGCGTATGCATATGGGATGTGCACACATACCCTGTGCATGCACATGCATGCTCGTGCCTAGAAATCCAAATTCAAGATCCTTCATATTTTGCTTGTCTTGCTTAGTTTTTATCACATATTTAGCATTTGCTTGGTTCATATTTCACATGTTTAGGTATAGGGTTGGTAGAATAACATGTTTTGCATTGTTTAATTGTTAAATGAATTATTAGGGTTTACATATTTGATAATAATATGAATATGCATAAGAACATGAACATGCATTGATGTATGGGTGCTGTGATGAAGTGAGGTAAGTGAGATAAGTCATGCATAAGTCATATGAACATGCATTTGGTTGTTTGAATATGATATGGATGGTGAACATGATGAATATGTTTGACGTCTCTTTATCTTGATATTTAAATGTCTATGCTATGATCTCATATGCTGCTGCCTTGTGGATATTTCTGTGAGTTGTTACTTAATGCCCTTGGATATAATACATAAATTGATTAGATGAATGGTAGGACCCTATGCCATGTGTAGAATTGGGATAATATGTTATGTCATATGCTAGATGCATGTTAGAGTGTGTGTGAGTATAGTATAACATGTTAGAGGACCCTTTGATGAGATTAGGATTTGAAAAACAATGAATGGAAGCCGACCCATGGGTCGGGTGGGGTTTGGTGCCTTACACCATCCCATCCCTATACCTAAACTCCAGACACATGCTCTAGTAAAGACCAGTCATTCCACAAGAGCGCTATATATGGTTCTTAGACCTAATCTAGGTGGCGACTCCATTTACACCTTCCACCTGGTTCATCCTAGGCCGATGTGTATTTCTCACGAGAAAACCACTCTTTTGCAAGCGCTTACACCCACATATATTACTATAAAATGGACTATATTATTAATAAATTACAAATAATAATTTTATGTATTATGAACTTATTACAAATTAGGCGAGAATACATTTTTTGTCCCTACATTTTAGTCTTATTTCCATTTTGGTCCCTACTTTTCTATTTTACCGCTTCAGTCCCTAAAATGAAAAATGCATTCTATTTTGGTCTCTACTGTCATCTCACTAACAGAAATTGTCTACGTGGCAAACGGAGTGCATTATTAGCACACTAAATGCTGACGTGACTATTAAAATAATAATAATAATAAATTTATTTGGCATTTACAAAATGCCACATCAGCCTCTTAAATTTAAAATCTTAATTTATCAATTTTAACTAAATAAAAAACAGAATTAAAAACCAAAATCCACAAACCCAAAAGGTAATAACACAATTTAAACAAGAACACAAAATTTGAAACCCATAAAATTTGAACAAGAAATTAAAACCCAGATTAAACATGAACACATTAAACATTTGAACAAGAACACAAGCCCATAAAATTTAAAACCCAAGAAATTAACATCAGATCCACATTAACACAAAATTAAACATGCACAAATCCAAAAAATCAAACTCCCACCCCACTAAAACATCAAAATTGAGTATAGATATCACTTTCAAACCACACAACCACACACTTTTTCTCTTCTTCTTTTTTTCATTATTTTTCAGAAGAACATTAGATATTTCTTCCATTTTCTTATACTTTTTGAGAAACCAAAAACAAAAACACTAAAATCAATCCCAGATTTTCAACCCCCAAACACAAAACTCAAAACCTAAATTTTCTTATACTTTTTGAGAAACCAAACACAAACCTCAAACCCAAACCTTAAACTCAACAACCAAACCACCTCCAACCACATATTTGAAACTATCAAACCCAAAGGAAATCAACCTCAGATCTAGCAACAAAACCACCACCTCTCTTAGCTGCCATTGCCGCCACTGCTGCTTTCTTCTTCGCTCGTGTTTGCCTGGAGTGTGGGTTTGAGAGGACAAGTTAGAGAAAATGAAATAAAAAATGAAAAGCAAGTAAAATGAGAAATTGAAGAGTCAGACTTAGAAATTGAATGGAAGAGAAGCTTGGAGAAACTAAAAAGCTAGGGTTTATGATCTATGTGTGGAGGAGAAGAGCACGTAGAAGTCGAATTGTTAGGATTTTTTTGGTATTTAATCAGATCAAATCAAAGCCACAAAGAGAGAGAGAGAGAGAGAGAGAGAGAGAGCTTTGAAACATGATTTTAGTATTTATATTGTATTTTAAAGGAAAAAAAAAACTTTCAGTATAATTTCAAGTAAAATATTGTTCATGTTTAATCTAATGTGGATTTGATGTTTAATTAGGGTTTTAATTTCTTGTTCAAATTTTATGGGTTTTAAATTTTGTATTCATGTTTAATTTCTTGTTCATATTTAATCTGACGTGGATCTGATGTTTAATTTTGTGTTCTTATTTTCTGGGTTTATGATTTTTGGTTTCTATTTCTGTTTTTTATTTAGTTAAAATTGATAGATTAAAATTTTAAATTTAAGATGCTGACATGGCATTTTTTAAATGCCAAATAGAATTTATTATTATTATTTTAATAGCTACGTTAGCATTCAATGTGCCAACAATGCACTCCTTCTGCCACGTAGACAATTTCCGTTAGTGAAATGACGATAGGGACCAAAATAGAATTTGTTTTTCATTTTGGGGACTAAAAGTGGTAAAATAAAAAAGTATGGGCAAAATGGAAATGAGGCCAAAATGTAGGGATGAAAAATGTATTTCCTCCTACAAATTAATATGTATATTTTTATACATCTATATATATACTAGACTCATTGCACGCGCTTTATGTGTGCATCAATACTCTTTTTTTTTTTTTCTTTTTTTAGGGTTATAATATTTAAAAGTGATATATTGTATTTTTTTTTTTTATAAATGTAAAGTAACATAGAATAATGTTTAAAAATGAGATAGAGATAGTGTCCTAAGTTTTAGGCGGAATGAAGAAGATAAAGGAAAAAGGCTAAAACATAATTGAAGTATTCGGATTCAAATAGATATCAAATACATATAGGAATCAAACATTTGAATACAAGATAAGAATTAGTAGTTTTTCCGTGAGGTAATTAGCTTTTTTTTTGGAAACAGTAATTTTATATATATTTTTATAAACATAATTGAAGTATTTGAATTCAAATAGATAACAAATAATGACAGGTACAAACATTTGAATACAAATGAGAATAACTTTTTTTTTTCTTTTGTATGTGAGATAGTATTACTCTTTTAACCCCCCCTCCCCTCTTTTTTTTTTGTAGAAAGAAAAAATTTAACTAAAGGGTATGTTATTTTAGAATTTGTATGAAGATATTTTGGTATGCCAAAAATTGAAGACGAAACAGTGGAATCCTCTTATTAGTAGTGTGTCTATATATATATAAAAGATTATATATACTTAAATCAATCATCTTACTTACAGTTTATTTATGAGCATATTATTATATTTGAGTTTAGGTTGTTTAATAGTTGAGCCTAAATTTATTTTTGAGCTTAGCTCATTTGCTAAATAAACAAGTATAAAAAATATTTTTATTGAGTTACACCCAAACTTTTTTTAAGCAAATTGATGAAAATGAATTGTTATTTTGACTAAAGAGATATGGATGACTTGACCTAATTGAATTATTAAAGAAAAATAATTTTCAATAACTTATTGGTCCCATGCCTCTTTCCTAGATTTCCATATTTAATAACATGTCATCCTATCTTTGAAACAACAAGGGGCGCATATACAATCCAAAACCTAAACAACATGACTAATTTTATGCTCTTTTTGTAATATGCCATATCGTTTTAATATATATTTGTGTGTATATATATATTTTAACAATTTATCAAGGAAATAAGTTTATTTATTTCTATATATATGATAGGATTTGAAATATATTGTGCTTCCTTATGGTGATTGTGATTTACTATCGTGGGGGGAGTGAATATTACCACCCTGTGGATTATGGGTAGAAGAAAGAATGTGGCGAAGACATTTCCAAAATGAGAAAATGGCCCAAGATCTCAACATTGAGAGCCCAAGCTTGTGGAGCAGTAGGATGGCCTAGACAATCCACCAAAGTAATCCGAGGAATACCTAACCAAGGAGAGATTCAACTGGGTTGCCAAAGACAATATCTCAGCCCCTTTTTCTCGAGGAACTTGAAAAGGATGACGCAAAACCCAAAGTAATAGTTACCTCCATATTAATGAGGTGTTCCTAACTAATGTTAGTCATATTAAATGATGAATGACTGGCCTAAATAGTAGAGACACAATAAAAGTCTCTCTTCATGATCAAGAAATGGAAGAGTGTCTAATGGGACAAGTATCTCCTGCCATCCAACCATAAAACATACAACTGGAAAGGAGGGGGAGATAAAAGGAGTGGTTAGCTCATAGAGGTGGGGATCCATAAAAATTGAGGAGAAAGAGAAAGAGAAAGAGCAAGAGTCTGTATTCCTTTTTGCTTTATACTTTTTATCTTGAGAGAAAGATTTTCTTATTTTAATTCGTTTTGTTCATCCATCTTTGTCCTTTTATTATCTATCCAATCTTCCCTTTGTGGATTTTTCATCCTTTCTTAGAAATTATGCTTTAATTATAAAAAGAGGTTATGTTGTTAGACTAAGACTTATTTATACCTTCTAGGCAAAAAAACACAATTTGGCCCCTTAACTTAGAGGTTCAATTCTTTAAAAAATATATTTATATGAATTTAGTATTTGTTTGAGTACACCATTCTCCACCATATTTACTTGAAAAAATAAAAATTTTAAAAAAAGTTTAAAAAGCAAAATAAAATTGAGACAAACATATTTTTTGTTTTTTTATATGCTTGATGTGGATTGTGGAGTAGAAGTTTAAGCCCTCATTTGGGAGGATGGAATGAAATAAAATGGAAATGAATGAAAAAAATAATTTTAGAATATTCTTCCTTTCTCTTAGTTGAAAGTTTTAAAGGAGGGAATGAAAAATATATATATAATTTTATATAACTGAAAGTCCATTCATTTATTCGAGATTTTAAAAGGGAGAGAATGAAATGAGTAAGAGGGAATACTTATTCCTCTCAATTCCTTTAAAATCTCAGACGTTCATTCTCCTAGAAATTGAGAAAAATTGGATGGAATAGAATTAGATTTAATTTTTTACTAAAACTCCTAAAATATCCCTATATATTCAACACTTTATTTTAAAATATATTCTCTTAAAATGATTATTTTCTTCTTCCTATTACTTATAAACAAGATTATTTACATTCTATTTCTCTATTTTAAAACATCTAAACAAAATTATTTAATTTTATTCCATTAATTTCTCTGACTTAAATACATTCAACTTATTTTAATTCCTTTATAATCGTTATATTATTTTCATTCCATTCATTTCTCTTATTATTTTTTTTTTTTGAAAAGATTCATTTATCTTATTTAAATACATTCAATTTCATTCAATTTATTTTAATTCCTTTATAATCGTTATATTACATAATAAATTTCCGAAAAGTTAGCAATGCGGTAGAATCCAAGAAATAAAAATAAAAAGATTCTCATTCGAAGTTGCCAGTTGGGTTTGCATCAGCCACCCCAAATATTGGGCAGTTCGGTCACTTCCCCGCGGGCAGCTCAACAAGTATCATTAATTTATAAAGATAGTAAAAAAGCACGTGTAATTAATAAATATCACTGATCAGAGAATTCTACAAAAGCAAGCAACCTCTATTTCCTTGGGATTTTGGAAGTAAACGGGAATACAGAAATTCTTTCTTAATTATCATAACCGTAGAATCTGCCCGATTCCCTTTGATAACAAAATACAATTCTTCAGATTTTTATTTTACGTACTGCTAGTGCTGGGGATGCGGGCAGGTTTGGTCTATATATATATATATATATTAGATTAGATAGATACCCTTTGTTTTGTC